>CM067495.1:20094085-20167600 GCA_034552555.1 Semaprochilodus insignis | reverse complement strand
ATATATATATATATATATATATATAACATTTATAACATCTACTGTCAAGTGTATTATAAGATTTTTTGCATTTGTTTTCTTTTTGCAGACTTGCTATGTGTAAACTCAGTAAACAGTCCTGTGACACTTTGGGGTCAGTTTTTCAATCAGAAAACTGCTACCTGAAAGTGCTGGACCTCTGTAATAATGACGTGTGTGATTCAGGAGTGGAGCTGCTTTCTGCTGGACTGAAGAGTTTGTGCTGTAAACTGGAGATACTCAGGTAATTATTAAGATTTAATAATTTATATATATACTCTTTCTGTAACCAGTCTAGTTATATACACTTTGCAAACTGTAATGTACTACATAAAAAAGCCTTTGAGTATTGTAATAATAATTACCGCATTTGCTCTCCCCCTGTACAATAGATTAATATTAAAAAATAAAATTGAGTTTTCTCTCAGTTCATTACTGAATGGTAAATACATTATTAAGATCCAGTGTTCAATGCTTTTTTTTTTATTTTTTCAATTGTACATTATAAATATTAATAAATAGTTGTTTGGGACTGTCAGTTCGTGGTTAGTTTCTGTTCTGTAGCATAAACCATCTTTCTTTTTCTTCTCGCTCTCTGTAGATTATCTGGTTGTATGATCACAAAGATAGGTTGTTCTTCTCTGGCCTCAGCTCTGATTTCAAACCTCATACCTCTGAAAGAACTGGATCTCACGTACAACAGCCCTGGAGTGTCAGGAATAGAACTTCTGTCAGCTAGACTTGAGGATCCACGCTGCTCACTCAGTGTACTCAGGTAGTAACAACAATGTTTAGTGTGTGTGTGTGTGAGAGAGAGAGAGAGAAAGAGAGAGAGAGAAAATCAGAATTATGGAATGGAAGAATATAATCATCAGCTTCATATGAATTTTTGGCAGAGATATGCTGCATATTAATCCTTGTGACTGTAGACTATGTTATAGTAACTGTACACTATACTATATTGTAATAACTGTGCACTGTAGTATAGTAACTATAAGATCTACTGTTATACAATAATAGTACATTATAGTTTTGTGTCTGTACAATAAATGTTGTACATTTGTGACTGTACATGTTGTTATAGTAAATGTACACAAAGTTGCAGTACAATAACTATATACAGTTATATTGTAGTTACAATAACTGTACACTGTAGTATATTAACTATAGTAAGAAATTATGTAGTACAATTATTGTAGAGAAGAGAGTGGGAATCAGTGGTGTATACATGCTTTATTTTATTTTCAATCACCTGGAATGAGCAGCAGTTGTTTTAGTGTTGTTTACCTTGGAAAGCACATCTTTCTGCTTTGTCTTTATCTCTTTTTATCTCTATATCTCTTTCTGTGTCTTTCTGTAGCAGTTACACAATGAAAGTCAGGTTAAATTAATTATGACAAGTTAAATTAACAACAAATGCTTCTGAACATTTTTCTCCCTACCACAATGATAAGATGGCTGTAAACAAAACCATTCACCTGTATCTCAGTGAATTTTAGGTAACATGCTGCTGCTCCACATCAATGCAGTTCTTGTTAAAAGCTGCATTAAAGACATAGAGGGTGCTGGTGAGTGCTCTTTTGTTGAGGAAAATAAGAAAGGCACCTTACAGCCTCATGGACCTCACATGCACACACAGTTGTGGACTGCAGGACAGTAAGTGCACCGTTTAGAATTTAGCAGCGTCCAAAAACCTTGCTACTGCTCCTGTCCTCCCCCTCTCTTCCAATTACCCATTCTCTTACCCTGGAAGAACATCCTTTCCCCTTTAAACATCATTAAATCTGATGTAGAGTTTTGATGAACTGAGCCAATCACAGTGTTCACTTGACAGTATGCTACACAGAGCCTGCTTCACATTTGTGTGTTTTTTTTACAAAATGCATGGCACAAATGTTGATATAAAATGTATATACTTGGATTGGTCTGTTTGTCCATTCTGGGTGTGTTCAAAGTGATGTCACGTTAAAATCTTTTTTTAAACTATTCAGTATTCAGACATCCAGCAAGATGGCATCACAAAATCAGTTTCCAGGTCTCGGAGGAGAGAAGGGGGATCAAAAAGAAAAAACAGTAACTTTTCAGGGTTTCTGGATGCAGCCCTGGATTCTGCATCTCTCTCTTTTGTTCTTTGGTAATGACCGGTAGAACAGCATTGTTACATTTCAACAGCACAGTGAAGAATCATCCACTGGAGGTCTTGTTTGTTCATATAGTCAAGGGGCTTTTATACAGGAATCTCCACGAAAGCCTCAGACCCTCAGAGAAAGTTGGGTTGTCCATTTAGAAACTTATCTCCCTTTCAGCCCATGGAAATGAAAAGATTTAACACAGCTCTGGAGAGATAGAAAGACAGAGAGAAAGATAAAGGTCAGAACATTTGAATAAATATATTAACGTGTGTGTGTGTGTGTGTGTGTGTGTGTGTGTGTGTTCTTCAGAATGGAACACGGGAGTGACAAAAGAATCAAATCAGGACCAAAGAAATGTAAGTATTTCTATCTCCCTGTCTCTGTTTTTGTTTCTCCACAAATCTCTCTTCTTGTGTGCTGATGTTTCTCCTGTAATCTCTCTGGTGTGTTGATGTTTCTCCTCTATTCTCTTTGCTTGTGTTGTTTTCTCCTCTAATCTCTCTTCTTGTGTTGTTTCCTCCTCTAAACTCTCTTCTGGTGTGCTAATATTTTCTTCTCTAATTTCTCTTCTTGTGTGCTCGTTTCGCATCTAATCTCTCTTCTTGTGTGCTCGTTTCACATCTAATCTCTTTGCTTGTGTGTTGATGTTTTCTCCTCTAATATCTATTTTGGTATGTTAATGTTTTTTCCTCGTCTTATGTGCAGATTCCTGTGAGTTCACTTTGGACCCAAACACAGCATTCCCACATCTCGCTCTTTCTGATGGGAACAATGTGAAAAATGTGTCATACCCACAGAATTTTTCATATCATCCAGAGAGATTTGATGGCTATGGACAGGTTCTGTGTAGAGAGAGTGTGACTGGGCGCTGTTACTGGGAAGCTGAGTGGAGCGGGTGGTTGGTTGAAATAGCTTTGGCATACAATTCAATCAGCAGGAAAGGATACAGTTATGATTGTAGGTTTGGACTGAATAAAAAATCCTGGAGGCTGGACTGCTCTGAAAACGGTTACTCTGTTCGTCACAATGAAAAAATCACTGATCTCTCTGCTCCTCCCTCTAGCATTAAGAGAGTAGGAGTGTATGTGGACTGTCCGGCCGGCACTCTGTCCTTCTACAGTGTCTCCTCTGATAGACACACACTGACTCACCTACACACCTTCTACACCACATTCACTGAACCGCTTTGTGCAGGATTTACACTCTGGGATGGCTGTTCAGTGCATGTGTGCGAGATAGAATGACCTTCTGTGTGATTTGTCTACATTGATCTTTATAAGGGATGTTCAATTAAAAACACAGTATGTTCTTGTATCGTAGGACGGCCTTAACAGATCTGACCCCTACTTTCTGCGCCTTACAATCTTGGTTATTTTAGAACATATTACATATATTTTTAATCCTTCTAATTTTATCTAATTTTGTAGAATTCTCAGTACCTAGTAAAAATTTCATGTTATCCTGCTGCATAAAGGAGGAAAGGTGGCAGACCAATCGCAAAACTGTGGGACCGGAAACAGTGTGTGGCCCCACATATCTCAATCTTAGGATCGGTTTTATTTAACATATGTATTCGCCACCTCCACCTCAGACTGCAGCGTTTAATTCTGTTCAGCCAAATCTGCAAACATGCTGCTGCACAGGCCTTACAGACTCATGTTTACAAGCACAAATAACTTTTAAATGCTATAAAATGGTTATTCTGTTTTCCAGATCAAATATTGATATTAGTATTTAATACTGTAACTATTACTACCCTAACAGGATCCTGTTGTCGAAATTTGACAAACTCAGTCTGGACTGCCCGTTGAGAAATAATAGAAAATGATTTATTAAAGGAAAAGAAGGTTTACAACATGCAAAGAGGATAGAATATAGGAGTGCCCCCGTGTCCCTCCTGAACAAGATATATATACCACCTAGATAGCTATTTGTGTGTGTGCGTAAAATGCCCTGAGTCCCAGCCCCATTGCTTGGTAGCAGCAGGAAGCTACTTCCAAGTTTGGGAGATGCAAGTTCACCAACGTGCGAGTGAAAACAAGAAAATATGGAGACAGGGAGTCTGTGTATCAGACTCTGTATACTGTGTATCAGTATGTCACAAGGCTCCAGAAGCTCGAAAAGCAGAGCAACATAAGTTCTACAGAACACTTAATCACATATAGAGAACACACTGACTTATTATTCACAAAACTGCTTAATCATGCACAGCTTAGCAATAACTCTGAAAACTACTTCTACAGTAATAACTTGAATTTCTCTCACAATCCAGCACTGAGTGAGTCACAGAGTATAAATACCTTGGCATTTGACTCAATGACAAACTTTCTTTGAAATCACATATTAATAAATTAGGTCAGTAAATGCAGACAGAGACTTAGATTCCTTTATCGGAATAAATCGTGTTTGCCTGTGTTTGCAAGAAAATTAATAGTGGAGGCAACGTTACTATCAGTCCTGGGTACAGTGATGTAGTATAGACATGTGTCGCAGTGCAGAGATTTATTACTGGGGACACTTACAACACTAATTATGGCAAACTGTGTGAAAAAGTTGGTTGGCCTTTACTAGCAGCATGATGGGATCAACACTGGCTTATTTTTACATGTAAAACACTTTCTGGCCATTTGCTAGCTTATATTTCATCTATGACATATATAAATAATGTTAATTATCAGACTCGCTGTAGTGACTGGATCACCTGTCACCCAGTACCCAGTGGTTTTACTGAGCTTGGAAAATCATCTTTTAGCTACAGTGCACTGGTGAGCTGGAATTCACTAGTCTTGTCAAACTTGCTGGTGTCACTGAACCATTTTAAACCTTTAGTTTTTAGCCACCTTCAGACAGCCTGTGACTGAGATTTTGATTTTCTTTGTCATTTTTATTTAATTTTAGTGTTTTAATGTTCCTACTTTATTATTGTTTTTTCATTTTATTTATTATGTTATTTTATTTATTATTATTATTCATTTTATTACTGTTTTTAAATTAGTTTTTACAATCCTTTTTATTGTTAGTTTTTTTATTTAAAATTTTGAGTTGTTTTTTAATTCTTAATAAAATTTTATTTTTTAATTCTTTGATTAATGTAGTTTGTTTGATTTTATTGTCAAAATTATGTAGTCTTTTACATGTTACTTTAACAAGATTAAATTTCTTTTTTTCAAGATATTCAACTGCTTTAAAAATAAGGGCCATACTCAATGTACTTCTGATTGAAAATAAAGGTTGATTGATTAAAATAACTCAGGCAGAAATCACATCCACATTGAATGCAGGAAGCTCCACACACATAACCTGCAGGTCAGTGCAGCGTTTTTTACGTTCCATGGGCTATGAGAGCAGAAAATTCACCAGAGTGCCTCTGTTAACAGGGCAAACCTCAAGCACAAAATTCAGTGTTAGTCTGACCCGCACTTTTGTCTGTTTGTCTTTTTTATCCATGCCTTGATTCTTCCATAGAGTCCCATTCATTTTTGGCCCTACCGAAACCTTATTGTTTCCTTTGCTGGACAGCCACCAACATACATGTATTTATTTAGGGCAGATTCCCAAACTATAATCCACAAACATAATGACCTAAACTCCTCTGTGTCATTTATTCATCCCTCGTTCCTCCCAAACACTACCATTAATCTACCAACAAGCCCAAGCTGCACAAGCTGCACATTTTTCAAGTTATTCTTATTCTTTTTGGTACACATCTTTGTCCACTAACTCGTCCCGCTGTTTTCAAGATATCAGCACCGTTCCAACTCTGGAATGTTCAGAGTGATCAGGAATTGTGTGATTGTATACAGCTTTTGGATATTACATGAGGTTTTCATTAAAAAAAGTTCTGAGCAATCACGCTGCATTTTGTTCAGGAAATGCACTTTATTTAGTTTCATTTTGCCTTTTCATGACAACAATGAGAGAATCATTATTAGTTGAACAAAGGAGTTTCTTCTTTGGTGATTCCTTTTTATATTTTATTCTTTATTTGAGCTGTTTGATTGATCATAATGTATTCTGTGCTTTTTTCCTGTCAACAGAATGTTTTTGATGGACGTTCTAGACAGAGTTGCGAGATTGGGGATCTCTGTGTCTGAACTTTTGGGACTTTTGTTTGAGCTTCAGCTACTTTAGTGTTGCTTTACATGGGCTGGGTTGTCTTGAGGCAGTGCTGATGCGATGGCTTCTCTTTTCCAGTAGTTAAAGACTCCCAACCCTGTAATCCAACACTACTTTGACTAGTTTGTGTCACCCAGCGGTGGGAGTAAGTCACCCATGTAAAGTCACAAATAGGTCTCAAGTCTTAACCTTCAAGTCTCAAGCAAGTCCCAAGGTAATGTGGGAAAAATCCTGCTATACGTTAAGCAAGTCTCAAGTCAAGTCATACGGAGTTATGATACTCTAACTCCAGTTTCCACATTTAAATGAGGTGAAAGTGGCCATAAAGAGCTGAATTATTTTCAACATGAACAAATACTGTTTCACTTCTTGGTATTGTCTGTATATTTCAGTGGGTTTCAAGTCTTAATAAATAACATCAACAGGATCTCTCTGAATCTTGTATGTTTTTAAACATTACCCGCATTTTAGATATGGTCCCTTGCTGTCTTTAGCGCCTGCTGCAGCGTTTCAGGCTATTTTAATCAAACATGCCCGGCCGAAGGAAAGTTTGGGAGCTTTGATGTAATATAACTACTGTAGTCTGTAGTTTGATGTAATATAACTACTGTAGTGCTCTGATGTTTGATTTGCAGACGCTGCATATTGCTGTTTTCTTTTTACTGCTTTCACTGACATAATCACTGAATCTCAATTTCACTATTTGTAGTGTAGCTGCCTTGATGATACAAGCTTCTTCTTACGTTGATTTCTGCTGGTTTCCCATGTTCTGATAGGTTGCCAGGTTAGCGTGCATTGCACAGTAATCACCCAATCATGTTCCAACAAAAATCCCTAAAAAAAAAGCAAATATTTTATATAAAATCGTGATTTCGAGTCATCTGTCTCAAGCCTGGCCTCACTCACAAGACCTCACAACTTATATAGGTGTGGACATTCCTAAGCCATCCCCTGAGGTAACGTAACTTAAAATTCAATTTATGTATATACTGCTATCCCATGACATTTGATGTCAGTGTAAATATAACAGATAAAATAGGCACTTTTACGATGAAGATAAATAATTCAGTGCAGTTGATGCACTTGTCCATCAAAATTATAAATGGACTACACAATGTAAGTGAATGTCCTCCAACTGGTTTTCTCCTTCTAAGGAAAAGGAAGCAGCTTATCATTCAGTAGACTCCAGTAGAGAAGCCAAGTGTGTGTACAGGTGTGTAGTATAATAAACTGAACTACTCTGAGAAACTACAGTATTAAAATAGATATCATGTGATTATATATGAACTGATGTGCCTGATGTAGGACTGGATCTCCTGATGAAGATGGAGCTGAACTGTTCTAACTAAAGACTCTGAAGACTGACTTCAGAAACAGGTAACTCTGCTCTCAGCTTTCTCCCTCTCCTTCTCACCAGTATAGTTTTATGCCACTGTCAGTGCTGTCAGTCTACAAACTATTCCTCTCAAACTATTTCTCTGAGTAGATAATTCTACTAAATACACATACACATGAAAGGACACTGAAGGAAAACAGATTAAATATATCTTCAAGTAGATATAATATATTGTTTGCTCTTCTCAGAATGGTTAAACAGTCACACTGGGCTACTGTCCATTTTTTGAAAAGTAAAAGTACAGCGTCAGAGGGTCATCACGTAATGAGATGCACTGGACATTAAGAACAATGGACTGATCACCCAGAGTCCAGACCTTAAGATCACCAAGTGTGTTTATTACTTGAATTGTGAGAAACAGAAAACACATCCATTGCAACAAAACTGTACTTTGGAGGAGTGGCTCTGTGGCTCAGAGTCCGTTCCATGTAGAGAGTATTTATAATGGATCATGTGGGAACACAAACACAGACAACCTCCATAGTTTTAAAGACTCTTTTTATTCATACCCACACGGCTGCTTGCGCGCTGGTCAAACACACCATTGTGGCACTTTTCTGGACTCTGAAAAAACAAATACCAACAATTGCAATTATCTTGCACTATTCAGGGTGACCAACTGATGGTGTAGATGATTACTGTATTTTTAAACATTATCTATGCATATTTATCTGAAATAACCATGTTAATGTGTGTTAATGTGTGTTTGCTTGCCTGTTTGTTCCAGCATGCCGGCAGCCTGCTACAAATCAAAGGACCCAAGCCCAGGGGTTTGATGGGATATGTAGTCTGGAGGTTGCACTACATTTGGGTTATTCCATTTCCCATGCTAAGCAGGGGGGGCAGGTTTTATGGTTCCTTTTGGCATGTTAAGGTTCCAGCATGAATGTTATAATATTAAATGCTTTATATGTTTACTAGAATTTCGATTACATAATAAAATGGTTTAATTGAGTTAAAATATAAAGTTATAGTTAGAACTTGCAAATTTTAAACTTACCTGTAGTTGGTTTAATCCAATAGCCTAATGGGTATTTAAATAGCAGAACTTGGCCATTTGAGAGAGGGCTGGCTTGGGGTGCAGATCTGTTTTCAAAGTGCTATGTTTGTATGCACTTGTTTAGTTAGTTTGACGTTTTTTCTTTTCTTATAGTTTTGGTGAGTTTTTTTTATTTGATTATTTTTTGGGGTTTGATGACACAGCACTTGCACCTTGGACAAAATAAACCATCTTGCATTGGAACTTCCAGTTTTCTTTTTCTTCCAGTTTTTTTTTTTCAATCTCTGCTCAGCTATCATGTAACAGGCTCTTTGAGAAACTAAAAGTAAGACTCCTGAAAAGAATGCTGTAATAATGACAAAATAAGGATTCATTCACAATTTTTTTCACTTATAAAAAATGCTTGTCTAATATCTTCTGTGGAATTTTATATTAAAATTTATAATACATGTTTTCTGTTTTTTGATGCTGAAAAATGAATAACTTACAAAAATGAAAAAGGATGGTCTCTTACTTTTGGACATTACTGTATTAGTTTTCTCACAATAGATTAAGAAACAATAATTGTCAGGGTCAAAGAACCAGTCGCGATGAGAGCAGAGCCAAGACATAGAATAGTATATAATACAAAAGCTTGAACACGGATTCCCTTTCCTACGTCTGTACATGGATGCCATGTTTTTTTTTCCCTTTATATAAACTGCTTTTCTGTGAAGCTGCTTTGAGACAACGTTAGTTGTAAAAAGCGCTATACAAATAAATATTGATTGATTGATACTACAGTTTACAATTAACCTAATGATAAATGTGTGTTAAAGTTTCAGGAATAAAATACAAATGTGATGCATAGCCAGACATCAGCTTCTGGCAGAGTTTCTGAAGAGTCTTAGCCCATTTCTTATGGGTAATGGCCTCCAGTTCACTTACATTCTTAGGTTTGTGTGCTTCAACCGCCTTCCCCAAATCCCACGAAAGATTTCCTATGGGGTTTCAAGTCAGATGACTGTGACATTTTCAGTACTGAAACCAAGCCTTGGTTGATTCTAAAACCAAGAATTGCTGAACTTTAAGGTATGCTTAGGATCATTGTCCTGTTGGAAAATCCAATGATGCCCAAGCTTAGGCTTCCTCATAGAAGGCATGATGTTTTTCCCCTAAGATTCCTGATGCTTGCTTAAATGCATCTTGCCTTTCATATGCTGCAAGGTGTTTTTTGGTATGCTTAATTCTTCCTCTTTCAGACATACCACAGATCCATAGGCCCAAAAAGTTCCAAAAAGTTTTGTTTCATCGCTCCATAGAACCTTTTTTGCAACTTAATATGCAAACTGAAACCTCAGTGCCTGCTGCAAACAAATCTTGCTGCAGGTTTTTTGCAGTCACTCAAGGGTTTTTGACGTCCCTAAGAATCTGGTGGCAGCTGGTATTAGCTTCCTATTTCTTCCATGTCCTGGTAGTTTAGCCAGGGTTCCTTTCATTTTAAACTAGGAACATTCAGTGAGTTTGCTTTCTTTTTGTATCCTTTCCTTGTTTGTGCAAAGATCTCTTTTGGACAACATCTTAATCTTGCCATTTTTCTAACATGCAACCAAACGTCACAATCAGCAAACCTCTGGCCAGCCCTGGTATTTGACATATTTTATCTCAAGCACAACTGATGCAACTAATGAAGCTCTTGATTAGTTGTATCAGGTATACCTAAGACAGTGTTTGATTTTCAAATGTGTGCTGTTATGAGGGATTCTATTCAGAGTGCTAATTAATTCTGAGACTGCAGTGACCATTAAAAGTGGCATTTTGTGTTGAATTTGGAGGAACCACTTGTTATATTAGTTGTGTTGAGCTATATAACATGTTCTTGTTTGATTGTTTTACTGCAAATAGTTGAACGTTTATAAAGGTTGCTAATAAACATATTAAGCAATGTCGGTTACATAATTTTGATCGCAGTTATATTTGGATTTGCAGAAATTGAAACAGTATTTGAAATTCCTGTTAGAGACACCTGCATTAAAATTACACTCATCATCAAAAGAATAATTTCACAAAGAGTTTCATGCAGATCAACCGACAGGAATGTAACTTGATGGGTAGGTTTGACATTGTGAGACATATGAATGAGTCTAGTTTCATGCTCAGCCACACATGTGACATAAGTGGGGACAGGTTTCACTGTACCTGACTAACCCAGCAGTCACGATTGTGGACATTAAGTGAGCTGTAATGCCCTCGATGAGTCATCCTGTTAGTGCCAGCACCATTGGCAGATGGTTGCATGATGCAGGACTGTATGCATGCAGACCATAACGACGACTGCCCTTAACACCATGTAATGAGCAATAAATATACATGTAATGAAAATATATATCAATTAATTTACATTAATTTGCGACAATTAATGTGAAGTGTTACAGATGAAAGAAAACACACATGAAAAGAAAGCTAACTTTACTGCTCACCCCTTGTTTTTGAGTGTAACCCTCCCCCTTGAAACTGAGTTACGAGGGGTAGTGGTTGAAATCTTCCCCCTATGAAATTGGAAAACCCTTCAAGAACCAGATACAGTGATATGAAGCTGAACTTAGGTTTTGATTGCCAGCTTCATGATCGATTTTCCCAGTTCCAGCAGCCTCAGGTACCAGAACATAGCTGCTGCGCCATTTAAGGTGGAACAGGAAATTCTGCTAGGTAGCGACCGATACATGAGCGTATTACTAGCAATATTTAAGCGTGTTATGAAGAAAATAACCATAAAACGCTGTTACAATGGTTATCTTACAATACAATGGCTTTTTAAGAGAGAAATCCTTTGTCTTTGGTCACTTGTGCTGATGAGGACGGAGGGGTAGGGTTAAGTGTTAGGGGCAAGGGGTGAAATGGGATTGGGCCATCGTTAAAACCAGGTCATGAGTCAGGTTAAGGTTACCAAATTTGACTTATAGCCAGTCAAAGTGTAGAATTTTATGGAGAGAATAGAGATGCCAGACCAGCCTGTTGCAATTACTGTCTTTTTCTTTAACTGTAACAGAATACAGTTACCTTTTTCATCTTCTGATTATTTTTAATACCCATAATTGGGTTGTATTCTGTTATTACCCAATTCTGTTTGTTAAACTTAACAGGAAAATTGTGCACAATTAATGACCACTAATTAAGAAACATAAGAAAAAACAGGAGGAGCCAGGGTAAAGTCATGTCAGTGGAGTACAAGACAGAATGAGAGTATCAGTAATTAAACTGAATAGTTTACATAATTCCAAACACAAGCACAGTTTATGAATCTTCACAGATTTTGCTCACTTTTTAAATCCCAATTCTGTAGATTTGCTGAATGTAATCTCACTGCACAGTCCCTCAAAACACTGAGTGCAGCTTTAGAAAAAGAAAACTCCTCCCTGAAGGAGCTGGACTTTAGTAACAGTGACCTGCTAGATTCAGGAGTGGAAGAGCTCTCTGCTGGACTGAGGAGTACACACTGTAAACTGGAGATACTCAGGTCTGTATTTTAAACTGTCATTAAAGTTTGCAAATCCATACTATCACTGTGGCAATATGCAACTATAGTCATTTCTATTCAGTGTGAGATGTTTGGCTTTTTATTCTCATTTTGCAGACTTGCTGTTTGTAAACTTAGATGCCAGTCTTGTGATACTCTGGGGGCAGTTTTGCAAACAGAAACCTCCTCACTGAAAGAGCTGGATCTCAATAAAAAATAAAAAAAATCAGCTCAATAAAAATTCTCCCCAGATCATCCAGGTTTCAAGGTTGTCTCTTTTAGACTCTCCTCCTAAACTGATCAAACACATTTTCAAAAGTGTATAGCTGTTGACTGATTTAAGGTCACTTTGTCTCACGTCATTACTATATTTATACTACATTGAAACAGAAAGTTGCATAAATGACAACTTCCTGAATTGTCAGTCCTGAACAACTTCCTGAATTGAATTTTGTTGACAAAGTGAACAACAAAACCTACAATCTGTATTTATAAAACTAAAATGTGTTATCTGTATTTGCTCTCCATTTGCAGACTAGCTTTGTGTAATCTTGGGGAAAATACATGTGGATATCTGGGATCAGCTTTACAATCAGAAACATGGCCCTTAATCGAATTGGATCTCAGTAAAAATAACCTGCAGGATTCAGGAATGTCATCACTTTCTGACAGACTGAAGAATTCACATTGTAGACTGAAGACACTCAGGTCAGAATCCCAAAACACCATTCTTTTTCTACACTATGGATGTATTTAACTAATTTATGGTTTTATACAGTTTTATGCATAATTCAGTGTCCATCCAATTCATTTATTTCAAAGTCATAAAAAGTTATTTTTCATTCTCAGGAAAAGGCTCCTACTAATCCCAAACTTAACTGTAGTTTTGTTTAAAGGAGATTTGCTCTGATAGGAAAGCTAAATAATACTAACATTCCATATATTCTCAGCTGTAAACAGCAATAATCCAAAATATTAAATATATCAAATAAGAGTCAGTGACTGCATTGATGATCTCTAAAGATATATTCCCTGCAATGTGTCACTATGGCACCACATGTGCTTGTGTATTGTAATTTGATTTATTATATCAACTGGAAAATTATAGATGGTGGTAATAATGTGATTAATTGTGCAACTCTACACCTCACACAAATAATATCTGCTCAGCACTCATTATATGATGATACCTTTCTGCTGATAAATAGGATAGAGGGGCTGATAAATTGTGTAGCAGTATATGGGCTACACTGAGTAAATTTACATGGGGCACATTATTGGCAGATCAGTCTGTTTGAATGGCCAGTGAGTATAGGAACAGGTTGCATCATAAACTGGCAGCAACATCTGCATCACAAAATCATGTTTGCTGCATAATTTTTTTCTATATGATGTTTGATGTCTATATGTTTTTAACTGAACTATGCTGTCTGCTGTATTTACAAACCTATTACAGATTATCCAGCTGTGATTTCACTGTGGAGTGTTGCAAATATCTCATGTCAGCCCTACAAAGCAAAATCCACTTCCTGAAAGAGATAGACCTCAGTACCAATGAGCTGCAGGACTCGGTAGGGGAGCTGCTCTCTGCTGCACTAAAGACTGGAGACTGTAAACTGGAGATACTCCGGTCAGTATTTCTGTGAATTTATTCTAGAAGGGAATCAATGCAAATTTGTCTATATTTGTAAAAATGTCTTGATTTGCATTGTAATGATATACTGATGTACTGTACTTTTGCTGCAAGTTTGTCAATAGCTGCTAGTATGGAGCTATTTAATCCTAAAACAGATGCAGTGAGATTGTGGCATTGATTACTGACAGTGTTTTATTAAGGTTTTAATTAAAGCAGATAAATCACACCTTGGTAAACAACATGTTTCCATGTATAGAGACGAATGAAAAAAAAATCAAGGTTATGATTTAAGAACCTTGTATAGGAATTAAAACAAGGACTTAATATGAAAGATAATTTATCTGGAAGAACACAATTACATCTTGTTCATTATTAGTGTGTTACAATGTGTTTTGATAAAATTAACTGAAAATGAAACAAAAACAGAACATTTCATATTCTGCTGCTCAATGTCATCATCTTAATAAACTATAAAATATAATGTACCATGTTGTGTTGTCTACACAAGATTATTTGAGTACATTTTCTTGGTCTATTTAAATGTTATCATTTTACTATGCTTTTAATGCTTTTTATGTTTTTTCAATGGTTTTTCTTTGCAGACTTTCTTTGTGTAATCTCGGAGTGCTGACATATGAACAACTTGAATCGCTTTTAAAACTGGAAATCTCCTCTCTGAAAGAGCTGGACCTCAGTAACAATGACCTACAAGATTCAAATGTAGAGCTGCTCTCTGCTGGACTGAAAAGTTCACACCGTAAACTGGAGATATTCAGTGTTTCTAAAAAAAGTCTTCTACATGACATGGTAATTTAAATATTAATTTAAGCATAAGTCTAATACTTAAAGTGTTTTCCAAACCATCTGTACAAACCTTGGATCAATTGTTATATGGAAAACTTGTCATGTCTGCGGGTCTGCCTGACTCCGTTACTCCTCCGGACTCCAATTCCCAGAGTGCACAGCCCGATGACATCACGCCCACATGTGTGCGTTTCACCAATCCTCCCCGGTCCGCCTCACCAGTCTACTGATTGTTTCAGCTGTCACTTGCTGTATAAAAGCCTCACACACACACACATACCTTCCTCGCGAAGCTTTGCCAACCTTTTTCGTTGCAATCCTGAGTGTTATCCCTATCTTCTATCTACCTGTGTCTCAACCTTGTTTTCCTCTTGACCACGTCTTCCAGCCTTACCCTTTCAACTTGTTTACTCGGCTCTGTCTGTCTCTTTGGTTGCCGACCCTAACTCTGCTTCCCTGGTTTTCGGCTCTCTATTCCCCTACCTGTTTTGTTTGCCTGTCTGCCTGACTCTCTGGTTTATGGCCCTCACCTGTTCTAACTTCTATGACCTGGTATTGTCCTTTGTTGCCGCTGTACCGTTCTTTGCTGTTCCGTTCTTTGCTATTCTGTGACATTCCTGACCTGTTTATTAAAACCTGTTTGTCTCCTGGCTCTGCTGGCATCGCGCCTGGTTCTTTGTCTCTGACAAAACTACCCTACAGAACATAATGTATTCATAATCATTCAGCATCATACACATGCTGTCACATTCAGTCTTCTGTGAACAGGTTGAATGTCATATGCTGAATAAAATATGAGTGGTATAAGATTATGCAATGCTGGGAGATGCCAAAGTATGAATTTAAAGTTAACGTTACTTATACACTGCATTTTCTCTGTTTATAAATACTATATAAGTTGAAATGTATGAATTCTTGCATGTTTTTATAGCCTTTTAAAGAAAAGCTGTTGCAGAATGCTGACTGTTTCTCAGCCTTTCAGTTCCCAAAAATGTGCTTGCAGTTCTACAGTAAGCAGCTGTTTTTTGTTTTTTTGTTTTTTTATAACAATAGCGAATGGTCCTTTTGTAATTTGCTATACAATATAAAGACAGAAAGTGAGAGTTCAAACCCAAACATACTACCTAGATGATCATTTAATGGAGTTCTATATATAAAATTTATTTACGATACTGCCTATTATATGAACAGAGAAGATGGAGTGGAGAATGTATTAATGGGGTTTCAAAGGGTAATTAAAAGGGGCCTGGTTTGTCAGGAAAAAGATAAGGTGCAAAAAGCTAGCAAAGAATGTGAATGTCAAAAACAGTATTATTTGTCATAGAGTATTAATTCCAAATCTTGATTATGTTACTGTTAAATTCTTTTTGATACCAACCTGAATAATCTCTCTTATTCTATCATGTTCTTTTGCTCTCTCTGCAGATTATCTGGTTGTATGATCACAGAGAACCTGTTCTCTGGCTTCAGCTCTGAGTTCAGAAAGTATTTGACCTTCAACCACCCAGGAGAGTCAGGAGAGAAGTTGCTCACTGCTAGACTAGAAGATCCACAGTGTGCACTCAACACTCTCAGGTATGTATGTGTGTAGTGAAATCTGAGTGATTAAACTACCAACTAGTTTCTTGATAAGTTTAACTTGCAGCAAGAAACTGTCAAAAAGTCAGCCAGCTTCTTATTTAAATTCTCAGTTCCACCTTAAATGGCATAGGAGCCATAGAGACTGAGAGGGAGAGCAAGAGAGACAGACAAACAGAGACAGAGAAAGAGAGATTATTTAAATTTTAACCAAAATCTTTATTGATTAACAGCCTCAAACAAACATTAGAAAATAAAAGAAGGAATAGGAAAAGAAAAAGAAATGTGTTACACTAAACACAAATATAAAAGCATGACCTTCAAAAGAAAACAATGAAGCAAATCACCTTGGAATACTCCAAACTAATTCTAAATATTTACCTGGTCCTGTATGGACATTCTGGCTCAAAGCTGAATTTAAAACAGAAATAAATGCATTCACAGCCACTATTCCTGCACAGTTCTATACTGTAGGCCACCATAAGACTTTGTTAATGGTGGCTTGTAGAAGGCTCTTCATGCTGGTTTAGAATTAGAATTAAAGCAAACTTAAAACCCCAAGCTCCTCTTTAGCTTAGTTTTATTTGAGATCTTAACACAAGCTTTATAAAGCCCTTTACCAGTTATTACCACATAATAACCCTTTACCAGTTATTATTATAAAATCTTAACCAAAATAATGTAAACTTTAAGACAACCCCAGAAGTGTCCTAACATCTTTTTAGGTTTGGGTTAGGTTAGGTCTGTTAGGTTTGTATCTGTTTCTATTCAATTTATGCAGCGATAGGCAGTATTATTTACTATAATTACCTTAATGACCATACATTCATTTACATTGTAAAATGGAGTTTTTCACTTGAGTTTTTTTAACATTATTTTTAAATCTACTGCAGACACAATCTGTACCATCCCTTCCTATGACATTTATGTATTAATATTCATACAAAAACTATCAAAAACATTTTAAAGTGATTTCGGAGAATAATGAAGCCAAATTGTGTGTGTGTGTGCCAATTGTGTGCATTCAGCTAAAGTGTTTGTTAAACTGAACTGGATCTGGGAAGCAGGGACACTCTAATAAACAGCAGGGGGCACTCTCTGTATATTCATAGCTTCTGGTTTATTGCGCTGTAGTGTTGTTTGGACCTTTTTTATTAAGTAACAGTAGTTGTTTGAATAACGAACATGCATTTCTAATTCATCATTTTGATTATGTATTCATGTTTCAGCTGTGTGTGTGTGTGTGTGTGTGTGTGTGTGTGTGTATGATGGCTGCTTGGTATCAGACATGACAGTTTATTGTTAACTTCAATCAAGTAGTTTTAAGATATCTCCTACCTGGAGATAAGATGCTGTAAGATAAAATAAAAATTCTAAATTAAATTATGCTTCTGTAATATCAATTTGTGGATTTTTTTTTTATCTTGACCTGTCAGACCTTAAGTTAAGACAAAAAGAAAAGAGGTTTCTGTAATTCCATGTTTGGCTCTCCCAGCCTCCAGAGTAGAATCCATGCAAGGTGCCTCTATACGAGGTTCCCTGGTGCAGTGAGAGGTCTATGGAGGAACTTGTTATGGAAAGCTGCAACAAACTAGTCTGTGCCACAAAATTAAGATTCCAAATTACAGATTAAGACACAACCTCTGTAAGACACATGAGGTACTAACCAAGTACATCCACAAAGGCGGTCTTTGATTTTCTCAAGAATAGACATAGCTGCCAAAGCTGGCCAACAGCTAAACCAGCAAAGAACTTGCTGGTCAACAAATAAACCAGCAAAGGTAAACCAGCACCAGGCCACCACTAACCAGCATAAGACAGCATGGATCAGCATAAATTTCAACCAGCTTCACCAGCAAGGTTTAGCTGATCAGCAACTTCACCAGTAAAGGTTTTGTACATGATTAAAATGGTTGACCAACTAAACCAGAAAGATAATGCTGGTTAACAAGCTTCACCAGCAAGGTTTTATGTATGATCATGTTGCTTAAGCAGCTAAGACAGCAGGATCATGCTGGTCAACCAGTTTCAACAACAAGGTTTTGCTAGTCAACCAGCATGATCATACACTTCTTATGGTGTCCAACTACACAACAAACTGGTCCGGCAGTGTGCAAACATTTGAAACCATTGTATTAAATGAAGGTACAGACACCGGTTTCAGTGAATACCAACTCCCCTTCATGTGTAGGGGTTGACTGTGGACGCCACATACTATACTTGTCATTTCAGGTGTTTCTATGTGTAAGTAACGGTTTATCTTTAATTTCCCTTTAGAGGAAACAGCAAAACAGGACATACAACCTGTCACGCTTCCAGGTTTCCCAGGCTCCTTCGCTCCTCTGGACTGAACTTCCCAGAGGGCATCGCTCGATGACGTCACACCCACATGTCAGCAGTCGTCCAATCAGCCCCGCTCTAGGTCACCTGAGTTCTAGCCCAGCTGACTCCAATCATCTCCAGTTTGCCATTAAGCTCCACCAACACACACACACTCATTGTGAAGTTTTGCCAAACCCTTTGTTTGCAATCCTGAGCGTTTCTATCTTGTTTGTCTACTTTGGTTTTGGCCCCTTTTCGTTCCCTGACCTCCAGTCTCTGCTTTATTCCCTCCTGACTTCCATCTAGTTTGTCTCCTGGCTCTTTGATCTCTGTTTGTTCTTTGACCATTCTCTCAGTCTCCTCCCCTTGCTTCGGTAGCCTCGCTGACTTCCTCTCCTGGTTCTGACCTCTGGCTTTGCTCTCCTCCCTCATGTTAGTTTGTGTGTTGCTGCTTTGTTACACTGCTTAACTGATCAATAAAGCCTGTTTGACTTTTAGCTCTGCACACGTCGGTCCGAGTTCTTTGTCCTTGACACAACCAAACAAAGAATCTCATAGTGATAGTTTAAATGTGACAAAATAAACACGTGGCAGCTCTCGGGGATTTGAATGCCTTTCAGCTCATAACTTTTATTTTCAAATCGAGAGCACTCAGTGACTGAGCCCTGATGAATTTCTAAGAGTATCACAGAGTGCCAGCAGCTTTTGTTATTACAAAATGAAACCACAGAGAGCCATAGTAGGTAGTGGTAGTAGTCTAGTAGGTAGTGGTAGTAGTCTAGAGCTGTCAGAGAAGTAGTAAACTGATGTCAAGTGTGATGAATGAATGTGAATCAACTTTAACCAACAAGAATAATAAAAAAAAAAATACACAGAGGCTGGTAATGAGCTTAACCCTATGGTTAACCCTATGCACCATATGGCACAGATAGTTTGGTAATTCAGTTATCATCATAGCGTTACTTAAAGCTTAAAACTTTAAAAACATGTGCTCTCCAGTTAAAAGCATTTGCTTGACAGTTTCGTCCCTGCTACAACAAGTACATCCCCACCCTATATTGGAGTTAATATGCATCACGTCTGTTAGTGGCCCCGATACTCCACTGCAGGTCTCCCAGAGACAGAGAGAGAGAGAGAGAGGTGGTGAATGAACATATTAACGTGTGTGTATGTTTGTGTTTAGAATGGAACATGGAGTTGAGAAGAGAATCAAACCAGGACTGAAGAAATGTAAGTACACACACACACACACACACACACACACACACAAACACACACATTCTCTAATTTCTCTTCATGTGTGCAGATTACTGTGAGGTCACTCTGGATCCAAACACAGCAAACTGTTATCTCACTCTGTCTGAAACGAACCAGAAGGTAGAGCGTGCAGAAGATCTGTCGTTTCCTGATCATCCAGAGCGATTTAATCGCTGGGAACAGGTTCTGAGTAAAGAGAGTCTAATTGGATGCTGTTACTGGGAGACTGAGTGGAACGGGTCAGTTAATATAGCAGTAACATGTAAATCAATCAGTAGGAAAGGATGGAGTGATGACTGCAAGTTGGATGGCATGAAAAGTCCTGGAGTCTTATCTGCTCTGATCACAGCTACTCTGTCTGGCACAATAAGATCAGAACAGAACTTTCTCATCCTCCATCTGGCTGTAAGAGAGTAGGAGTGTATTTGGATGTCCGGCCGGCACTCTGTCCTTCTACAGAGTCTCCACACACACTGACTCACCTACACACCACATTCACTGAACTGCTCCATGCTGGATTTTGGGTTGGATCTAACTCAGTGTGCATAAGATAGAATAACCTGTCATTTCATGTATCGTGAGTGTGTTCTGGTATGTTGTAGTAAGGACAACTACAGATGATTAGCTTTACTGTTAAAAAATTACCAAAAAATATTCAGTAGCAACGTATTACTGCAATCAGATAAAGATGCAGGCACCTCATGCTGCTGGAAAAGGAGAAAGGCTGCCCCACTCACAGCTCACCTCTTAGAGATGCTGCATTTGCTTTTCCTAAGCATAGCACCACAAGACAGCATATACTGGACTTTATTTACATTCAAATCCAACTAAAAAAAAGTAAAGGCAAGTTGTATATTTACAATGATGGCTGTTATTGTAAAACATGGTTTTAAAAGCATAGTGCTTCTGATGTATTTCATTTTCATTGTCTGTTTTCACAAGGGTGCTGGATGAAACACTAGGTACAAAGAAGAAAAAAGATTTTAATTAATTGATAACATATATATATATATACAGCATGGGTTAAAAAAGGCAATGTGTATTAATATAGGCAATTAAGGAAGGGATTTAGTGTCGCTGCAGTCATCACCAAATAGAAAAAGAATCGGCAAACAGTTGAGAAACAACTAAGACCAGTAACTGTCATACTAGACAGTGAGTATTTGAATGCTAGAAACATAGCAGAGGAATAATCAACTGAATTAGGTTCAAAATTACAGTCAGGGCATGTTATGACCAGGTAAGCAAGTCAGTGTAGTAAGAGATCATCAGGAGGGTGAAAGGGGACATGGAGGAAAGGCTTTCCACAAAACAGGAGAGGGAATGGACAAGCTACAAGGTGATTTTTTCAGTGAGGTACAGAGGAGGGTGTTTAGAGCTTTATACGTCAGGAGAAGAATTTTAAACTCAATGTGGAATTTAACTGGTAACCAGTGTAAGTTAGATAAGACTGGGCTGATATGATCAAACTTTCTAGTTCTTGTAAGAACTCTGACTGCAGCGTTTTGGGGTAACTGAAGTTTGTTAAGACTTTTGCTGGAACAACCAGAAAGCAGGGCATTACAATAATCCAGCCTTGAAGTAATAAAGGCATGAACTAGCTTTTCTAAATCCTTCTTAGTTTCGCAGTACTGCGTAGATGTAGAAAAGCTATTCTAGTGATATTAGTAATATGCTCATTGAAGGCCAGATCAGGATCGATCGTGACACCAAGACTTTTTACAGATGTACCTGGTGTGACTAAGAAGCTATTAAGATTAAGTGGTAATACGGACAGCTTGTTTCTAACAGTTTTGGGACCAAGAAGCAGAACTTCTGTTTTGTCTGAGTTAAGTAGGAGGAAGTTACTGGACATCCAGTCTTTAATGTCTCTAACACAGTCCTCTATCTTATTAAGTTGAAGTGGATCATCTGGTCTAGCTGAAATATACAATTGTGTGTCATCAGCATAGCAATGGAAATTGATGTTACGTTTTCTGATTATGGTACCGAGTGGTAGCCATATATAAGGTAAATAATATAGGTCCTAAGACGGAGCCCTGTGGAACACCAAACTTTACTTTTGAATTAAGCAATATGTTTTGCTTTAATTTCTTATTTTCTTGTTTTGACCTATTTGCCCAGCCCGCGGCAGTTTTTGCTGTCATGCATTCTTATTATATACCTGTTTTTTCTTAATAAGTAAAGGGTTGACTATAAGCATTTTCAGTCCCCTGTGTCCTTCCCTAACATCACACAGTCCATGTTGCCTACCCTGTTACCCCTAGACACATCCAGTCTGTAATTATACTATTTAATAGTCTGTAATCACTTTTTTGAAAACATTTTTGCATTAAAAATATTGGATAAAAAAATTAAATAACCTTATAAACTAAAATAAAACTTGGCATTATAATGAGATGAGAAATACTGTATTTCAGAGTGTTCAGGGGTCTAATGAACAGTATCTCTACAAACTGCATATGAAAGAGTTATAGTTCAGGACAGTGAAGTTATTTAAAACTATAATTACACATGTATATTTGTATATAATAAACAGAACATGTCGAGTACATACAAACTAACCCACTACAGTTCATATTTCTGAGATCTGAGCTCTACTTTCACTATGAAGCTTTTATAGCTGAGTTTATCCTGCTGAACTTTAGCTTGTCATAAAGATAATGCTGTAGGTGTTTTCTTACCTACAGCACTGCTCAGATTTAGACCGAACCTATTTTATTACTGCTGTCCAGTGAACTACACCCACTGTAATTTCAATCTCCACAACAGCGGAACAGACAACATTACATGTATTCAAGAGCTGAAACGACTTGTTTCAGGTAGGATGCCTAATTAAAAATGTATGAATATAATATTCACTTTATGGATTCCCTTTGTTCTATGTCAGTTATGTAGTTTGTTTGAAGTGTGTTTTAGTTTTGATGAGTGTAGCTGATTTGAGCATTATCAGACAGATCAGAAAATCCTGAAGTATGAAAGGAAGATCATTTATAATATTCCAAAACTAAAATAATTCATATAGGCTAAAACTAAACTAACTTTACTGCTTTTTGTTCCCTCAAAGGTTTCATTTAATGTTTGCTTAAGTTAGTTTAATTGATAGGTGCTGGGTAAACACTAAAATTGTTGGACTTATTGAGCACCAATGACCTTTTTACATTTTTAGTCAGGTTTTTCCTGCACTGTTGCACTGTTGATCAAACTAATCACTACATAGCACCGCTGATGAAACTACTTACCATAGAGCACTGCTGATCAAATCACTGACCATACAACACTGCTGAACAAACTACAGACCACACAGCACTGCCGAGTGAACTAATTACCACACAGCACTGCCGAGTGAACTAATTACCACACAGCACTACTGTTTAAACTACCTAAAACTGACTACTGTGTAGGGCAGTGTGTCTCCAGGACTGGAGACCACCAGTCTGGGGTAGGTTTGGTTTATCATATGTTTACTAGAAAGGTTGTTTGAGAGTTTGAGGAACATAAGTGAGTATTCAAATGTACAGTCTGCCTAAAATGTCTGTGAATGTCAATTTAATAAAAATGAAAGTAGGAAAAGCATGTGCTGAAGACATCCCTGTTTTTCAGGAATGAAGTTCCTCTGTGTTGCAATGTTGTTTTTCTCTGGCTTTATGCAGACCATATCAGGTACGTGGCCAAACGCTGCTAAAAACTTTAATGTATATATATATGTGTGTGTGTGTGTGTGTGTGTGTGTGTTTGTGTGTGTGTGTTTGTGTGTGTGTGTGTGTAAGAGAGAATTATAGACTGAGATTAAAAATTAGAGCTAACTTTAGTTACAAGTCCTTAAATGTATATATGACAAATTAAACAAATATAAAAAAGACCCTTTTACTAGTCTTGAAGAGACAGAATGAACCAGAAGCAGTAAAAGTGAGACAATCTAAAAATGTAGTTAAAAAACAAGATGAGGTGAAAACCAAAACAAGTCAATGAAAGCACAAGAGAAACATCAAAGCAGTTCAGGGGCAGGCAGCCAAGGGCGAAAACTTCAGATCAAAAAGGGAAAAGCTAAAAACAAAGTAAAAAAGAGGGTGATACACAGACAAAGCAGGTGTAATGCTTGGTACACACAAGAGAATAGTGGAATTACTTTGCAAGGAAAAATAGAAAACAGACAGTCTTGGTCATGGTGAAGAAGGTGTCACATAATGTCCCAAGGTATTCCAAGGTATTTTATGAGTCCAGATTGGTGACATGGCTATGGCTATATGGGTCCAGTAGCAAATGGGTTTTGGCAAAAGTATAAGTTTACTTGCAGGCACGATTTTTGCTTACACTGAGAGCAGACATTACAAGAGAAAACAAACTGATAGATTTCACTACTTAGAGACTCCCACCAATTACATTAAGGAAGAAGCTGTAAAGTGTCTGTTGCTCCTGGATGGCTTGTGGTGAGAAAGTAGTGAGCTCATGTTATTAAACAGTCACAAAGCTGCTCTGGGACATAAGTGTTATCAGGAGGAAAATGATTTAGTACAATCAGGTTCCCCAAAGCCCTTTAAATCTTTTTTTTACATAGGAGGAAGAATGTTTTCTAGTTCTTGAATCACCTTATGTCGTAAAAAGACCCTAGACAATGCATCAGTTTTAGTACCCTGTGACTCAGGAATGAGATATTAAATTGAAAACAAGAAGGTTCCCTCTAGCCAATGCCTTCATTCCTCTAATGCTAGTTTGATGGCCAGAAGTTCCTGATCACCTATACCATTGTTTGCCTTGGCAGGAATAGGTTTATGAGAGTAAAAGGCTACTGGGTAAAATTACACAGGTTGACACTACTTTGAGACAGAACTGCCCCACCCCTTTATTTGAAGCACCCACCTCTACTACAAAAGGCTCTGATGAGCCTTAGGATGTTTTACGATGGCTGTTGAGGTGAACACCTCCTTAAAGTTTGAAAAGCCTCCTCAGCTCCATGGAAAACTAGGACTGCCCTCTTAAGAAGCAGCAATAGAAATGAGCAAAGAATCTTTGTAACTCTTGGACTGATTCTGGTTTAGGCCAGTCTAACACTGCCTTGATCTTGTGATCACCCATAACACTGACACTGATTTTGTAACTCAAAGAGAAGATGGATTATACAGTGGTGTGAAAAAGTGTTTGCCCCCTTCAGGATTTCTTATTTTTTTGCATGTTTGTCACTCTTAAATGTTTCAGATCATCGAACAAATTTAAATATTAGTCAAAGACAACACAAGTAAACACAAAATGCAGTTTTTAAATGAAGGTTTTTATTATTAAGGGAGAAAAATCTAAACCTACATGGCCCTGTGTGAAAAGGTGTTTGCCCCCTAAACCATAACTGGTTGGGCCACCCTTAGCAGCAACAACTGCAATCAAGCGTTTGCGGTAACTTGCAATGAGTTTTTCACAGTGCTGTGGAGGAATTTTGGCCCACTCATCTTTGCAGAACAGTTGTAATTCAGCCACATTGGAGGGTTTTCGAGCATGAACCGCCTTTTTAAGGTCATGCCACAGCATCTCAATACAATTCAGGTCAGGATTTTGACTAGGCCGCTCCAAAGTCTTCACTTTGTTTTTCTTCAGCCATTCAGAGGTGGACTTGCTGGTGTGTTTTGGATCATTGTCCTGCTGCAGAACCCAAGTTCATTTCAGCTTGAGGTCACGAACAGATGCCCGGACATTCTCCTTCAGGATATATTGGTAGATAGCGTAATTCATGGTTCCATTTATAACAGCAAGTTTTCCAGGTCCTGAAGCAGCAAAACAGCCCCAGACCATCACACTACAACCACCATATTTTACTGTAGGTATGATGTTCTTTTTCTGAAATGCAGTGTTACTTTTACGCCAGATGTAATGGGACACACACCTTCCAAAGAGTTCAACTTTTGCCTCGTCAGTCCACAGAGTATTTTCCCAAAGGTCTTGGGGATCATCAAGATGTTTTCTGGCAAAATTGAGACGAGCCTTTAATGTTCTTTTTGCTCAGCAGTGGTTTTTGTCTTGGCAATCTGCCATGCAGGCCATTTTTGCCCAGTCATGAACGCTGACCTTAACTGAGGCAAGTGAGGGCTGCAGTTCGTTGGATGTTGTTGTGGGGTCTTTTGTGACCTCTTGGATGAGTCGTCGCTGCACTCTTGGGGTAATTTTGGTCGGCCAGCCACTCCTGGGAAGGTTCACCACTGTTCCACTTTTTCGCCATTTGTGGATAATGGCTCTCACTGTGGTTCGCTGGAGTCCCAGAACTTTAGAAATGGCTTTATAACCTTTTCCAGACTGATAGATCTCAGTTACTTTCTTTCTCATTTGTTCCTGAGTATCTTTTGGTCTACTTCGCTTTGTCAGACAGGTCCTTTTTAAGTGATTTCTTGATTGAGAACAGGTGTGGCAGTAATCAGGCCTGGGTGTGGCTAGAGAAATTGAACTCAGGTGTGATAAACCACAGTTATGTTTTAACTGGAGCAAACACTTTTTCACACAGGGCCATGTAGGTTTGGATTTTTTTTTAAAACTGCATTTTGTGTTTACTTGTGTTGTCTTTGACTAATATTTAAATTTGTTTGATGATCTGAAACATTTAAGACTGACAAATATGCACAAAAATAATAAATCATGAAGGGGGCAAACACTTTTTCATCCCACATAGATGAAACTGACAATTCTCACACTTGACGTTTAAATGATTCTCTAAGACCCTGTACAGGGCATGTGAAACATGCTTAACATACGTAAAAAGTAGATATAGACTAAGTTTACATAGAATATTACAAATAGTTCAATCATTTCTCTTAAAATGCCTGAAAGACAGAAGGGTGATGAAGAGACCAAAATATCTCCTCCTAGAGGCAATGAATCTCCCTCTCTAATTTGGACTTGATATGCACTTCTAAGGTCTAGCTTAGTAATACAAAGTTACCTTTAACTATTCCAAAACTACCAAAATGAGTGGTAAAGGAATAAAGTTATTTCTTGGAGATTTACTTAAAGTCTGCTATAAAAATGTTTGTAGGAAAAGTTATGAATGTTAGACCAAACAGCAGTGGCCCAATCCAAAGTCTTACCTTTTAGATGGGATATAGCAAACGATATTTTGTCTGAATGTGAACTTGGAGTGGATTTGCTAAAAGTCCTCATCACTATCAAAGAAAACCATGACATTTGGTAGTGGCTCCATCAAGCGTATTAGACTTGCTCACTGGAAGAAATGGTAGCAGAGGCTTCTAAACGGGCAGGTCCATAGAGTCCTGTAAGGATTTGTTGGTGTTGGCCCAACAAAAGTATTCTGTGATGAGACAGAATGGACCACATGCTTGCAGTAAAACTGAGACCCAAGACTTTTGATGTTGTGAGAACAATCCAAAAACAGATGAAATACCTCAAAAATGAAACAAAAAGATATAGTAAAATGTAATGGATTTTCCCTTTCATTTCTTTAAATGTTGAGGTTTCTGGGTACAGAATACATTTTTGTCACTTAGCACTGATGGCTTTAAACTGGCAAAACAATTTCTAAGGTAGTTTGTGTTTAATTTGAGAATAAATATTATATATATATGGTTAAACTTGCACTCTGACAAGTCAAAACAATAAAAAATATTATGAGTTTGGGACATTTCGTGGTCAGAGTGTATATATTCATGTATGATCTTTGTCTTGACTCTAACTCAAGTACTTATAGTCTTGGTCTTGACTGCAACACTAGAAGCTCTTTTAACTGAGGATTTGATATGTGTCAAAGTTCGAAATTGACACAAAATCGGAAACAAAAATTATTCAGCAGCGATGCAAAATCGCTAAGCATTGCAAATACCATTGAAATTTGTCTTATTTTGCTTATAACAAGTAGCTGGTAAATGCAAGTGTGACTGGATTTTATTATATGCCATGTTTACTCATTACAGAGGATTTTAAGGTAGTTGGTTCAGCTGTTCCTCTTGTTGGTGAAGCTGGTGAAGAGTTGGTTCTGCCCTGTTCTCTCCAACCCAACATCAGTGCTGAGGGTATGATGGTGGAGTGGATCAGAACAGACCAGACTGTTACTGACAAACTAGTGCATCTCTATGAAGATCACAAAGACAGAAATGAAAAGCAGGTTAAGTCTTATAGAGGAAGAACATCTTTATTTAAAGAAGAACTGAAGAAAGGCAACACCTCATTGAAACTCTCAGCGGTCCAAACTTCAGATGAAGGAGCTTTCAAGTGTTTAGTTAAATCTGCATCCTGGTATGATGACATAACTGTTCATGTTGTTCAAGTCAAAGGTAAGAGCAATTTGAATACTTTAAAATTGGTCTTTGACATGTTTTCCAGTACTTAGAAAAGAAAAGATTCACTGAATACTAACAAAAACACCAGCTATGCTGGTCAGTGATGCAGATTTCACTGTGATGTATATTTAGCATAAAGAAAGTTTTTGTTTTTACAACATATATTGTTTTATAATAACCAGTTACTTTTTCATACTATGTCATTTTTACAACATACTTTTGTGTAATAATGACTGACTTTTTTAAAGTTATTCATCAAAGCTGTTTTTATTTAGATTTATCCAATTTCCTAGCACAGTGCAAAGCTGTCATGTTTACATTTTACTATTACTTTCATTTCTTGTATTTGACTTTTGTACTCAAAAGCTGTCCTGTGGATGGAAACTTGTCATAATTGTTCCCATGGTAACTGACCATATGATACAGACAGCATACAGATGAGGTTCACAAAGAATTAGGGCATTCATTTAAATCTGCACTCTGTTGCTGTTTGTAGTGAAAAACTGGATATGCAAAATGCATTATGTTATTGACGTGTAGCTTTTCTTTCTATCTAGTACGTTCAAAAGTCGTTGGTCCAGCTGCTCCTCTTGTTGCTGAAGTTGGTAAAGATCTGGTTCTGCCCTGTTCTCTCCAACCCAACATCAGTGCTGAGGATATGATGGTGGAGTGGATCAGACCAAATCAAATTGAAACTAACAAGCTAGTGCATCTCTATGAAGATCACGGAGACAAAAATAATGATCAGACGGGGTCTTACAGAGGGAGGACATCTCTATTTAAAGAAGATCTCCAAAGAGGAAACACCTCACTGAAACTCGCAGCAGTTCAACTTTCTGATGAGGGAGCTTACAAATGTTTAATTCGGTACAAGTCCTGGTATGATGACATAACTGTTTATGTTAAAATTAAAGGTAAGAAACAGCACAATTTAAATGTATCATTACTTATTAATTCAATTATGAATGAATTAAAATAGATTTTTGCATCAGATGTATTAATTCCTCTTCAGTACCCAGGTAAAAATTAGGTGTACTTTAATGTACTAAAATATGCATTTCAACCACATTATTGTTTTTTGTGCTAAATACAGGTGCATTATATACATATTACAAATGTCATAACTACAAGTACATTTTACCTATGTAGTGTTTCAGTGTACTTAATATAAGTATACTAATAAGGACTTGTTTCTACAAAAAAATAAATGTACTACAAATGTTAAGTTTAATTAGTTATATTGAAATATATTTTTAATAGCCTAATAATATATATTTAGCATATAAAGCACATAGTGCATCTAACTAAGGAAGTATGCTAGGCATACTTAAAATAAATGTACTTCAGTATACTTGTTTTCTCCTGGGTGTTCTCATCAAACTAGTGACTTCCATTACAGTATTTTACCTCACCTCCTTAAATATAAAACTAGAAATATAATTAGCTTGAATGATTGTTTAAATGATTATGCAGAACAATGTCCCACCCTCATATTATAGATAATGGTAAGAGCCCATAGTTATAATTATGATGTTATCTTTAATACATCGCAGGAGGGAAAATGATGTAATTTGGTGCTGGGCCTACTGTAAATTATTATTTGATTTGTATTTCAGACCAAAGTTTTCATGCCTGGAAGATTGCTGTCATCTGCTTTTCTGTGTTTGCTGTTATATTTGGGGCATTTACAGCTTACATCCTGAAAGGTAAGTTTTGCATTGAATAAATTGCCTGGAATAACATTTAACTGCTAAAACAACATTTGGTTTAACATGCATGCACAGGAAAGATAAGCGTTGGTTGTTCATGACTTCTGAGCCACTAAAGACTACAGGGGAAAAAGCATAGAGCTGCAGCAAAGTGTTAGGCCACTATGTGCTGACAAAACATCTTCAAAGTGCCTTAATTCTTCAAGTTTCTGCATCTGCACTGGAAATCTGGAATACCATTCTTCCAACAGGCAATTCTCTCTGTTGGCGTTTAAGCAACAGAAATGTTTCATTATTATGAAGAAAGGTGATCAGTCAGAATAACTTTGTTTTGATTGACACATGACACATGGCTGGATAGTTTTGGTTGGTAGACTATTCTCAATCAAGCAGTGGCATTGAGGTGTTTAAAAACACCAATGCTGCTGTGTCTGATCCACTCACTGGTTCACTACAATGCAGAATGATTCATATTTATTTCTAAAAAATAAATATTGTCCAGTATTACTGCCATTGATTTAAATTACTACAGACTACTACAGACTGAATCTATCAAAAACACATTCCTGATAAATACTAATTAAAAAAAGCTCTTTTATCACAGTGCCAAATGTTGAATCACCATTGTTCACATTGTCTGTTAAGAGAAAATAATGTGCTTTAACAGTTGTTCACTAAATCATAGTAGTAACTGAAAGTCTTCTTCTGCTTCTCTTTACTTCCAGATACATTTTCAGAAAAGAAACTCTCTCCTGCACAATGCTCAGCTATAGCCTACATGCAACTGAAATCACAATATGTACATGAAAAGTTGGACCTGAACAAGTACAACACATCAGAGGAGGGTTATAGAAGACTCATCCCAGCTATGACAAACTACAGAAAGGCTCGGTGAGTGCTTAATATGGACATTATTAGGCTTATATTTGTAATGTTTCAGACTTGTCTAGATGTTCTAAGGAGCATTGGGTATTTAATTTAACTTTGGAGGTTTCGAATTGTGATTGACAAAACACAACAGATTGCATACAAATATTAAATATATTTGTACATATATATTAGGGATGCACAATTATATTAGACTCATCAATATCAACAAATATTTGGATTGCCATTAGAAATGCATTGTGATGTGGTCACTCTCAAGTCGAAAACTAGTCTGTGAAGTTAAAGACTGCAAGTATCAAGAATTACATAGAATCTTTTTTTAAAATCGTATTGTTCTGTCAATACCAAGTTTTTAAAAATTTCAGAAATTGCATAGATTTGACTTACTTTTGTTTTCTTTCCTGTCTGCAGCTTTGTTGGTTGTAATCTCACTGTTAAATCCATTAAAGGATTGATTGCAGCTCTACAAACTAAAAACTCTGCTCTGAAAGAACTAGACCTCGGTAACAATGATCTGCAAGATTCAGGAGTAGAGCTGCTCTCTGATGGACTGAGGAATGTACACTGTAAACTGGAGATACTCAGGTAAGAATCCCAAAATATGATGCAATTGTTCTACTTCAGCATTACATTACAGTCTAGCTAACAAATGTGCTGTATGTATGTATTAATTGATACATATTTTTTTCAGACTTTTCAGACATGATGTTTCCTAATGAATCTGATTCCCAGGTTTAACATGTAGTAGCAAAGATAGTTACATTTGTACTGCAGATTTGCCGTCTAATTTAATTAAAGAAGAATATGCATATTAAGAAGTATTAAGAAGAAGGTTTTCGGTTTAATAATAGTGCAATATTTATATTCATATTTATTTAATGTGTAAGGAAAATAGCTCTACTTAGCAGCAGCACTTTGTAGCAACAGTATTATAATATCAGTATTTAGTTCCTACAGAAATATGTCATATTGAAGTTGGTATGTAGTAGGATGTGGCCGGGTGGGTTGGGGTCACTGTCATTACCTCCAGAAGTGGACATGTGCTCCCCACACACACACACAGGTGCAAGCCAGAGAGAGCCTAAGGGATGTAGAACCCATGGAGAGGGGACTCCAATATGGTGTGCTTCAAACAAAGGAAAGCTTAAACCGAACAAAACAAACAAAAACACCTGAAAAGGGGGAACAAGGAACCACCAACAAAGCCTCCTTTATCTTTAGCCTTGTTTAAGGCCCGCAACAACCCTTTCTTTTCTTTTCTTTTCTTTTCTTTTCTTTTCTTTTCTTTTCCTTTCCGGCCACACTAAATCAAATGTGTGACAAAGCAGTGTTGCTTGCCACACCCTTAAATCCTGTACCGCCAGGTGAGCCTCATTGGCACTGATTACCCTTGGGAACTCTTGGATTTTTAGTTCCCTGGATTATCAGTGCCTCGCTGCCGTCACCCTTTGCTGGTAGCCGGTGGCACAGGCTGACCCCTTACAGTTTCCTGGTTTCATTTAATGATTTACCTATATTGACTTCCTATATTTACTGTGTTTACAGACTAACTTCCTGTAATCTTGGAGAAAATACTTGTGAAAAGCTGGGATCAGTTTTAAAGCTGGAAACCTCCACTCTAAAAGAGCTGAATATCAGTAATAACTACTTGGAGGATTCCGGAGTAGCACATCTCTCCAGAGGACTGAAGAGTGCACACTGTAAACTGGAGATACTCAAGTCAGTATTTCTATATAATGCACATGCATACAGGCACACACACACATCCCTATTTCAAGACAGAGTAGGTGCACAGTATGAGAAAAATATTGTGTTTTGGAAAAACTGAAGCATGTAAATCTAATCTAGTAATGATTAGGCCCAAAAAATAAAATATGAACAACGAAAATTAGCCTAATAGGACCCCTTACAATACATATGTTTAATCTACTTCATAGTATTTGTAAAATAATTCTCATTATGAAATTAATATCTGCAAAAATGGATGGGGCAGTTTAAGACTAGAACAATTGTTGAATGTTCAGAAACATTTGAAAGTGAATGTTATGATGCCAGGGTATAAAAGTAGTATCTATAAAAGGCTTAGTCTTTTGTAATCTAGAATGTGTCATGGCTCACAACAAAAAAATGCATCAGCAAATAGTCCAATTGTTTAAAAAATACATTCCTCAATGAGCATTTAGAAGGATTTTAAGTATTTTATCCTCTCCAGTGCATAATGTTCTCAAAAGATTCAGGCAATCCACAAAAAAACACAACTGAATGCCCATGAACTTCAGTCCTTCTGACAACACTGCAACACTCAATTCAAGTTATTCAATTCAGTTCAACTAGGTTTAACTTTACTGTCATTATACCAATACAAGGTTGTACAGTGTAACAAAACAATATCTGGCTACTTCTCCAGTGCAGTAATTAAATAATAGATAAATAGGTGGTACAAAAATAGTACAAAGACATAAAGACAAAGACACAATACAATATGTGCAAAGACAGTAAAACAGACGCACAAGACGTGCAACAGCAGTAACTGAGCATCATAATGTTACTAGGACTTTGGTGCAAAAAGCATTTAGTTTAAGTTCAACAGAATACAGCTTAGTTTTAAGTGTACGTACTGGAAGGTACAGTATGTTGAGATGGCTAGGTATGGAATTAAATATGTGGTTGTAAACAGTAGATGTATATATAATAGTGCACAGTGCAGGTAGTAAGAATAGCAGCTCAATGTTCAGGTAAACAGCTACAAAAGCCATGCGGTTTACAGTAGAAATGTTCAGTATTTAGAAGACACAGCTCAGACATTCAGTATAGGTCTAGTTAAAGTGAAAGTTCATACAGTCCTCTGGGCCAGTGGAGCCCAGTATGTAGTTGCTGGGCTGATCAGCGCTACATCAGTAACAGTCTATAGTTTTGTAATCAGGATTTGGTAGGTGCTGCCAGTGTGATCAGTTTGACGACAAAACTGTTCTTAAACCTGGAAGTTGTGGCTCGGATGTTCTGGTATCTTTTTCTGAATGGCAGAGGTTGGAACAGGGGATGGCTGGGGTTTGTGGGGTCAGAGAATATGTTGACAACTTTACTCAGACATCCGCATTTATCCACAACTTATGTGTATGTCTTGTATGGGTGGAAGGGTAGCTGCAGTGATCTGCGGTGCAGTTTTTACCACCCTCTGCAGGGCTTGCATTCGGCAGCAGTGGCGCTCCCATAACAGACAGTAATGCAGTTTGTCAGGATCCTCTCCGTAGCAGATCTATAGAAGTTGCAGAGGAGCTATTGTGGCAAGTTGACTCTCCTCCGCTGTCAGAGGAAGTTGAGGTGTTGCTGGGCCTTTCTGACAATGTGTTAAGCCAAAGACCAAAACAGACCCTCACCTATGTAGACACCAAGGAACTTTAAGTTGCCCACCCTTTTCACCATCGCGCACCTGATGCTCAGCGGTGTGTGTGTTCTGTCCCACTTCCTGAAATCAACAATCAGCTCTTTGGTTTTGCTAACATGATCTTGCTGAATATTGTCATCAGCAAGCTTGATGGTGTTGGAACCATGTTTTGCGGTGCAGTTTGCGGTGCGGTGTAGAGCATGAGTGAAAGGACGCTGCCTTGAGGGCATCCTGTGCTGAGTGTGAGGGAGAGTGAGGTGTGGTCACCCATCCAAACACACTGTGGTATGCAGGTCCATAATCCACAACATGTTCCAAATGTGTTTATCTTGTAGACGAGTATGGAGAGGACACGGATTTCAGATGTCTGGCAATGTTTACTGGTCGTAGACAATGTTAGATTTGCACATTGTTGACAAACAGCAAGTAAAACAAACAAAATATAAACTAAACTTTCAAAATAAACTTCATTTTAGCAGGAGAGGTAGTCCAGCTGCCAGCAGTTCAAGACTGTTCTATGGACAATGGAATCCACATGTAAACAACATTCAGAAATTCTGATTTCTCTGAGATAGATTTCAAATTTCAAATGGACAGTGGAAATTTGTAGAAGTCAACCAGATGCCATGTTCTCTGGGCCACAGAAGTAATGGACCGTCAAAAGTTCAAAAGCCAGGGTGTGTAACACTGATCCAAAACTCTGCTGTGAAAGTATAACTCAATAATATGACTTCAGTCCAAAGATAGTGAACAAGTTTGTACAAATATTGGTAGGGAAATGTCCCTACCATCCACATGCAAACCTACACCCATTAGTGTATATTTACAAAGAAATCATCCATATCATCAAACAGAAATCACTGAGCAATGCTTTCTGTTTTATTGCAATTTTACATATTGTCCAAAATTAAAAGCATATGTTATGTCTGTTTTTGCAGACTATCTTCATGTAATTTAACAAAAAAGTCTTGTGAAAATCTGGGATCAGTTTTACAAACAGAAACCACCTCCCTAAAAGAGCTGGACATCAGTAATAATGCACTTCTTGATTCAGGAATCGAGCTGCTCTCTGCTGGTCTGAGGAGCTCATACTGTAAACTGGAGATACTCAGGTCAGGTTTTTCTCAGTTAATTTTGGAATGGAATATAAAACCTTAATAATCATTGCTTAATCCTCATTTTAAATTTGAAAAATATAAAGGGAAATTATGCTGATTTTTCTACATTTCTTGTTTACTAAATTGTTGAGAATACAATTATATCTCTTACTGTAACAATCACAATAAGTTAAACATATTTCAGAAAGGACAGCTGTTATTTTAAACCATATACTGCTTTGAAAAATTGCTGTATAATAAGATGCTTTCTTTTTACAGACTATCATTGTGTAATTTTGGGGAAAAGTCTTGTGAAAATCTGAGGTCAGTTTTACAAACAGAAACCTCCTCCTTAAAAGAGCTGGACATCAGTAACAATGAGCTCCATGATTCAGGAATGGAGCTGCTCTGTGCTGGACTGAAAAGTTCACACTGTAAACTGGAGAAACTCGGGTCAGCTTTGCTTAATCCTTTTATCAACACTTAATTTCTTTAATTCAACTGTTGAGAATACTATTATAGCTCGTACTTAACCATCACAGTACAGTAAAAATATATAAAGAATTAAAATGACTATATAATAAGAATTGTAATGCCTGCTCTCTTTTTACAGATTAGCTTTGTGTAATTTTGGAGAAAAGTCTTGTGACGATCTGGGATCAGTTTTACAAACAGAAACCTCAACCCTAAAAGAGCTAGACATCAGTAATAATGAGCTTCATGATTCAGGAGTGGAGAAGCTCTGTGCTGGACTGAAGAGTTCACATTGTAAACTAGATATACTCAGGTCAGCTTTCTCTGTGTTTATTTGAAAATGGAATATTAAACTTTAATAGTCTGTACTTACATTACATTACATTAACAATTACCTTACGTTAACAACAGTATGTATGCTTTAATTAAGGGATAATTCTTTTGTAAATGTTTTCTTTACAAATGATATATATATATTCTGTGTATGCTGTGTCACTCTGTCACTCATTTCTCATTCTCCTCTCTCTCTACAGATTATCTGGTTGTATGATCTCAGAGGAAGGCTGTGCTTCTCTGGCCTCAGCTCTGAGTCTGAACCCCACACACCTGAAAGAACTGGATCTGACCTACAATCACCCAGGGCAATCAGGAGTGAAGTTACTCTCTGCTAGATCTGAGGATCCACAGAGTGCACTTAAAACTCTTAGGTATGAACAGCTATTCAGAGGCGTGTGTGTGTGTGGGTGTGTGTGTGTGTGAGAGAGAGAATCTTAGTACATGTAATCAATTTACTGTGAGTAAGGCCCTGTCCCAATTACTGCTCTAATCCCTACTGTCTTCTTTAAGTGTAAATTTTTTTATCACATTTTCAAAAAGTGAACATGTTTAACCACCATGCTAGTTTCGCTTTCCCACTTGACTTTGCTTTGCTCTCATATATATATAGTGACAAAATTACATGGGACACATATGATTGTAAATGCCTTTCTGACATGCAAAGTGACACTCTTTTTTACATGCAAAGTTGGTGAGATTGCACCTCTAGATGTTTGCTGTATACATTTTATACTGTATATAATTAAACATCATACATACATGTGGGGTTGATGAGGTATATGGTGCTTGCAGTTAAGTTACAATAAAGACTGAAGAAATATGATATCAGTTCTTGTCATGCCAGCATGAATGTAGTTTCATTGCAGTGTAATATTTATCATACAAATCTTAGGTTTTGTAGTTTGAAAATAACAGTTTTTCCTCATCATGAACTTTTATAAGGCAAATCTGGCAAAGCCTTATTTAGTATAGCAAGTGAGTGAATAATTCATTTACTTTAGAATTCAAAATCATGAATCTTGATAAAGAATCTTGATAAAGAAAGATATAAAACTGTTATGTTACTGTTTTGTAATTAGTTTATGTGAGGAATGAGAATAGTTTTCTACTGAAAATGTGTCAATGATTCTTTTTTGTGTTATTTAGAGTGGAACATGAAGGCAAGATGACAATCAGACCAAAGAAATGTAAGTATATACAGGGAGCCATTTAGCGTGAAACAGACGAATATTAGATATAAAGATATTTAATATTGAATATTAAATATTTTGTAAATACTTCCATTATACTTTGTTCATATACAGTATATACTAGTTTATGGTTAAACTTCTTGGTTTACTGGAACATACATTGTTTTTTAACTATATTGGATCGGTAGAACTAGTAATTAACTAGTAATTACTTTACCCATAATTTTGGTTTACTGACCACTAAGTTAGATTGCACAATTATCAAATGGTAATGAGGCAGGGCCAGTGGGACGTATTTTTAGAACAGGAGTCCCACATTGTGCAGACCAGCCTACAACTTTCCCCAAAATTCAAAACACCCTAATGAACTGCAATGTCATTATACCAGACTATAGCCTAGTTCTAACAGCAGTGCAGTCACTACCCTACATACTTCACACAAACACAACCACCGCTATAAGGCATGCATCCACTCACACTTTCTGCCCAGAAAAGACGACAAAATAGTTCACCTATCTGGATGTGCTGGCCCTGCCTGGATGTAACATTTCTAGTTTGTCTGAGTGTTCTTGTGTTTAAGCACAAGTTAATTCAATAGCTTATAGTGAGAAGCACAAAACACTACCAGCCCACGTGGAACACTCCCAACTCTCCAGAGATATGAGTTTTAGTCACTGAACATTGATTTGTTGGTATATATAGAGGTTTATTTACATATAAACCTCATAATGCAAAAGTAATAATACACCTACACCTAAATATAACCCTAACCTTAACCTCAATATTTAAAAGTAGTACTATATCTACACATAATTCAAACCCAACCTTAACTTCAGTACAAAAATGTAGTACATCTACACGTAATGCTAACCCTAACCTTAACCTCAGTACCCAAAAGTAGTACATCTACACTTAATTCTAACCTCAGTATCCAAAAGTAATACTACACCTCCAACTAAACCTAACCTTAAACCTCAGTATTTCTAATGACACTTGGTCCTCACAAATTCGCATAACAAGAAAACACACACTTGATTTCTCTTCTTTTGTGCAGATGCTTGTGAGCTCACTCTGGATCCAAACACAGCACACAGATATCTCTCTCTGACTGATGGGAACAGGAAAGTGGTAAATGTAGGATCTTCACAGTCGCATCCTGGTCATCCAGAGAGATTTGATTACTATAAGCAGGTTCTGAGTAGAGAGAGTCTGACTGGATGCTGTTACTGGGAGGCTGAGTGGAGCGGGAGAGAGGCTGAAATAGCTTTGACATATAAATCAATCAGCAGGAAAGGTGATGATGATGACTGTGACTTTGGATGGAATGAAAAGTCATGGATTCTTAGATGTTCTGATAACAGTTACTCTGTCCGTCATAACAAAATCATCACTGAACTCTCTGCTCTCCCGCCTAGCTGTAAGACAGTGGGTGTGTATGTGGACTGTCCTGCAGGTGCTCTGTCCTTCTACAACGTCTCCTCTGATACACACACACTGACTCACCTACACACATTCTACACCACTTTCACTGAACCAGTCTGTGCAGGATTTTGGGTGGATTATTACTCCTCAGTGCGTGTGTGTGTGATAGAATAACCTCCTGTATATGTGCATGTTTGTGTTTTCTGTGTGTCTGTGTGAGTGTGAGAGAGAGAGGGAATAACCAACCTCCTTTGTGTATGTGGTCCCCATGGGCCCAACCACTGCAAAGTAGAAAACTGTTTTATGATACGCCAGGCCAAGTTTTACCTAAAACGCAAGTGGTAAAAGCAACATGCAGTAAAATGCTTATTGAAAGGGTTATATATAGGAAATCATACATCCTTTGCCCTAAGTGGTTGCTTTGGTGTGATTAATATAACATTAATGTATATAAGTGGGGTGCACAATTTTTTGTCCATATAATTCCTCTATTAATTTATGTTTTGTAATTTTTCATCAACTGTATATCCAGAATCTGTATGTCACTGCATGGAGAAATAATAAATCAAATAACAGTGTTGCTTGTTTTACTGCCACTACTAAAAGCCAATTTTATCATATCTCTCACATTTACTTTTTATTTTTCACTATCCACCATACAAGTTATTAATCAATTTATTTATCTGCAGTCACTCTAGATATGTATACATTGTATTGTTGAATAGATATGACTAAGACTGAAAAAAGAAAGATTGTGAAAAAGAAATATTGTCACGCTTCCGAATCTCCTAAACTCCTCCGCTCCTTCGGACTCCACTTCCCAGAGGGCTACGCGCGATGACGATGCGTTCGCGTGCTCCCGGTCGGATTCTCCGATCCGTTCCGGGTCTCCTGTGTATTAGCCCCCAGCTGTCTTTAATCCCGGTCTATATTTAAACCCCTGGTGTCCCAGTGCTCCTTGCGAAGCTTTGCCTACTCTAAGTTTGCAATCCTGAGCGTTATTTCTTCTGTGTATTTCCGTTTTTTTCCTCTTTTCGTACTCGACTACCTCTTTTCGTATTTTCCCTCTGGCTCTGCTTTTGAACTCCCTCTGGCTTTTGACCTGCTTTTTCGTTGTCTGACTATCCTTCTCGCTTTGCCCCTCTAACGCCTTGCTTCCACGGACTGCCTATACTAATTCTGACCTGTGCTCGTTCCCGACTTCGCTATTGCTTAACCCCTGTGTATCACTGTGTTTTGCTGCTTGGGTTGTCAGTGCCTGTTTGTTATTAAACTACCCTGACTTTAGTTCTGCACACGTCGGTTGGAGTCTTTTTGTCTGACAAATATTCAAGTTTTAATGTAAGTAGTAAGTTAGCTAGCTTACTAAACAGTAAATGTACAAAGATTAACCTATAATAACTTTTTTAAACAAAAAGGTCTAATACAAGGGAGTGCATGCAAAGCAGATGTTAACCTAAGCAAATACAGATGACCACAACAGACATGGGTTGGGCAATGAGGAAACCCAGCAAACAGGCAAGAGTCAGAAACCAGAACAAAAACAAAGCAGATAAAGAATCGAGACAAGCTCAGTCTCCTACATGAAATGATTGGCAATACTTCGCAAGGAGTGAGTGAAAAAGAACAGGTGTGATTGAAACAGGTGCATGATATCAATACTCTGGAGAGGATCGACAGGAAAACAGTTCTTGATTGGGGGATTGACTGCATGTGATATTGGCATCATGAAGGGGTGAATCATGGAAAATGTAGTTGTTGGACTTGAAAGATGCAGAAGGAAAAACCTAAAATGGGAAATGTGTGCAAGAGTTATAGCTAATCTAGCTGTTAGCAAGTTGCCTACTCCTACTCTTATTTCAGCAATAAGCCATAAGAGGTTATGTGGCACTGTACAGAAGTCACTTAAACACATCAGGTAAAAATATGGAAGGCTTGGTGTCCTTGAAGGAACTGCTTGCATGGAAACACAAAGCACCCATATCAGTGAATACCAGTATTCTCTCAGAGGCAATTCCTGGTCATGTTTTTTGTAGACTTTTGCATGACGTGAGTGTAAGTATGCCTTCAGGCACGCACTTCAGGCCAGCTTCCAGATGCAGATTAAGCTTAGATATAAAGTGAAAATTAATTTCCAGTGGTTCATAAATCTAGGCTTAAATTCTTTTTGTGGTTAACTGGCCCTATATGCTCTATGTCCCATATTTTAAAATTATAAAAACAAATCCACATTTGCTAAGAAGATTATTGATTATGCACTAAACATGTTATATAATTTTTGTAAATTGTGTTAATTGTAAATAGCCCTTTTGAATTGCCTGGATTTCTGCAATGATTACTATAAAATCTGGAAATTATTAAAGTCACAACTATAGACAAACATTAATAAAAACTAATGCACACAAACAGTTGTTCTTTTTTATGTATTTTATTGAGCTTATTGAGTAAACGTTCAGAAAGCAGCTATAGACTTATAGAGGATCATAAAAGAAAAAAAGGTATGAGGTTATGAGGTTCTGTAACAATATGACCAATATAGAGGAATAATATATTAACCTATCTTACTGTTGTATCCTTCAGCAGTTTACTTTGATTTAAAGATTGAGGAAGAGGTTTTCCAAGATCAGTGATCTTGGGCTGTTGATAAAAGGTATTCAGGAACAAGGATAGCATCAATAAGGCTAACTGTAGAGAGTGGAGAATTGAAGGTAGCCAAGTGTTTGTGAACTAAGAAACTTGCTAAGCAACGAGCTATTGCATTTAACAAAGATCACGTCACATTACATGGTCTGTTCTTCATTCGAAATGCTTACTTTCAGGCCCAACGCTGGAGATGTGTGGTCTAATTTCGTCATTAAAGGCAGATGGGCTTAGGTACTTTCTGCTGGAGGGCTCATAGGTGGCACTGTGGACCAGGGTCAGTTGGGGTTGAAAGCTTCCTTCACCTTCTTGGCTGTATTCAGACTACTTCAGGCTTGCCAAGTTGCTTGCCAACTGAACTAATTTAGCAGAAACTAGCAGAATTCTAATATGAAGTACCACTGGCCAAATAATACAAATGCTGCTACCTCTGGTCATGAGCTAACAATGACACAAAACAAACAATCAAATACTTAAAACAATTATTTAAAAACTAATACAAAACAACTAAGAATGGCTTGTTACTTGAAGTTATTGATACTAAAATTTACTTCAGACAAAAAAATCTTTCATTCTGGTTTCATTCTGACTCGAGCTCTACCCTCAAGGGCAGTGACAGGTTCTTGATAGGTTCTTTTGCATCAGGTCTGATGATTATTCAGCGTTTTCATTTTGTTTGGAAATTTGTGAATGCGAAAGGAAACGTGGTTCCCAGTTCAGTCTTAATCTAGTCAGTCTTAACACGATACATACAAACATTATTTTGGAAAACATTTTCAGACAATACTAGGTATACTAAACTGAAGAAGCATGATTTGATTAAAAAAAACTGTCATGAAAAGATAATTACTTAAGAAAATACACATAAACAAGTTACACGTGCAACTGGGTCTCCCCAAGAACATACTAACAAGTTAAAAGAGAGGAGAAAAGCATGAATGTCAATATTATATGAAGCAAATTTGATCTATATAGTTTCTAAAATGCTGATTAACTGGGAAAGACTACAAGGAGATTTGATTACATTAAACTAACATTTTGATTAGTTAGAAGTTCTGATACATAAACTATATTTAAGTGGAAAAGTAGTTGACCCAAAAGGAGGACTACTATCAATTCAAATAAAAAGAAAAGAAAAAATACATATATACTAAAGAGTCAAAGTTCTTGGACATGAGAGAGTTGCCAATTCAATTCTTGTTCTGGCATATGGGCCACTATTGGACTTTGGTTACAAATAGGGGTTAATGTTCATTTGAAAATTTCCAATTTAGAAAATTCTACTTAAGATTTTGACAGACTGGTTTGTGTCTCCCTCTGGGTGAGAAGGGAATTTGTACATTCCACAAGATGTCTTTGTGGCTCTTGTACTGTAGATCTGTTAAGACCATCGTCCAGTACAAGCTCATAGAGTGTGTTTAACATCGCTATATATGCAAAAATATTGGCAAAATCACATGCACATACACACACTCACACACAGGTCATTCTCTCACACACACGCACTGAACTGCCATCCCAAAGTGTAAATCCTGCACAGAGTGGTTCAGTGAATGTGATGTTGAACGTGTGTAGGTGAGTCAGTGCGTGTCTATCAGAGGAAACACTGTAGAAGGACAGAGTGCCAGCCAGACAGTCCACATACACTCCTACTCTCTTACAGTCTGAGGGAGAGGCAGAGAGTTCAGTGATTTTTTCATTGTGACGGACAGAGTAACCGTTTTCAGAGCAGTCCAGCCTCCAGGACTTTTCATTCAGTCCAAACCTACAATCATAACTGTATCCTTTCCTGCTTATTGATTTGTATGACAAAGCTATTTCTATCAACCACCCGCTCCACTCAGCTTCCCAGTAACAGCGTCCAGTCACACCCTCTCTACACAGAACCTGTCCATAGCCATCAAATCTTTCTGGATGATCACCATAACACTGTGGAAATGACACATTTTTCACTTCTTTGTTTCCAACAGAAAGAGAGAGATGTGGGAATGCTGTGTTTGGGTCCAAAGTGAACTCACAGGAATCTGCACACAAGGATAGAGATTAGAGAATAAAAATAAACACACAAGAAGAGAGATGAACACAGATAGAAGTGAGAGACTGACAGATAAAAAAAAGAGAATAAGAGAAAGTGTACTTACATTTCTTCAGGCCTGGTTTGATTCTCATCTCACCTCCATGTTCCACTCTGAAGAACACACACAGACACAAACACAGAGACACACACACAGACACAGACACAGATACAGATACACATGTTATACATATGTATAATTTTTTTAAAAAAGTCATCACCCTCCTTTTTCTTTCGGTTTCACCATTTTTCATTCTTTGTCTCTCTGTGTCTCTACAAAATTACAAATTACTAGTTAAATGTTACATGCTGCAAACAGATTTCTGGAAAAAGGATTGTCTGTATAACTTTCATAGTGCTTCACAGCCCAAACGTAGAATGTATAAAAGGTCAGAGTTTGCAAACTCTAGCAATCATGCTGCTGCATCACCTACACCATGGTAGAGTGTGTTAATTGGGCATCACACTCTCTCTGTCTCTCTCAGGGTATTTTAATTAACAGTACTTAATAGTAACCATACAATATGATTAATCCCTATAGAGATGCAGTTAGATTCAACAAAACTTGAATTCAACATGAAGTGATTCAATGCAGTGGACAAAAAGAAGTACTCTCCTTATTAATATTTTCCTGCGTGTATCAGCAAATCATTAAGTGTCTTTAATTTTCTACACTAAATTAAAGATACTAGATCACACCATCAATGCATTCATTCAAATGATTAACTGGTTTCAAAACTATTAATATGATCATATGTAATGTGTAATATCTTATATATCGCATATGTGTGTACTGTTACATGTTTATTTTGGTTTTATACTTCTAGTTACTGCCCATTTGTAAGTAGGCAGCATTCAGATGTCTGCAGCATTCAGATGTAGCCAAACTAAAAATTATACTGAAATCAATGCAGATACATTATGTTCATTCATCCATATATTCACTCATTATTTAAGTTGCATATCCTACTGAATGCAAGGGTGTTGGAACCTATCCCTGCGCTCACGGGGCAGAAGGCATGAAACAGGTCACCAGACAATCACAGGGCAGACACACAGACATACACACACACCTTTGAACACAGTTCTTCATACCTGAGAGTGTTGAGTGAACAGTGTGGATCCTCAAGTCTAGCAGAAAGCAAGTTTACTCCTGACTCTCCTGGGTGATTGTAGGTCAGATCCAGTTCTTTCAGGTGTGAGGGGTTTGAAATCAGAGCTGAAGCCAGAGAAGAACAGCCTTTCTCTGTTACCATACAACCAGATAATCTGCAGAAAGAGAGGAGAATGAAAGGAATGTTTTACTGTGTTATCAAATAGAGCTAAACAGCAATCTTATTGCAGATCTCAAGGTATTGCCATGCCTCTGGGTTCTCCTCCCACCTCCGATCTCCCAAACTCCATTTCCCATAACCCACCACCATCTCCATCATCTCCCAATCACGTCCCATTTTTCAGATCATTGCCCCCGGAGTTCTAACCACTCACACCTGTCTGTATTTAGCCTGTTTGCATATTTTCCCCTTTGTCTCCCACCCACATTGCGAAGTATAGCCACTCTGTTGCATACTGAGCATTCTCTCTTTTGTATATCTTGTTTGCTTTTCTGGTTCTGACTCTGTTTCGTTGTTTGGTTTCTCTTCTTTATCCCTTTTGTTTTTGTTGCTGGTTGGATTGTTTGTTTGTTTTTTGACTTCTTCCTGTACCTCTGGTTTCTGACTCTGTCAGACCTCTGCCCTTCTGTTGTGTTCGCCCTGATCCTGTTGTTAAGCTTCACCGCCAACCTGTACAATAAACCTGACTTTGCTTTCAGCTCAGTGCGTGTCAAACCCAGTAATCATTACAGGTATATGCAGATCTCAAGGTAGTAAGTAATAAATCAAGAGGTTCTGTGGTTTGGATTTATAACCATATAACATAAACCTTAAAAATATAACCCAATTATTTCACCCTTTGACTCCAATATATTCATTTTGCAGATATTTCTTAAATCATCTTCTCAGTTTCTACGCAGATTAAAAAGATATAAGAATGAGTATGATTATAGAAATTGTAAACTCCTCCCTTTCTGTCCTACTTCTTCCCCTCACTATCCTGCACGCCATCTTGTCAGGCAGATCAAATAAACTCCTATTCTTACTTTAATAATCAGATACATCTTTTTGGCAGTCAACCACATTCACTCAGATTTTGGTCTTTATCCTCTAAACTTGCCTCAATGCAGCATCACTGCATCCAAATCACTGGTGGTTTTGCTTTCTTTGCTAAACTAATGTTAAATTGCTAACAAAGATATGCATTAAAAGTAGCTTACCCTAACTGCCCCATTCACAACAAAAGCTAGATTGACCTGGTCAGATTATTGATTCAGTGAGGCTTCAATGATCCAGAATTAACCTGAGTGTCTGTGTGGTTATGTGTAAAGGTTAGGTGAAGCTGATCTGTGACATGGGTAACATAGCTGCTATGTAACAGCTTACAAATGAGTTTTTTCACATATGCTGAGATAATGTATTGAAATAAACCACGACTTTTCAAATAATAGTAACTACAATTAACCTTAATCATTTTTCCATTATTTCATATTATTTTATGGTAATATCAAGATCTTACATGGCTGAATTTTCCTATGTTTTGTTTAAGTCCAACAGGTTAGTAATTCAGTTTATTCTTATGTTGGGGAGTACAGTATGGTTTCTATGCATATTTTCCCAGTTATCAATTCAATGTCATAAAACAGTCATCTTGAACATGACATAAATGAGTATGTACTATGTTTAAAATATGATATCCCAACACTTACGCACACTGTGCATATAATATATTCATTAATCTTATCTTAAATATTCAAGTATTGAATCCAAGTATTGCATATACCTTGAAATACCTTGAAACTGTATATTTCTAAACAGATATATTTCTATACTGATATTTCTATAAATTGATATGTTGTAGTATGTATTTTTATTATACAGAAATGCAATATTTCATGAACTTTTATGGTCTGACCTGAGTATCTCCAGTTTACAGTGTGAACTTCCCAGTCCAGAACAGAGCAGGTCCACTCCTGTATCCTGTAAGTCATTGTTACTGAGATCCAGTTCCTTCAGGGAGGAGTTTTGGGTTTGTAGAGCTGCACTCAAAGTTTCAATTGACTGTGCAGTAAGATTACAGCCACCAAATCTACAGAAAAGGAAGAAATAACAGGAACAAAAAATATGAATACTCAGAAACTGTTATTTGTATTTGGAATTATCTAAACAATGACATTTAAAAGTCAACATAGTGTTGGCACTGGATCTGACCACTGGCTTGGTCACAAGACTTCTGCCTGGGGCATACTGAGGCTGATCCTCAGTATGTTCTCAATTTCTGCCTTTAAATTTGTACTGCCAGCCATGTGTTAGCAATGTTATGCAACGGACAAGTGAAGAATCTGGTCCTTTTACTGGAAAAAACATAGTCTAGAAAAAGTATGATGCTATATATGTTTTTATAATATTTCATTGCTTCCTGGCTTCAAAAAAACTAAAATTTTGTTGTAGGTCGTTTACTGTTCCATGGTTATAACTGCTGTGCAACCTGGAGCGACAGGAACACTAGGGGGATATAGGACCTGTTAATATCACAAGACCTGGTGGAATCCAAAACTGTCCCCATCAGTGTTTAAATCTGTCATTCATCAGAAATATGAGGAAATCAAGCCAGACTCAAAAAAATAACAAAACAAATGCAAAGGTGTGTCTGTCTATCCTTTCAATGTAAGAACACAACTCAACACTATGGGCCTGAAAGGCTGAGTCAGAAAAAAAGAAAAAGACAAAAAGTAAAAAAAGATTGAATGTACACTGAAGCACTGAAATATGAGTCTCATTGACTGGTGAATCTTGATTAGTGTAAACATACACAAGTGTCCAGAAAGCGAAATTACCAACACAGTGAAAACTGAAAAATGTTAATGTTAAACATATTTTATACTATTTTCCTGATGTTAAAAAATAATAACTTGAACTTAATGGCCATTTTGAAACAGGTTTGAAACATACAGCGGACATACTACCAGGAATACCATGGTCTTACTACACAGTAACTACAATGAATATGTTATAGATAGTTTCTTTATCATATAGAACTGCAACATTTCATATTCAATATTTTATATTCTGACCTCAGTGTCTCCACTTTACAGTGTGAATTCTTAAGTCCAGCACAGAGCATCTCCACTTCTGAATCCTGCAGATCACTGTTACTGAGGTCCAGCTCTTTCAAAAAGGATTTTTGTGATTGCAGAGCTGCACTCAAAATTTCAATTGACTTTGTGGTAAGATTGCAGCCAGCAAATCTAAAAGGGAGGAAAGACACAGCAAAGAAGGAAATATAAAGATTCAGAAATGTTTTACTGTACTGAACATGGTCTTGAGACCTTGACTTTCGTAACAAAATATTTTATTTTATTATAGTGGCATAAGCTTCTCTGGACTAAGGCCTATCTCAACAGACCAGTTTTTGGTTTTTAACTCAACAAAGAGCATGACTAGGTTCCCTGTTAGTCAATGTTGACCAGTACAGTGAACACATTGTTTTTTGTCATCTCACTAATCTGGTTTAATGTCTTCTACTAGTGTCATTGGGTCTGACCACAGACTGAGTGACAGGACTTCGGCCTGGGAATACCTGAGCCTGACCCCTAACAGCCTAAAATAGATATTCAAGTATTATATTGTCACTATTGGCACATAACCTTGCATCTCCATTTTTGTCTTTTTTTTTTTTTTTTTTACAGAATTTGAAAATGCAAAATTAATGAAGAGGGGATCAAAATAAATGTGCCAAAATTACTCAGAAGTAATCTAGTTACATTGTCATTCCTTTTCCTGTAGCAACTTTATGGAGACACAAAATTTACTTAGGTCTGTCCGAGACTTGTCTTTTAAAACTGCACCTGCCTGTTCCTGCTACAATTCATCTTGCTCCCGACCTGTGTCCTGTCCCTGCCCGCACTATAGATGTTTTGGCCCACTCCCACATGTAGCCCTGTATGAAATCTGATAAAATCTGACATACTCTGTTCACAAACAAATTATTTTCTCCTGAAATAATCACTGCTGGAAAAGTCTAATGTCAGACTTGCCTTGATTCACACATACTACTCTATGTGGCATGAGCTACACATAACAGTTTGATTTTCATTTCAGCACTCGTTAACAGATCAGCACTTTCACACAGGCTGTGGCAGGGACATTACCGAAGCGGTGCAGAATTTTGCATGCGTCATCCACAAAAAAGTCTGATTTCTCTACCTTTCCTTTTTTATGTTATCTCCATTTACCACTTGAGACTTATTTAGCTTTCATGCTATCCATAGATCATAACAGTATTAAGCTTTATATTAAACACTCACTGAGCCTTTCTGCAGTTTGTGACAACAGGGATGAGTTTTCTGTATCCCTCTTCTGATGTGTTGAATTGCTTCAGGTCCAATTCTTCTTTCACATTCTCTGACTGGACATGCATGTAGGCAATGACAGAGCATTGTTTCGGAGAAAGTTCCTTTTCAGAGACTTTATCTAAAATCGGAGAGAGAAAAGACAAAGTGAGCAAAGACAATGTGACCACTAACATCCAAATACTAAAACTCTTTGAAAACATGGTTCTCTCTTTAAGTAGATTTTGAAGTAACAAGTGCCAGCGGATTGTAAATAGTATTTAGCCATGTGCTTTTATATTTTTTAACTATAGTGTATTACTATCAACATTACCTATTATTTTCTAAATACCTCCTCATTCATTTCAGTGCTGTTTTATATATGTATGAAATATTTTCCCACTCTGATCCTTCATTCCCTAGTTGTGTGTTCTTGTCATTTTGTTTTTCCTTGCCATGTGCTCCTTTTTTGGTTGGTGCTCCTCCTTGCTCTGCCCTTTGCCTTACCCTTCACCCATTATTAGTTCCTGGGCCCACACTCAATCAACAATTCATATTATGTTTGTGGTAACATAAATGCCAGTGACACCACATGAGTGTGCAAAAGCAGTGTTGTCAGTGTCTAGAAGCTAAAAATAGAGTACTGAAATATTTGTTATCAGCAGTAATTTTCGTATTGATCAGATAATATTAATTACTTTATCGGAAAATAAAATATCTATTTATGATGATATATTCTGCACCTCTATTGCAAAGAAAACCAAAAGAAATCATTGTAAATATTGCAGGCCACATTTTAAATTTTCAAACCCATAGCATATCATGTGCTCTAAGGGGTAAAACTCAAGCTAGCCTACATATTTTTTTTCTGCAGTATAAAGAAACAGTTCTCCAAAGTATAGAAAACAGTGATGCTGCCTTTCCTTTAATTGCTTGGTTTTAATTGTGTTAATAGAATAGAATAGAATAGTGTTTTATTTATTTTGCATGTGATAATATAGTATCCCAGATGAGGGTTCTACAGTGCAAGTAAATGCTCACATTTGCTCCCTATTTTAACAAAAATATGAAAATGTTGCCTTTGTGCATTCATGAAGCATAAACATGAAGCCACTTTATATTAAGTTATTGTGCTTAAAGATTTTTCAGTATTTTTATTTCACATCAGGAGCACCACTACTCCATGGCAAAAAGCTTACTATAGCACCTTTCACCAAATTATCTTTCCTATAGATGCACACAATCCAAATATGGAAAACTATTTATTAAACTATTAATTTTTGTAATTTATACAGTAATAAGTAATACAATTATTCATAAAAATTACCTTTTAAGATGTATGCTGCAAAGACAGCAAATAAAACGCTGAAAACTGAAATGCAGAGGATGGCGATCTTCCAAGCATGAAAACCTATTTCTGAAATATAAACCACATCAAATTAATTAAACACCAGAAAGAGAACAAGAAATACTAGTTTTATTTTTTTTGTTTCATTATTACATTGACAGGAACTGAGATACTGTCTGTGCACAAATCTATCATTCATTGTTTCAATTAGGTATTGATATGTCATACCTATCATTGGCATATCAATTACCTTCTTATTAAACTTATTGACTGATTCATTATTCAACAATTACCTAAGTACAGTGCAATCAGTAATTGGCTACTAATGCTGCAATTACTAATAAAGACACATAATGGAGACATACAGCACTAATTAATAGTTAGGTAACAGGAAGTGAGAAATTGTTAATGATTAAAATGTAACAAGAGCTGAATATGTGGAGGTGAAGAAATGCAGACAGTAAAACCCAAAGTATGACTATGCTACATACAATGCTGCATAATAAAGGTAAAATGTAATTATTCGTCAGTAGATTCATCAACAGTTAACTAATAGTTAGGTACTAACAATGCAAGTACTAATAAATTATTTATGTACTTCTTTGTTTGAGTTAACACATATAGTTCATTGGCAATATAATAAACAGCACTTTCACTCTGTTTATGAGTAAAAAAGCAATTATCAAAAGACATAATTTCAACCATGTAGTCAATTACTAATTACTAGATACTTAATTTATTATTAGGTAACACTTCATAAGAAATTATGTATTGGCATGACAAAGATTCTTACCTGTAACTTCAACATAAACAGTTATATCATTATACAAGTCCCCATACTCAAGGTAACATTGGTATGCTCCCTCATCAGAAGGCTGGACTGCTGAGAGCTTCAGTAGGGCACTTCCTTTTTTAAGATCGTCCGTCAATAAGGCAGTTCTTCCTCTATAAGATGCCATCTGTCTTTCAGTTCTATCTTTATGACCTTTATACAGATGCACCAGTGTATCAGCGGTGTCGGAGTGCAAATCCAGTCTGCTCCACTCTACTACCATATCTTCAATACTGATGCTGGGTTTGATAGAACAGGGCAGAACCAGATCGTCACCAGCTTCAACAACAAGTGGAGCAGCAGGGCCAGATATGTTTAAAGGTACTAAACAGAAAAATGAAAATAACGATTACTAAAAATATCACATGCACTTTTGCATATTATTCTCTCAGTATAATCATCATCAACTTCCAATGTAGCACCTACACTCTATCGCACTCCTACTTTCTAGTTATACAGTAATGTTGCATCTATACAGGATTAGCACACTACTCACTTAACTCAGTATTCTGAATTGAGTAGTTAACATCTTGTATGTGATCCCATTGTGTTTATTATAATTTCTGCAAAGTAAGCATTAGTGTAGCAAATGAATCTTGACTTTTGTGCTTTTATACTGTACACTACACTTTGTAAAGGTGTACACTTTGTACACACTGTAAAGGTACACTTTGAGTTACTTTTTGAACACCTTATATCAATCACCTGCAGTTTAATTAATTTGAAATAATAAAAATAATCATGATAATAATGAGAAGAAGAAAAAGAGAAATGTAAGACTAAGTATTGAAACTGCTGTCACTCACCTTTGACTTTAACATGAATGGTGATTTTATCAACCCACAGCTGTGATTTAATGGCACACTGATAAACTCCCTCATCAAAAGTTTGGACGGATGATAGTTTCAATGAGGTGTTTCCTTTGTGCAGCTCTTCTTTAAACAAAGACGTTCTTCCTCTGTAAGACTCCATCTGATCATAATTTCTGTCTCTAAGATTTTTATACAGGTGTACTATGGTGCTAGTTTCAGTCCGATCTGTTCTGATCCATTCCACCATCATAGATACAGCACTGATGTTGGGTTGAAGAGAACAGGGCAGAACCAGATCTTCACCGGCTTCAGCAACAAGAGGAGCAGCTGGACCAACTACCTTAACATTCTCTGTAGTGGAAAACAAACATAATATGAAATAAAGCAATAATAAACATTTATATAATACAAATATGAACAAAACTGCCTTCTATTATTTTCACATTATTCTATGTTACCATAGAATAGGTAGCACTATTCTAGTGCTAACCTGCATTAGCACAATATCAGCCAATTTACATTTGCTTGTGTGGCTGAATGTGCAGTACTGTCTGACACCTAAATATGCTCAGAGTTAAACAGAAGGTAATAAGAGGGGACGGTGGAGCTCATGTGTTCAGTGTCAGGGATTTTTAAAATGCTGATAGAAAAAACATTCACAAGGGCAAGCCATTTCGCAATATGAATAAATGTAATGTCATTGTGGTAGTCATAGCTATAGTTGACTATACTGCATTAGCCAGCTGCCTAAAACCTATAGAAGCAGACATTTTAAACAGATGTTAGGGCACCGCTGGGGTTTATCTCAAAGTTAGAGCAGTATTTAGGAAGTTGAGTCTAGTTAGGATATTTGTGTAACACTGGTTTCTTAACTGAAGTTACTGGAGAAGTTTTGAAGTTAGGACTTTAATAGCTACTGTCCTGAATTAAGTCGTAAGTTGTCATGGAGACTAAACAGATTCCAGAGTTAAGACATTTCCACAAAACGGCCCCTGGTATATAACTACATGTAAAAAAAGGAAAAAATAAACAAAGGATGGGGTTTTAAGTGTTTAATTTTTTCCAGTGGTGTCTTTTATAATCATTTAAATAAATACTCGCTCCCGCTCATGTGGCTTATTTACAGGATAGTGCACACATACCTGATATAGTCTCCGTGAAGCCAGTAAAAATCAGCAGCATCACACAGTGAAACATGATTCCTGAAAAACAACTTGGAGAGTCAAAAAACAGCCAAACCAGTGTAGTTTAGAACAAATATAGAATGGCACATACAAGATTCACTACTACACAAAAACCTGAAACAACATAAACACTGTACATTGAGCAGACTTGGTTGTAATTTAGCTATAAGTTCATCCCTGCCTTCATCTCTTACAATTATGTGTTATAGAGTCAGAATATTAACTCAAAATAAACTCTCTGACATGTACCAGAGAATACAAATGATAAACAGTTGAAGTAACTGTGAAGGTTAGCAAATCTTCAACATACTGTCAGTGATTGGTCAATATTCAGATTTTTTTAGAATCAAATTGGCTAAAAAGGACAAATAAGTCAGCTTGTATATTTGTAGAATTCTGTGAACAAATGCACATTCATATGTAAAACTGTTCAAACAAAAAACACCTGAAATCTGTGCCATGACATAGTGATCACAGTAATATTAGCAGCTTTTCAATCCCCAAGTCAGCTTTATTTATATATATCAACTAAAAATATGTTTTGATATTTGTAAAATAAGGTTTTGTTTCTTTTATAATTTGCTTGTGTTTGCAAACAAGGTCTGCTTAACATTTCAATCAACTATTAGTAAGCAAATAATAATGAGTAAAAAGAAACAAGCACTTTATAAATTGAAGCTTAAACATGTGTTATGAAGATATTTACATGATGTATGAAAGAAGATTTCTCTACATTATTTATTATCTGTTTGTTGAATAATGCGTTAATTATTTGAAACAACTGTAATGAATTGTGGTGGCTTTTTAAATGTCTTAATAGGATATCCAAAGGAATTGACTGGATTCACAATGAACAGACATGGTAGAAAATGTTAGTCAATAATCATACTTCATAAACTACCCACTGTTATTCTTTAAGAAACTTACAATACAATTAAGCATGTACCAAATGGATCATATAGATGGCTTTGGGTTTATTCTGCTAAACAAGTTACATCAACGTGTGTTTGCCTAACATGGTTGAAAGCTGATTCTTTGTGTTCATTCTTTCAAACACAGCAGCCTACTGGGCACTGTAATCAAATCACTCATCGCTACTAATCAAACATAATCAGAACAGACAGCATGTATGAGTACATGTTGGTGTTTTTGCGTTAGTCTCTCTCTCTCTCTCTGCATTTATTTTTGGAATTTGACTTTAAATAGTAAAAACTATGGTCAAGTCAGACACATTTCACGTCCTCTAGTGTGAGCTTAAAATAATGACTGATCTTATGGCATTTGCCTTTATATTGCAGATAAAATCAATGCACTCAAAATCTCTTTTTTTTCTGATGAAGAACAAAATGATCAGAAATGTGATTTTTTTATAATTCTTATCCTTTAAATAATGTTTATTCTTGTGTAATTATTAAATTCTTATGTATTCCCTTAGTGTTAGTCACAATAAAATGCTCTAAGACTGATCATAGCCTTAACCTGCAGGAGGAGCAGCTGACTATGTCTAGCCTAAATTATATTCAAAGAGCCTTTATCCTTCATCAAGGTTGACAGAATAGTTATGGTTATGTTACACTGGCTGGATTCATTGTGACTTTTGGATATAACTTCACACAATTTGTTTAATACTACTGTACATCCGAACAGTACAGAAATGTGAGAATTAATAAAAATAAATTATCTTTATTATTGGGAGGTTTGAATCCTTGTGTGTAGATGTTTGTAATCAATATGTTAACAGAAACCTGAACATGCATGAGAGAAACACTTTAGTCAGAGGATTATTTATGGCCTGCAAAAATCACTAATGGTGATACAGTACTACAATAATTGTATTTTGATTGTGTTACACTGCAGGTACAGGCCTAAAATAATAAAGCAATGGCTTTACGTAGCCAATGTTTAATGGCTATGGATTTCAACAGTAACAATTAGGCTTTTTCAACCAGATTGATGATTATGATTATGTCATGTTTAGATGTCCTTTGACATCTGAGCTGTCTTGAAAGGTTTATTTTAAGCCAGAGAGCATAATGGTATTCATCCATTGTTGACTTTTATCTAGCTTATGTAGGTCAAGTTTGAAATTTCAAAGTCAATATTGTGTTAAACATTAAACAACCACAGAAGGTTTCCACTGCTAATGTTGGCCACAGTGATGCTGAACATACAACACATTGATTAATATATAGTAAACACCGCCATCATGTGACAGAAAGGCCAACACAAACTCTTCCACACACAGTTTGCGTCTCAAGTCCTATGTGAGTTGTTAAATCAAAAAAGTTGTTTTTATATAAATTATTTTATTTGTTTTATTACTATGTCACACTATTAAAATGGAGGTGGAGATTAATGGAGGTTTGTTTGTTTTAGGTCTTTTGATTTTTTTGGTCTTTGCTTTAGATAGAGCAGGATGATACAGTACGAGTTTTTTTTTTGGTAAACGTTCAGCATTATTTACATAATAATTCAAGGTGCAAAACTTTAGACTAGAATGTTGATGCTTTAACATTAATGTAACATGGATTCGATGCAGGGGCCTCCACATATTTTTTTTTTCCAGCTCCAAAGTTCATAATGTCACACAAGACATTTTGGCACCTTCACCCTCCCTATAGACTCAGAGCGAGAGAGAGAGAGCAAGAAAGAGAGATTGTGTAAGAGAGAGAAAATGTGTTAGTGCCCAAAAGGCAGATATACCACATGGTTTGGGGAAGAAGAATATTACTAAATGCCTGTTTAGCAATTATAATAAGTATAAGCCAAACATCATCTGTTCTCTCAAAACCATTCTACAATAAACAGGGCTGGGCCCCAGAGCTTTGTATGCCCCGCCCACATCCCTGATTCAGTGGTTGTGTGCTGTTTTGGAACATTCCTGGACACTTTCAGTTTGACTCAGCTGTAGACACATCTGCAAACTATATTTAGTTTTTTTAGCCTGTTAGTCTGGTTTTTAGCATTTTAGCACAAAGCTTGCAGACAAAAATATAGGTAGGTTAATCTGAGCATGATTTCATCTCTGTATGTGTTTACTGGGCCAAAGTTTTCTAACTAAATTAAAAATGCTATTTTTTAGATATGACAATACCAAAAGACCAGCATAAAACAAATATATGTTGATCAAATAATGCCTACAACAAGTGCAAGGTTGTTAACAGTCTTTGTAAATGAAATGAAACTCCAAAATCTTTATGATGCAAATACTTGCACATGAATACCTGATAGATAAAACTAAGACTGTGGAACATTACACAGATCAGCCTGGTTAATCTGAGCCTGTGTAAGCTTGTGAATTTATATTCAGATTAATGCAGGTAAGTAGCACGATCCAGTGGGACAGAGCCGGCTGAAGTAATCAAATATAAACTTTCACAAATCCAGTTCTGCTATATCAAACAGCTTTACATAGAATTTCACCTATTATCCATAGTCACTGTAGCCACTGCCTGGTCAATATGAACCTGGTTTTGTTTTCCAGAGTGGTCAAGTTCTGAATCTATTAGCTTTAGGAAATCCGCCAACTGACCAGACAGTGGCTACGCTGACTAAGTACAGTAAGTGCAATTCTATACAAAGTTGTTTGATTTAGCAGAGCTGGATTTGTTAAAGTTTATATTTAATTACTTCAGACAGCTCTATCCCGCTAGAACGTGACACTTCACTGCATTCATCTGAGTGTAAGCTCACACAAAGGCTCAGATCAATCAGGCTGATCTGTGTAATGTTTCAGTGTTCATTTTATCTGTCAGTCGTTCAAGTGTAAGCATTTGCATCGTAAAGATTTTGGAGTTTTATTTCAAATACAAAGACTGTTAACAACGTTGCAGATGCACTTGTTGTAGGCATTATATTGATTCACATATATTTGTTTTGTACAGGTCTTTTTGTATTGTTGTGTAAAAATAGCATTTTTAATTTAGTTTGCAAACTTTGCCCCAGTAAATACATATAGGGATGTTTACTGGTCGAACAGCAGCGCTACTGCACATCAACACCCCTTTTACAGTATTACTGCTTTATCATCACAGTAATCCTCATACACAGTAACGAGCTAGACACAAACCTTACAACTATGAGCATTACATTACATTATTGGTCATCTAACCGTATGTTTGTCTCGACGTAGTTCAGGAATAGGTCACTTTATTGCTGCAGAGTAAGTTTGATCCTCCACCGAGTTTAACCGAATGTTTTGTATCTGTGAAACACACACACGCGTTTTTTTATTTAAACTGTATGTAGACATTCATTCCTATTAGTTATAAACTTACCGAGTGAATCCAATCCAAAGTGCTGATACCTGCAGCCTGCGCTCTGTTTATAACACTCTCAGGGTGAGGATACTTTAGCTTCCTCCCCACTTCCTCACTTCCCGCTGCCCCCTCCTCAATCTGTCTTTTCGGGAAGAACAGTGAGTCAGCGGCTAGGAGGAATCGCTGTTAGTCATCATCTGCTTGCCCAGTCACTCATATCAAACATATAAGATATTCGCATTAGTCAATCACGGACATGCTACTCTCAATATATGTGATGTTTTGAGGAAAACCCCATCGGAGATGAATTGTTTAACAGGATTTCTCTTTATTGTCGCAGGATTTCACAATGCTGCAGGCAAAACGAGAGGGCTACAATTTCTGGCCTGTGTGTCACGGCTTCAACCCTGTTTTGGGGGTAAGGGATTTGTGTGCAATCTGTGCACCACCTGCTGGACAATAACAATAACTGCACTTGTCAACTTCTGACGAAATACATAATAAGTGTAATAAATATATTTCCAACATAGAAGAAGTCCTTGTAATCCTTGCAATTAATGAATCTGGATATTATAATATCTTTGTCCCTGTTTTTATGTGATTTTGAGCATCCAGAAAGGGAGAGAGAGTGATAACCCTCTGCTGTTTCTAATCCTCACTGGAATGCACAAAAATGACAAAAAAAAAGTTATTGAAATGGACATTAGCTATGTATACCTTGTTAGGGTCTTGCTACTGTTCACACATCAGTAGAATGTCAAGGGCAGCCAATAGGGCATTTTACCTAATTTTAGTCATTTTAGACAGCACTTTTGCAATGTTTCTACAGCTATGGTGGCAACCCTGTGTGTTTAATAGATACTCTCACGATAAATGCATGTAGTTGATGGTGGTCGACCAGCACTATGCCTAGTCTTGTTAAGACTGACCTCAGGTTACATTTCTGATGTGAGTAAATGTGGTCCAACTGGTTTGGAAAAGGAAAGGAAAAGGAAGCTGCAGCTAGTTTATCATTCAGTCTAAACTCCAGTAGAGAAGCTGAGTGTGTGTACAGGTGTGTAGTATAATAAACTGATCTACTGTGAGAAACTACAGCATTAAAATAGAGATCATGTGATTATATATGAGCTGATGTGTCTCTGATGTAGGACTGGATCTCCTGATGAAGACGGAGCTGAACTGTTCTAACTGAAGACTCTGAAAGACTCTGAAGACTGAGCTCAGAAACAGGTAAGTTTGTTCTCAGCTTTCTGAGGGATTTTATATCTTTTTATTGCTTCTCTTGGTTTGAACTAATGTTAGTTAATGAAGTTTGTAACATACCCATGTTCACTTAAACTTCCAAATCCTGATTCTGTTGCTTCAAACTACTGATGAAAATATTCTATAACCAAGTGGTTAAAGGTCTCTTCATTTTGAAGTGTTGTCCATCAAAACAGAACAATGAAGTCTGGAATTCTCTCTCCCTCTCTCTCTCTCTCTCTCTCTCACTTTCAACACATTTTAGGTATACTTTGCTCTGAAACTTAGACTAGTTAAACCGGTTACTTTCATGAATGCAAATTTCTACTGTTAACAACAACACATACACACTCTCTCTCACTCTCTTCTTTATCTTTCACTTTCTCATTCTTGTACTCTCTTAAATTATAAAACATACATGAATATTTTTAATGTATTGACATTCTTTGCCCACCAGTGCAGTTTTATCTAATTGTAAGTCTAACACAGACATCTTATGGACACATTAAACTAATAATCACATGAGAATATAGATCAAATTAGAGTCTACACAGCACTACTGAGTGCACAGCACTGTAGATTAAAAACTGGCCACATATTACTGCAGATCAAAATACTGACCATTCAGCTATGCAGATCAAACTACTGACCCCACACTACTGCAGTACTGACCAAACATTATTGCAGGTCAAAATACTGACCATTCAGCAATGCAGATCAAAGTACTGACCACACACTACTGCAGTACTGACCACACATTATTGCAGGTCAAACTACTGACCAAATGGCACTTCAGATCCAATTACTGACCACACAGCACTGCAGATCAAACTCCTGCCCATACAGTATTGCTAGCGAAACTACTGACCAATCAAAGTAAAAAATACTGCAGATTTAACAAGAAATCTAATTACCAGAGGCTCGACCACAGCCGGCACCCTGTGATCTAAGTAGGTGTGTCAGTTCATAATAAGAGATAAGTTCACCCAAATATTGAAAAGTGAGGCTTTTTAGAGCGTTATACACTTCCATTTAGACAGGACTACTCATAGAAGGTTTTCCTTATTTTTAAATTAATGCTTTGCTTTAGAATAAAAGTGAAAACTATAAACTATCCCTGCAGTCTGCAATTATTCTCTCTTTCTCTCTCTCTCTCTCTCTCTCTCTCTCTCTATATATATATATATATATATATATTTGTACTTACTGAAGAATTTAATTCACAACCAACATAAGGTAGATAAAATTGGGTCATAAGGACAAATTTTGTGATCTGAGTTGAGATTGATGGTCTCCACAGTTTTTGATCTGGCTTTACTCAGTTTTTGTGACATTTGGATTTCATTCGGATAAGTTAGTTGCACTATGCAATGGTTAACATGCACCAAGTATTGAATCAGATATGTTATTGCCAAAACAAACAATTTAAACATCTATGTGATGGAACAGAATCAAAAGCATGTGGTATGGACACATAGAGATACTTGGACAAGTATCACCATACTTACATATTTGGAATAATTCATCATACTTGTTGTGCCTCCAAGGTTTACCATCCTCTAATGGCAACTCTGTCACTGAGTTTTTTTAGGATTCAAGATTACAGAGTTTATTGTCATATATGTCATATAAGAAAACACAAAAAGAACAGAAAATATGAATACAAATTAAGAAAATACATGGTACATAAAAGTTGCCAATGCTCTGCTGTCTGCAGAATTCCAAACCTATTGCACATATGGCATATTCCTCCAAGTCAGCAGTGTTGCCTAGCATAGTAAACTCTCTGAACACCTTACAGTCTTGAAGAATGCAATCTGCTTTTTATATCCACGCTTTACCTATCATACTTACTAAAGGAACTTGCTTGAGAACTGGCCTGTATGCTGGTGAAATTTGGATAGAATGATCCTTAAATGGTCATTTAAGTCACCCATCACAATGAACACAATGTCTGGGTGCTTTGTTTCTGTGTGCACTGATTGCGTTATAAAGAAGCCAGAGTGCAGTTGAGGAGTTGGCTTGTGAAAGGATATAGGTGACCAGGACAAAAACAGGAAAACCAGAGTCTTTTGTCAGCACCAGACTGAAAAATCTAATTTCCCATTAAACCTTTTCACAAGACAAGGTCAAAACCTCCAAAAATAAACTCTTATTGTTTTATCTATTTATTTTGCATACACATATCATTTACATTCATGAACACTGATGTCCTTTCTGATAACGGTATCAAAAACGTTCTTTTTGTTTAAATTTTATTGATAATTTTAAATGCAATAGTGTATCATCTGTTGTATAATTACCCTCTCTTGTATAATTAAATAATTAAATATTACTATTTTAAAATGTCTTAAAAAGCCTAATATTTTGCATCCCCACATTATAAGTCAGCCATTAGTGTGTCTTTGTCTCTTTAAATATCTGCACATTCATAATACCTGCACATTCATAGTTACACCTATATAGGGCCTTTCACATACCATCATATATCATTTGAATCTAATGAGGAACATAGCAGAATGTAATAGAACCATGTCAACACTGTTACTTTAATTTACCCAGGCAAAAGTATTAATGTATTGCTTTACGAGCATTATAATAAAATAAATCATATCCATGACCACATGGGTGACATGTGGTCTAAAAGCTGTCACTACAATTAGAATAATGGTTTACTTACATTGCCAAGAAAAGTGAACTGTTTGGAATTACTTGAACTGCCTTGATTACTGTAATATTGACTGCTATAAATGGGGTCTGTTTGTTATCTAAGTTACAGCTGTAGATGAGCACAATCTTACTAAACTAATAACACACACACACACACATAAGTGAACTTCTGTGTCAATGACTTCTCCAAGACCAACCTCACTTAAGGAGCTGAGATGGGTATCACAGTTGCTTTACCAACACACACAAAGTTAATTTTTTTAGTGTTCTTCTCAAGAAGGGTTAGGATGAACCATGTCTTGATCCAAACAACTTTCAGAAGACCTCAAAAGACATGTTATAGAGAAGCATGAGGTTGGAAAAGGCTACAAAGGAATTGCATATAAAGTGTGCATCTGTGGGTACATAAATCTATGGTTAGACAAATTGTCTACATATCAAGAAAATTCAGGCAATCCTGAACCATAAGTAATCCTGAAAGAGGTGAAACAGAATGCAAGCTGCAGCTGTCTGTAATTTAAAGAAAAGCTATGAAACCTATGATATGCTGGCAGGAAAGGCCATGGCTTTTGCAAGAATTTCACATTAAAGAATTCATTGTTATACAAAATAAATTATGTGCTTTTGAATTTATATGAGACATGTAATGTTATCTTTGCAGCATTTTAGAAACATACATAGATTATTTGTTGATGCATTACATCATCTATGTAAGTTCAAAATGTTTCAAGAATATATGTGCTTGAGATAAATATATAAATAGGTAAATATACATATTTGGAAGATGAGTGCTTACTTCATTCAGAAGCTTTACAGTATCCTATATTTGTAGAATGACCCAATTTTTTAGAGGTTTATCCTCTCCTATCTCTTTTTAGTATTTTTTGCTGTCTGAGATCCTAGCAGTTAGAAAACATTAGAGGATTAGTAAAATTAATATAGTACTAGACCTACATGTATGTTATGCCCCATACCTCTGTCATTTATGGTTAAACATTCCACCAGACATTTTCTATATATAACTATGCAGATTCAATGACTGTGACCCTTTTTATTTTTATAAAAAAAAAAAAATTTAATGCAAAAGAATATCAACATTGGGGTTGTTTTTATTAGCCAATACCAAGACCCCAAAATATCATAATGCTTTGGCAATTGCTTTTATTGTTCATGGTTTGTTTCCTCTCACTCATTTGGAAGAATAACTATACAATGCACCATTGATGAAAGCAAATTTATTATTGCTCTACATTAGGAAAACTGTTGAGTTAGTTATAGCTATATTGCAACTATGCCTGCTCAATATGCCACATTTATGCTGCTTATGGGTTTTTGTTGGAATGGTTAATCTTGCATGCTGTACTCTCTTTTTGCTGTTAACAACACCCTGTTTTGGTTTTTGATTTCTGTTTTTCAGAAATCATGTTTCTCTGTGTGATGGTACTGATTTTCACTGGCTCTATGACGACCACCTCAGGTACACTTCCATTATCCTGTAAACAGTTATGTGCCAGTCTGAGAGAGAGAGCGTGTTTGTGTTATGGTGTAATTCTGTGTACCTAAAGTGCAAGTAAGCACATAATAGAGAGAGATTTACAAATCCCTTGACCAAGACGTTAGGATATTTGTTAAAATATCCAAAATGTTGAGACTGAAGCAAAATAAGAATTAAAAGAAATGATGAATATTAAGGCTACACAGTTCTGAAACATTTTAAAATAAGCAGGTCAGTTGGTAATAGGTGAGGGGATCAGGATTGGGTATAAAAGGAGCATCTACCAAAGGCTCAGTCTCTCTCCTCAAAAATGCAGGCTCAGCTATTAGTGGCAACCTTCATAAAATAATTTCAGTTCAAAAAGGACATTTCTCAGTGCAAGCCTGCAAATAAGTTAGATCTTTTACAGCTACTGTACATAATACAGTAAAAAGATTAAGGGAATGTGGAGAAATCGGAGTCTTTGCACGACAAAGCCGGTGTCGTGACCTTCCAGCCCTCAGATGGCATTACAGGTGAAACCGTCATACTACTGGGTTTAATTTAGCCACCTGGGATATGGAGTACTTTGGAAAACTGTCATCATTTCACACAGTCCACCAATGCATCAACACATGCAATTTGAAACTCTGTTATGCAAGGAGAAGTCCATACTCAATACTGCAAGCTCATCTCAGATGGATATATGTCTTGTGGTCAGATGAGTCCACGTTTCAGCTTGTGGTTGATTGATTTTATTGCAGGCATAACATTCTAAGTTTGTTTAAATTTTAGTTAATGTAATAATGTAAAAACACTTACAAAGTAAATGATGTTCAAGCATTGTCTATTTTTGTTCTTATTATTGTATTAATGTGCATCATGTTTGTTTTATTGCAGATAACTTTATGGTAATTGGTCCAGTTGCTCCTCTTGATGGTGAAGCTGGTGAAGATCTAGTTCTGCCCTGTTTTCTCCAACCCAAAATCAATGCTATGGATATGATGGTGGAGTGGATCAGAACAGATCTGAGTAAGAGTGAAACATTAGTGCATCTGTATAAAGATCATAAAGACACAAATGATGAACAGATTAAGTCTTACAGAGGAAGAACAGCTCTGTTTCAAGAAGAGCTGCAGACAGGAAACACCTCACTAAAACTTTCATCAGTCCAACCTTCTGATCAGGGAGTTTATCAGTGTGGCATTAAATCAGAATCCTGGTATGATGACATCACTGTTCATGTTAAGGTCAAAGGTGAGAAATTACTTTCATTACTTTCAGTTACTTTCTTCTTTTTTTGTGTTTAATAAGTAGAGGCAGGATTTAAGAAGTAGATTCATCTGGGCAGATGACAACCATGGCTATAGAGGAAAAACATAGGCCAACATGCATAATTAATGTGGCTATCTTATAGTTTGAACAGCAGTGTTTTTGTTTGTAGAAGAATCTGTGTGGGCCCAGCCATTTTCAAAAGAAGAAAGTGATTAGTGACCCTGAAATTGTTTAAGTGCCCAGTGATAATGTGTACCCAGAAATACACTATTACATATAAAAGGGATCTGGATGCACATATCTTAGTAATCATGATTTACATTTTTCCTCTCTAGTACATTTAAAGGTAGTTGGTCCAGCTGTCCCTCTTGTTGTTGAAGCTGGTGAAGATCTGGTTCTGCCCTGTTCGATCAAACCCAGCATTAGTGTTGAAAATATCATGGTGAAGTGGATCAGACTGCCCTCTGATACCACTGAAACAGTAGTGCATTTGTATGAAGGTTATAAAGACAGAAATGATAAGCAGATGGAGTCTTACAGAGGAAGAACATCTCTATTTAAGGAAGAACTTATAAAAGGAAACACCTCACTGAAGCTCTCAGAAGTCCAGCCTTCTGACGAGGGAGCTTACAAGTGTTATATTCAGGACCAGTCCTGGTCTGATGATGTGACTGTTTATGTTGAAGTGAAAGGTAAGATCCAATATCATTTCAGTGTATAATTGCTTTTTTTGTTACTTAGTAATGGATAAAGTATTATATGTAATTAGTAACTGAGTCTTATGTAATTAATACCTAACTGAAATTATATATTTTATTCATTGCTTATTTATTCATTAACTGTGTACTAACTGCTGCTGCCATTTAACTAAAAAGTGTGTTTATTCATGTAATGAATGTTAGGCCTGTCATAGTCTCTGGATGTCACAGACCATTTTTCACCTCTACATATTTAGTTGGCTCACTATGCTCAGAGCTTTATTTACATTTTGATAATGAATTACTAACTATAACTATATAACTGATTGTAAAATATTTATTCATATTTATTCAATATCCATGGTTAACCAATATTAAACTAATTTTCCAGTAATAGGTGTTACTTAGAAGTGGCTTATTAATGGAATAATGACTATAGATATAGAAATATATAGATATGTTTATATAGAAAGCATTACCTGTTCATCTTAATAATACTTAAAGGGCAACTACCAAATGTGCACAATGTCTCAGTTCCTAATAATATAACATTTCAAATCATATCAGCATTATAAGCATTTAGTATCAGTCAAACATACTCTAAATATAATAATAATAATAATTATTTTATAAGAGCATATCTTGTACTCTTTCTTGCTTCACAAAAGCAAGTGCTTTGTGGTTTGTGAATTTTGATTTGTTTTGTATTTCAGAAACAGGTTTTCATGCTTGGAAGACCGCTATCATTTGCATTTCAGTGTTTGGCTTTATATTAATTGTCTTTACAGCATTCATCTTAAAAGGTAATTTTTAATAAATACTTTTCATGGAATACTAAAGAGATCTTGAAAACTCTATGATAGATAATGCTGCTAACCTGTAAATGCCACTAAATATAGACCCTTATTTTGAAGCTGAAAGAGTTCTTATAGGTATTATCTTATAGGTATTATAGGTATAGATGTCTTATAGCTATTATCTTATAGGTATTATCTTATTGAAAAATAGGTTTTGAGTGAAGCTGTACATGTTTCTTTCCACTGCATGGAAACAGTCCTGATGCCGTGATCATTACAGCTCACCACCTAACTCTAGTTTTAAGTTTCTGTGAAATCAAATTAATTACTCCATTTGTGAGATTCATATATTGCATAATATGGCCATTTAGCTGCTGGTTGATTTGTTAAGCATCCGGTTTGGTATCCTGATTAAATATAGTGAGCAAAATCAACACACTTAGTGGGACTGTGTTGGTTAATAATGCTGGATAATGTGCTGCAAACAGGCTGCTGTTTCTGTTTGAGAATATGAAAATCTATTTGAAATCTACATTTACTGCCATGAGAAAAAGATGAAGACAAAAACCTTATGCCTCAAACAGTTTTTAGCTAAACTGTGAGACTTGGCAGCTATGCAGGTAAGTTATTTAGCAGGTTAGTTACACTCCTTGTGACAAGCACAATAAACCTCATTAGTCAATTAAAATAATAGCTTTAGATTTGTTCAGTTGCACCCATGATTGAAAAAAATCTCCATAATTTTGTATTTACATATGTATTTACACCTTATGAGTAGGCAATTGTTTTTCACTGTTATTCCTGAATGAAAGTATTTTTCTTAAATTAAAGAAGGAGCAAATATATCAACAGTGAATATATTATTTGTCCATAAATTGGAAATACACTTCACATTATTGCTTTAGCATTAGAATAAATGCTGGTAATTGCAACACATAATTTAGTGCTCTAATTTTAACTTGTACACACTGAAAAATGTTTTTTTTTTCACTTATATTAAACATTTTCTACTCACAAATGAATGGCGCAATGAATAATGCCATATTGGGATTTGGATCCTGTCTAGGCTGGAATGTCATTGTTAGACCAGCAAGAATTAATGAGCTAGACTCCTGCTTTGACTGCTGTTATAACTCTTTGGGGGAAAGAAAGGGTTTGTTAACCTGTCATGAGTATTGACAGCTTGTTTATCACATTTATTTATCATGTTGTCCATCAGCTAAATTTATGATTGTGACAGACTATGAAAAAAGGTGTATGGAAGCACTCACCGCTCAAATGTAACATTTTAAACTGCACAAAGGACACATTGCTCAGATGGTGGCCACATAAGGGATGCATTTTACATCCCTGGACATGTTATGTATAAGATTACACTGAAATTACAGAGAAGTTATTTGTAAAACAGAGAGTGCTGCCATGTTTTACAGTAATAAAATATGGTTCAAAAGCACCTAGCTAATTAATATTCGTGAAAACCTTCAATTATTTTATGAAATGATTTTTATTGACATTGGCCACTTTAAAATCTGCTCAAAGAGAGTCAATTGTTATACTCAACAGGTTATGCTGATTCCATTCTCTCTATCTAATTGCAGATAAATCCTCAAAAAAGAAACTCTCTCCTACACAATGCTCAGTCATAGCTTACATGCGTCTCCAGTCAAAGAATGTGAAGGAAGAATTAGACCTGAAGAAATTTACCACATCAGAGAAGGGTTACAGAAGACTCATCCCAGCTATTACAAACTGCAGAAAAGCTCAGTGAGTATTTAAGATTGTTTTCTTTAAGAATACATATATTCTATATATAAAAAAGACAGAAGAGACAGAGGAGTCATAATGTTAGTGCTTTTGGAGTTTCTTCTGTCACCTGGAGAATTAATACATAGTAAGCCCTTTGGAATTACCTGGAATTCTGCACTGATTACTAAGAAAAGGTGGTTCTCTATGTTAACATCTTCAAAAGCTAATTGGCAAAAGTGTTTTCAATCAAGGAGATGAGATTGGAAGTGCGGTGTTCCACACAGGTGCTTTGCCCTTTAAATAGAGGCATCAGACAAAGCCTCTCTATGCAAGAAATAAACAAGAAAAACATGAATACATTTAAACCCAGGCAAAAATATCCTGGCATTCTGTACAACTGTGTAAAAAAGAACATTTAAAAAAAAGCAGAATTTTAATTTTAAACATAAGAAAACATGTGTATTGGTAGCTAAGAGATCTAGCCAAGACAAACACAAATCTAGGTAAATTAATAACACAGTTGTACTTTTTATGTCTTTTATTGAACAAAACAAGTACCATCCACAGTGCAGTCTAGAAAAAGTAAGTGAACTTGTAGATACCCTTTTAGCAGCATTAATTCCAATAAACATTTCCTGAATCTGCAAATAAGATATGCAAAACATTGAGGAAAAATTTTGGACCATTTGTCCCTACAAATGTTTTTCAGTTCATCAATATTTCTGGCATGACTTCAGCATCTTGGTCAGCTGAGCTTGGTTGATCTCAAAAAGGCATCAAATAAGTTGAGTTGGGAGGCAACTGTGGCTAACGAGCTGTTGATTGGCTGCCATATGTGCCTAGGATCTGATAAAGAAATGCTATTTATGAAGTGACTTAAAAATACCTCCTTGTACTGATCATTGTTTGCATGGAAATGGAAGTATATTTCACAGACACAAAGTATTAAGTTAACAAACAAATTTGTATTGCTCCTCAAGCATTTTAGACATGTATATTATTTTTGAAGTCCATGGTAGTCCAACATAGATAATATGTAATCAAATTTTTGTATAGCATTATCAGTCATCTTGTACTTATCCAAATCATGTTCACTGTAGTTTGAACAGCTCAATATCTTTTACATCACCACAAACCTGATATCTGAGATTAGGCTGAAATTATGAAATAAACATGCTCTTTAAAATAAGGGTGTGCAAGGGTCTTTTGCTCTTGGTTTAGCACTCATGTTATGTGAAAAAATATGAAAACATAAGATATTAAAAACACACTTAACAAGGTCAAGGTCATGTGGCACAAAATCATGAAAATTAAAATCAGGTTATCTAAATTTTAAATGATCTGTTTCAAATAATTCCAAATACAAGTACAATTCCTGAATCTTCATATTTTCCTTATAGTTATTTTTTTCTTATCTATAGATGTGCTGATTGTAATCTGACTGCACAGTCAATTGAAATTTTGAGTGCAGCTCTACAAACAGAAAACTCCTGCCTAAAAGAACTGGACATCAGTAACAATGACCTACAAGATTCAGGAGTGGAACTGCTTTCTGATGGACTGAAGAGTTCACACTGTAAACTGGAGATACTCAGGTAGGAATATAAAATGTAAATACATAATTTTGTATAAAGAAATAAGCTACAACATATTCAGTTACAAATATACAGTAACCTTATAGCTGAAGTAATCACTTTACAAAAGAAAGCTTTGTTAGCATGTAATGTTAGTTCAAGCAAAAATATTTTATCCCAGTTAATTACTGACTATTGCTATTGGTTCATTTCTGACAAAATGGTCACAAAATAGCAGGGGTCATATCAAAAGCTTGTAGTAAATCTAATGTCTTATTTATTCATTGTACATTTAATTTTCACTCAAACGTTATGATAATAAGAACTGTAATAATATAAGAACTGACTCTATTAATCTCTATAGGACCACATACAGTATATCAGATTTATCATACACTGTAAATTATATTGAACTGTAAACTTTGAATTATCTTGCCAAGATCTAAGATGTAAACTAGGAAAAGAAAGGGTTCATGAACTGAACTGAGGAACACCACACATAGCAGGAGAGGTGTGTACTCAGAGTGATGAACTGTTGTCTGTTTGTAAGATGCAACCTAAACAATTATGAGGCTGTATTAGTTATAGCAATAACAAGACATAAGAGTATCCTGATCAATAAGGTCAAAAGCTGCAATTAATTATGGAGGAAAAAAAATTATCAAATGGAGAACATTGCAGAGGATTGTTAACCACATGCAGAATTGTTTTCTCAGGTCTGTGGTGTGTAGGGAAAACAGATTGAAAAGCCTAATACAGTGCATGTATAAACACACAACACCATTGCAGTGTTTGACATTGCTGACTTGATGTTAAGGGCATTCGTCAAAATTATCTGTGTGAAAAATAACAGGATGACTCATGGAGGGCATTACTGCTCACTGCTGTCCATATATGTGGCTGTTGGGTCAGTCAGGTACAGCGATAAGCGCACAGAAGACTCTTGCAAATTGTTGGGAATATTCAGTAAAAACATAAAGACATTCAGTTACAGTTACTTTACATAATTTCAAAGTCGAGATAAGACTGAATCCAAATGATGTGGAGACCCAGGCAGTTATTTTATGGTCTCAAGGCCAAACTCGAGACAATCTTAGAGATCAATATATTGTTTTAATATAATGTTCAACAGTTGTTTTAATATATTGTTTTTTATTACTTTAAATCTTGATTGTGTAATTGCATAGATTAATTTCTCCTTTGGCTGTAACTGCAATCAGTGACATGCGCATTTTAGTGGATGTGTTGCTTTAACACACCCCTGCAACTCTGAAAGGATTTGTTGATGTGATACTCTAAAGTCATTCCAAAAAATGAGGTATGTTATGATATGTTTCATATCTGTGATTTTTAAGCTATTCCTAAGTAGAAACTGATAAGAAGAATTAAGAATTAGAAAACGTGTGAAATTAAGTCATTGAGGTCTTAAGTATTAATTAACCTAACTGGCTTTATAATAATGGACTAAGGTCTACAACACACTCAACTTTGTTATATGGCTTAAAATCCAAACTGCAAACTCTATCACTTAACACTGATATCTGCAAAACAGCATTGTATGAGATTTTCATTTATTTTTCTATTTTCTATTTTTGATATTAATAATTAGATGTGTGAAACTTTGTAATACTTTTCTGTTTAGTTCTGTTTTATACCAAAATGAATATCTCTTGTTCTCCTCTCTCTGTAGATTATCTGGTTGTATGATCACAGAGAAAGGCTGTTCTTCTCTGGCTTCAGCTCTGAGTTTAAACCCCTCACACCTGAAAGAACTGGATCTTACCTACAACCACCCAGGAGAGTCAGGGGTGAAGCTGCTCTCTGCAAGACTGGAGGATCCACACTGCTCACTGAACACTCTCAGGTATAAATAACTGCATTCAGAAATGTGTGTGTGTTTAGAATTAATGAACTTAAGACTGCAATTATGTGCTCTTCTGTATTTCTGACATAACACTCCAGTATATTCATTCTAGAGCATGATGGCTCTAATGTAGCAGCACATGCTCGACACTCAGGAATTAATTTAACACTTAAGAAAATGTTGAAATGAATATATAGTATGTGTGTGTGTGTGTGTGTTTAGAGTGGAACATGGAGGTAAGATCAGAATTAAACCAGGACCACAGAAATGTAAGTATACACACACACACACACACATACTAGGGCTGAACAATAATGCAATATAAAAAATATAAATACAAAAACTGTCAATAAGGGTGGTATTATTTTAAAACACATTTGCGCTATACATTTTTGCAACATCTGCACTGACTGACGTTAATTACAGGGCCTTGCCGTTATTTCACTGCATTCAAGCGTACCAGAAAGAGCTGAATGCCACAGGCTACACCAGTTGCTGATGACATACTGACATACACAACACGCAGTACGTTCTTGCTGCAACATGAGTACCCTTCACTGCAATGCAAATGTAACTGACCAAGCTTCAACGAGCAATAACAAAGCATTTGGTGAAAAAAGAGGAGTGGTGTGGAAGTGGCTTAGCTATCGAAGATCTGATAAACTTCAGGTTTCAGTGTGCAAAATCTGCCGGAGAGTTGTAACGACTAGCAGAAGGAATACATCAAATCTGTTCCACCATCTGAAGCAGTTCCACTCGACAGAATATTCTGAGAATCTAAAGATAAGGCACCATAAGACTTTATGCCAACCTGTCACTGAAACCCCACCACCAACAACAAATGTATAAAGCTAAGAAAAATGAGGCAGCAAACACAGATTCATGCCATATGACAAAAAGTGCAAGTGTCATAAAGAAATAACAAAAGGTATAACAAACTTTTTGGCTAAGGACATGATGCCTTATGGTACAATGGAAAACATGAGCTTCAGGAAAATGGTGTCAGTCATCGACCCCAGATACGAACTCCCTGGCCGAAGGCATTTTTCACGCACAGCTATTCCCAAGCTTTACAGTAAAGCTAGGGAAAGGGTGGAGGAGCAGGTGAAGTCTGTGTCGTATTTTGCGACACTGTGGTCAAGCCGAACCTCCGAACTAAACATGAGTTTGACAATCCACTTGTCAGCTTATGCCTCCAGATGGTTTACTTTCCTGAGGATCACACGAGCGAAGCAATTGCAGACGGATTTGCAGATGCGCGTGACTCTTAGGAACTCAGCAAGTACCGCCAGGTCTGCACCATCACAGACGGCGGGGCCCTAGTCATCCGCTGAGCTGAACAGATGGACAAAACTACAGTGCTTCGGGCACAGACTGAACTCTGCTACTGGTAAGTTAAACACAACACATTTTGTGCACATTTTTTTCTACTATTTTTTTGTATAAGAAAATTCACTGCAGTAACAAATAGGCTATGCCAAACAAAATACAATTATAGCAGCCATGTATGTTTTTTATATTACATTATATTACTTTCACCTATTTTAATTTTGTGCAGTTTATACCTACAAGTTGTTGTTTGCCATGTTTTATGAATTTCATTGAGCATGTGTATGACTGCAGAGCCTTGTGCTGTACCCTTTAGTGGCTGGTTGCTACTCGGCATAATGTGCCATACCATAATCAGATACAAGATATTAGTATTGACCTATAGTTTTGATTAGGTGATTTAATTCCCTTGATTTAAGTAATTTCATAGGCTATTCATTTAACCTTTAGTCAAAACATACATATTATTCTCTCAAATTTAAGGTGTTTTATTGCCATGGGAACAGATGTTTGCCACATCAAGTGTGAAATGAAAAAAAAAATACAAAAGCAGAAAGAATTGTGATTTTGCTGTAAGAATGATATAAATAAGTGAATAACAGATTATAAAAATATTACAAATGAGAACTGTACACAGCAACATTCCTCTCTCTCTATCTACAGAGAAAGTCAAGACAACCAAGTGGACAGAGCAATCACCTTTGTAAAAAGGTGGTGGTTGCCAGCTCCTTCTTCTGGAAGAAAAAGCAGGACCTTGCAGCTGCTCAGGAGGAGTATAACTTGCCCAAGCCCAAGCTCATAAGTGAGACACCAACAAGATGGGGCCCATCAACAAATGGTGAAGTGGATTCTGGAGCAGAAAAGGGCCATCATAGAGGTCCTCTCAATGATGATCCAGCCATGGATGAAATCCAGCAATGCCTCGTTGACCCAAGAGACAAGCTTCAGTACACTCAAAAGGAGAAGAGAGAATACATTAAAGAGAGAGCTGTGTCTAAGATGTTAAAGGGAGAGAGAACTGTTGTGGTAAGAGAAGAAGAGTCTAGTGAATAAGCAACAGGAGAAGCTTCTGCAGCAGTGCCACCAGCAAAGAAAGCAAAGTGGTCTTTGGTTAGCTTTTTTTCAAACAGGCCCATCCCTATCAACACAGTAGGCCTGAGTGTACAGCAGGCAGTTGAGAGGGAGCTCAGCAACTACCTTCTGACTCCAGATGCTGACAATGACTCAAATCCTCTGGATTGGTGGAAAGTCTATCAAAAATACTTCCTCAGAGTAGGACAACTGGTGAAACAGTACTTTTAGCACAGGTGGCAATATTGTCACATGTAAAAGGGATATTGCCACATGTAATGTAGACCGGCTTGTATTTCTTGCCAGAAACCTTTAGGGCTCATCATGTTGCTCACTCTTTTTTTCTATAATCTGCAGCAACCCTGAGCACTTTTCCTATGTTTTTTTATCCTGGCAAGGGATTTTGTTTTCATTTATGCACTTAATAAAAAGATATTCAGCCCATGTTATAGTTTAAAGTTAGTTTAATCATATTAATATTGACAAAGCCAAGAGTTTTATGCTTATATGACAGTGATGTCATGTTTCCTGTTCCTACATGAGGCCTTAATACAAATGAGAAGGTGAACACTATTTATTTTTATTGTTTTTATTTCTAAAATAGGATCTAGTTTTATAGGAGGATTTCATTGACTTGACAAATTAATTTTCAGAATTTTGTAGAGACAGGCATCC
>CM067495.1:20065136-20093998 GCA_034552555.1 Semaprochilodus insignis | reverse complement strand
GGGTTCTGTGGCTTTTATGTTGTTCATATCGATATTTGAGATAGATCAGAATTATATCGTTTTGACAGAAATTAGGAAATATATTGTGATAAAAATTTGGCTATATTGTCCAGCCCTAATGCACGCACACATACACACACACACACATTTTCTCTCTAATCTCTCTTTTTGTCTACAGATTCCTGTGAGTTCACTCTGGATCCAAACACACCAAACAGTTATCTCTCTCTGTCTGACGGGAACAGGAAGGTGGAGCGTGTAGACGAATATCAGTCGTATCCTGAACATCTAGAGAGATTTGATTTGTATCCGCAGGTTCTGAGTAAAGAGAGTGTGACTGGACGCTGTTACTGGGAGGCTGAGTGGAGTGGAAAGGTTTATATAGCAGTAACATATAAATCAATCAGCAGGAAAGGAGACAGTACTGACTGCAGGTTTGGACGAAATAAAAAATCCTGGAGGCTGGAGTGCTCTGATAACAGTTACTCTGTCCGTCACAATGATATCATGACTGCTGTCTCTGTTCCTCCTTCCGACTGTAAGAGAGTAGGAGTGTATGTGGACTTTCCAGCTGGCACTCTGTCCTTCTACAGAGTCTCCTCTGATACACACACACTGACTCACCTACACACATTCTACACTACATTCACTCAAACACTCTGTGCTGGGTTTACACTTTATACTGGCTCCTCAGTTTGTTTGAGATAGAATAACCTCCTGTGTCCGTTACACTGCAATGAATCTGAATGAATGAATATTAGATGCAGCCAGAATTTTATACTTCTTTTGGGGCAGTCATGGGCTGGAGGTTAGGGAACCAGCCTTGTGATCGAAAGGTCGGCAGTTAAATTCCCTGAACCGAAAGAACATGACTGAGGTGCTCTTGAGCAAGGCACCTAACCCCTAACAGCTCCCAGGGTGCTGTGAATAGGGCTGCCCACTGCTCCAGGCATGTGTACTCACTGCTGTCTAGTGTGTGTTCACTAGTGTGTGGGGGTTTCACTGCACAGATGGGTTGCACTCTTTGCGCTCTTTGCACTCTTTGCGTTAGTACCATTGGCAAAAATAGTTCTACTCTTAATTGAATGGGAATAGTCAGTGCAAATTATTCTGTAATGCATGCATTTGTTGGTCTTTTTCATTCAACGTTTAATATAGCTCACAGAACTCTACTGAGTGGACACCATACCTCAAATCCATACAGTGCAGTTACATTGTTATTTTTTTTTATTAAAATTTGTTATATTTTGTGGAATTATTAATTATTATTAAATAAAATAAAATGATAACTCCACACAATGTAAGGTTTACAGGTATGTAAGGTGTGTGTGTGTGTGTGTGTGTATGTTAGGATGTGTGTGTATGTACTGTGTGAAATGTTGTCACTCTCTGTGCACTGTGATCTACTGTAACCAAAGACTAATTCCTTGTATGTGTGAACATACTTGGCAAATAAAGCTTGATTCTGATTCTGATTCTGTGTGCATTATTTTTTCTGTCCTCTATTATTCTTAATTACACTCTATTTCTTGCTATCTCTGTTCTTTTCTTTTTTCTTATCGCATTAACACAAAAAAGGCTGGTTCAAGTCTAATTACAAATACAGTTACACTAATGTTATTACCCATGTGTAATTACATGAGAGTGAATATGCTGCTACAACTACCAAGATATGTTAATGTAATTACATGAGGCAAAAAGAAATTGACAAACATGTTTAATTACATAAGCTGTACTATGAAAATTGATCTGTAACAGTGGCTACACTGTGTGTAATGTTACCATTATTAGAGGAACATAATAGTGGGACCCTTATTTAACCGTTATTCAGTATTGTACTTTTGAGATAGCATTAGAGAAAAGAAAATGAATTGTTTTACCTGTTGACAGTTTGCTCAGGCATTTTATAAAGAGAAAGGTTTTTAGGGATAGCCACCTACTATAGTTTGTCAGACTGGATGTCAAAGATTCCCTCCACGCAAAAGAAGTAAACATAGAACATGGGTGCAGAATCAGATCAGTCCCAATGAGAGTTTTATTGATAAAATAAAATTATAGATACAGCTGATGATTTGTTATAATGTTATTTTTACATTATTTATTACCTATCATGTCAGGAGCTACAGAGTTGGACAGAAGAACAATAGGAGAACTCACAGTCTTGGAGTATTGGAAAGACTGCGTCAAAGTGATGTCAACCATTAACAATCCATATTATTGTTTGTTGTAGGTCATGTGATCATTTAGCTCTCCTACATTTCTCTCCTACCAACCCAATGGAACAAGGCTGGATACATTCCTCCATGGTGTCCTTGGTCAAAGCTGTCAAGAGGTGTGGCAATTTACCAAGAAGCAGGCAACAGTGGAGAGAGGATTCTCAGTAAACAAAGGGGTGGTGACATGTAATATGCAGGAGAACATAATCTTCACCAAGTGACTGATATATGATTTTGTCAACATCTGTGGGGGTGCTTAAGGTCCTCGTTTCAAAAAAGCTGTTGACCTCTGCTGCATCAGCAATGTCTACAGTATATAAAGAATGCACATAGCTGAGCAGCAGAAGAAGAAAATCACTGATGCCCTGGCACAAAAGCAAAAAGCTGCAGAGGAAATACATATACATATAGGACCTGAAAAAAGAACCAAACTCTTCGCCAGGATTCGGTCAGTTTGCAGACGGATGCTGATCAGCTTGCTGAAGAAGCTGAGGGAAAAGCTGACACGTTGATGGTACAACTTTTCACACAAACAAACTGGGCAAGCAATAGCAGTAAAAATATGTGAATTAAAAAAACAATTGGAAAATATGGGTACCGACACAATGGGTACTGAACTCAGAATAAACAGAAATCACATGATTACAATAAAGCACCATGTGATATTTTTCTACCTGCTGCTATGAGGCTCTACAACCAGTCTCCATACTCCACGCATGTCTGACAATTTGTCAGTTCTCTCTTTCCGTAGTTTGTGTAGGTCTCCCAGATTTTTTATGTCGCTGGTGTGTGCCTTCTTCTATTCACTGCCGCCCCCCCAACAGTGTGCTATGGCAGTGTCTGTTAGACTGGTATGGTATGTTGGAAAGACACTGCGACCCCTCTCAAACTCTTTCAACTGTTATAATTGCTTTTGAACTCTTCTCCAAGGCAAACTTCACTTGCTACCAACACAACAGCACAAGTCAGAACAGGACAATCTTATATAGTTAGTCAGGTAAGGCCTGTTATTGTCTATGCCACATGTGCATGGGACTTAAATAATTTGCATGTCTGACAATGTCAAACCTACCTGCCAGGCTCATTCCTGTCTTTTGATTATTTCTGAGTCCAATTTTTTTTCGATGATGAGTGTATGCTGGAACAGTCCAGATCCACTTGTAGACAAATATACATGCATTGTGATATAATGAGGTTTCATGATTAAATTGGCCATAAGTTATTACTCAACAGAGTGTAAGCTAATTATTCTATTGTAATGTTCAGGCATATTACTGATAAGCATTAGTAAACACCAATTTTTTTGCATTTGTTTTCAGTTTTGCATAGGCAGAAAATGGCATACTTTGAGAGACATATTTTAGGACTTTTTCAGGTAGTCTTTAAACCACAAAGCTTTAAATTAAAAAACTAGCGCTGATAACAAATTGAAGGCTTGAAGCAAACTTGTCTAAGCCAGGACCAGTCTGAATGATATTTGGCCAGATCCACAAAATTGCATTAAATGTGGATTGGAATAAATGAAGCTGGCTATTACATCAATTTAATATCCAATGTAAAGGTTTTTGCACATAATAAGCTTGAAACAAAAACAGAAAAAATGATGGCACTGAGTTCTCTGTGTTTCACCAACCACATGGTCACATCTACATGTAGCTACATATTAGATAATCTTATCACAATATTGTTGAAATTGGCTCTTGTTAAAACTGGAATTGAATTTTGCACAGTACCTTTCTTGAACTCCCACTTGTTGCTTTATGCATATGGTTATGTTTACAATAATACAGTATACTGAGGGGAAAACCCTCTGTTCTTCCCAGGAAAGGTGTCAGGACCCATCTGCATCCCCCTCCCCGACACCCCTGCGATTTGTGCCTATACTTAAAGACAAGCCGAAGAAAAACCAAGAACTAAACACGGAGAAATGTTCCTGAAGCCAGCTAGTTCTGAGGCTTGTTAACCCCTTAACAGCTCCTAAAAGCAGCTTTGCAGCAGTACTACTTTACAGTAAAGACATCTCATCATCAAACAGTCAGAGAAGAAAGTCAAAGTGATTATCCGTAACAATAGGAAAAAGAAATTCAAACAAAGTAAAACAGTATGCTGTCAGGCCATAAAATCAGAGAATACATTGGAAGAGTCCTACTTACTCCCAAAGCCAGATATCATATATGTATATAAGAACAGTGACAAAAGGAGAACATTGATATTTTAATTATGGTAATGAACTAGTAAATAGTATTATTTAGCAATTCTGAATGGAGTTCAACTGAACTGAATTGAAATGAATTAAGACAGAGAGCGGTCCAATTTTCTAAAAAAAAAAGTATTTTTTTTTAAATAACTTGTTTTTTTGTTGTGATATTTTTGACTTCTAGTTGCCTGTGTAGAGGTAAAACACACACAACATAGAAGGTTACTCTTTGAGTAAGCAATGTGGATCCTCCAGTTTAGCTGAGAGCAGCCTCACTCCTGACTCTTCTGGGTGATTGTAGGTCAGATCCAGTTCTTTCAGGCATGAGGAGTTTGAACTCAGAGCCGATGCCAGAGAAGAACAGCCTTCCCCTGTCTGTTTGTGCTGATTTCAATTGAGACACATGTGAATAAAATGTTTTGTAAGTAAAACTGGTAAATTGTGACTTCTTTCATCACAAATGTAAATATTACATCAAAATGGAAACTATCGACTTGTTTTTCCTTGCTTGTTAAACACTAAATATCAACATTTAATTAATATAACAAAACTACAGTAATACCATTTACCAGAGCTACTGTTAGAGTGTCTCCTTTAAGGGCTATCTTATAAAGACGTTTCTGCGTAACAAGAGCATATCTATTAATATCAAACAGGAATTTTAATAAAGACAGACACTATCTATCACAGTTTACTGTGTGACAGTTCGGATGATAATTTGGCCCTCATCTTAGTGCCGCTTTGTGCCCACCTCAGCAGTTATCCATGGCTTCCAATTTGTGCTTGCAGTGATACTGTATTTTCCTCCAAGTGAACAAAATCACTGTTGATGGCAGAACTTCCTAAATGTGCCCTATGCAGAAAAACAAGAGCAGATGAAGAGCAGAGATAGCTCCTGCTGGTTATGTTTTCACCTGCTTCCGAACTGGTTTAGAGCATCTGACAAGTGGTCTCTTCGTAATGCACTTAAGTGAGTAAGCACTAATAGAGGTGTAAGTTGTGTGTATGTACTTGTGTTGTGTTGCACTTATAATGCACTTATAATGACCTTTTCTTTTCTATAGGTGTGAGCACTGGGCTGTATGCAGTGATCCGCATTACAGAAAGCCTCTTAAAGGTTAGTTTCTGGCTGGTTTCATATCTGTAGCTGGGTCTGGCAGCAATAAACATTTGTCATGGTAGGTTCCATGTATCAGAAAACAAAAACATGAGAACTGAAGTAAGAAATAGCACCATTTGTCAGATCTGGAGCGACTGCTGCATTTATCACTCTTCCATCTTGCAGGAAAGATATGAATTAAAATTATGATGGTAACGATAACACAAATGTAGTAATTCATAGGCCACCACTATAGTGTTGTTATTTCTCAGTGATCCTTTATGCATTGCATGTGTATTCTATAGGATCATCTTTCACTTTACTGTAGGGGACAAATATAGTAGCAACTGATCATTGGTAATAATCCATTATTCAAGTTAATGACTTGTGAAAGCACATTTTTAAATAAGGGTAGTGTTGCATTATCAACCATCTTGATCTAGATCTGTATTATTGGATGAATTTGTGTTTGTTATTCATTCATAGACCAGCATTACAAATATTTTATTTCTGACATTTATCATATTTATTAATCTGTACCATGCGTATTTATATGTTTATGACCTGTTCCAAGTTGGTAGTACATTAGTTAATCCCTTAAAATGCAGTCTGAACTATTGTTGATAAGTTGCCAGTTTCTTGTACTCATAATTATTCATCAGACTGGCTCAGTTACCTTCATGCTTAGAATCAGCTTCAAAAATAAAATTAGCTGTGCCATGAACTTCAATTCCTTGCAGAAGAGGTGCTCTGACAGATCCTCCACTCTGAGCTGTGATGGTCTGGGATAGTTCATTCTTAGCTGTGATGGTCTGGGCCAGTTCATTCTTAGCAGTGATTTTCTGGATTGGGTCACTTTGAGCTGAAGTGGTCTGAAGTGAGTCACACTGAGCTATGGTGGCCTGGACAGGATCAGTCTGACCTGTATTCAGATGAAAGCAAACAGATATCAAGTTCAAAGAAATAAGACAAGATAAGAGGATAAGAAAAGCTGCACTCAGAATCAAGCAAAGCTTTGGTATTACACTTATATAACCAGTCTTGATATGAAACATCATAGTCTCTTACGTACTTGCAGTGAGGTCATAGCCCAGATCAATTCTGTGAAGAACTGCAGTTCTATATATAAACATATATATATTCAATTTTTAATGTGCTTTCCTACTTGATACTACCTAAGGGAAAATGCAAACAGAGTGCTAACAGGCTAATGTGACTGACCAACAACATGGTTTGTGCAAATCAGTAAAACATATGTACTTTGAGGAGTTATTGTTGTGCTTAAAATGGCTCTTACACCATTTTGTGTTTAAAATCCTAGATTATTGGAAAAGGATTAACATTACCTGAGGAGGTGCTGTAAATTGAGTGATTACTGACAAGCTCTGTGATTTTAACCTAGTACAAATATGCTATCTCATGAATAACAGTCCTGTTTGAATCGACATCTCGGTTATGTAATAACAAAACCGGGAAAAGAAAACAGACTACACTGAAATCGACTCCCTAATAGCCAGTGTCGTGTTTCAGTTTTCCAATTCCACATTAAATGGTGCAGCAGTTACATTGTGGTGCACCTGTGCACCTGTTACTGCTGCACATTTTAAGGTAAACAGGAAAATTTAAACAAGATGCTGGTTAATAGGAAAATGACTAAAATTTCTTTGTTTGAGACCAGAAGATGAGGCTAAGAGCTAAAGTTAACACTTGAACACTTACATTTGAATTGAAAACATATCTTTGTCTCTTATGTGTCGAGCAGTTAAGTAGCAAGTTAAGTTACTTTTGAGTAAACTGAACTTCAAGTAAGAACTTAACAGAATGTAAAGCACATATTATTGTTTTTAGTTCTTAATATTTGAAATTAAATTGACCAGGCTATTCATTGTTAAAGGTTAAAACACTGAATTCCTTTTTTTAATGTATGTAGTGATATAGTGGGGAGATCAAAAAGTACTGAATATATAAACTTTCTGGTAACACCTTGTATGAATTATGTATTACAATGCTTTAAGAGTGCATTCATAGTGTTACGCAGTATAAACAATGCTTTATAATAGCTATATTATATGCATATATAATTTCTTAGTAATGAAACTTGTAAGTAGTTAATGAAACTTTATAAATGCATAGCAATTTATAAAGCAAGAGAATATGAATGTATAATGTTAGGTTTCGTAAAGTATTATAATATCCACACATTAGAGTCACAGAGGAAAAATAGATTAAAGACTAAAAACCTTTTTCAGACTAAATAGAAATTGAATTCACTAAACAATAATGACTTTAAAAGTACTGAAAAATACTCTTTATATTGAAACAGTAAACAGTACATGAAGTTTAAATGAATTAATAACATCATGAATATTGAATTGTGTACTAGAAATACAAAAGTCTTACCCAATACACCATTTTAATGTCTGTGACGATTTCTTTCATGGTTCTTAAAGCAATGTTCCCCATTTAAAACTCTTCTGACTTGTCATTAATGAGATTACAAAGATTTCTTTGTTGTGAAAAAGAGACTGAGAAACAGGAAGCAGGTCAGCCTCAGGACAGAGCAACACAGGAACAGGTTTAAACAGCACAAGCCAAACAAAGTCATGCATGTAAATAAAGCACACAAAACACAGAGTTCTCTATTATACCATACAAATAATACACTACAGAGAACAAAGCATAATTCAACTTTAGTTTGCTCTGGTAGGACAAAATTTAAAGTATTTCAAGAGCTGAGCAGACAGACAGCAAATGAACACACTATCTATAAGAAAAAATAGGTCAGCAAAGAGGAAGAGCCCTGTCGTGGTTTATTCCACTTCTGCTTACACTTGCTTATCTTTAGTAGGGGCAATCTTTGCATTAGGCAAAAGAAGGTGCCTAGGACCACCATGAGGCAAGGACCACATGAAAATACAAATGAATATAATTGTTGATGCAGCAGAGAAATGCAAAAACAACAGCACGTAAGTGTTCAAATGTGGTCTCACAAAGCCTTCAGTATCTCTACAGTGGAAAAGGCAAATCTGTGTCAAGTCAAAATGTAAACAAACCACTGACCTATCAGAGAACAGTTCTAGACATCAGGTAAAATGGGTGAGTTTATTTGCTATGATATTGTGTTGGGCATATCAGTTTTATTTTCTAAGTATCCTTGGTAATAAATGCCACAGAACAAACTACCTACTTTCAGCACTCTGGAAACTGCCATCCAGTTGTAGAAGAGAATTATAAAGTGAAACAGGTGGTTTCTCATTTCTAATTAACAAAATGTGCAGGTGTAACTTTAATGTCACCATGATCTTGCCCTTAGCCTTTCACGAAATCCTGCATATGATGTCATATAGATACATATGCAGTGTTTGCTTTTTGTGGACATTCAGCGAACAATGATGCCCTCCATAAGTCATCCTGATGCCACCACCATTGGCAGAAGGCTGCATGGTGCAGGACCACATGCACGCAGATCGGTATGATGATTGCCCTTAACACCATGTCAGGGTCGCCAAAGACTGCAATGGTGCTGTTCCAGACTGTCATAGAGTGACTTTTAATGGCAGCAGGTCATCATCAGTGACTAGTCCTGTTTTTGTTCTTGGAGACAACCAATGAATCCATGTGTGGAAGCACTGTGGTCAGTGCCAAAATGGTTTGTTGTCATGCACCACATTCCAGAAAGCCTGGTGTCACCATACCTCTGCCCCTACCGCAAAATATGCAGGAATTGCATGAGAATATTCAAGCTGCATTAGACTGATTATCACAGGACACCATTTGGAACCTCTACAACTCCATGCCGAGACATATGCATGTCGTGTTAGCAAACATGGCGGTGTGACGCCACACTGAGAGAAACTACTTCTGTATGTATAGCTCAATAAATATTTTCCTTATCAGTCTAAATATTTTTTATATTTATTGCTCCTGGTAACCTTTATCTTTCATCTAAAAAGCAATGTAATCCAACCTTTTCTTCTGGGTGCATCTATTCTTTTGATGATGAGGGGATATGCGATGACCTTCCAAGTTACCTACAAATCTCCACCCTGTACTGCACAGTTAAAGAATCTGAAGATTTATCAGAAAACCTCAGAGCATTTCCTTTGGCACACATACAAACTGCTCAAACCTGTTCTGACTAGTTTCTGGGAAGGTACTACCTCCCCCCACACCCTCAACATTACCGGAAGAAACCCTTCTGTTGCAGTTGTTGCACATGCTCAGTCAAAGTCTTAAATTGTTACTCCATATCTAAAGTTGTCAAAGACATACTACACCAACAATAAAAAATACAAAAATCTGTTCAATTATAAGATAAAAGATGTGGGTAAAAAGTCCAGAACACTTCAAAAGAAAACAGTTCTAGTTGCAGTCCTTCTTGATAGCTTGGTCTGTAGTTCTGGTGGATTTTTTGACAATAACCACTATTTTCCTCCCACTAAAATTACTAGGTGCCCTAAGCTTTCAGCTCTTATCCTCAGGCTTTTAATGAGTTCTCTTCCTTTGTCCTTATATCAGCAAATGTCCTGCCAACTATACAGTAAATATGGCCTTAATCTATGGTATTGACCATCCATGAGGAACCCAAATCTCACCTAAGATTAATGCTTTACAATACTAAACCAATTTGCTGTATCCATAATGAACCCAGAAACAGAATGAGGCTGAAATGGATATTTTAATTAACACTCACTAATTATTAGAAAAGCTTGATATTTTCAGTAACTTTGTATAACAGCTAATTTGGTCAAGTACTACAAAGATAATAAATTTAAATGTAGATTTACACACACTCCAAATTGTGACAATGCAACCAGATAAAATAAATAAAATAGTGTCAATGGAAGCCAAACCTATATCTGGTTATGGTTTAATTTAAAAGAGTCTTAAATGGTGATGTGCACCTTTTCTAAAGCACCAAATAAAAAAAAAAACATAGCCGGCTGAGGCTCTGCACAGTTGTAGCTTCATACACACATCACTGATCCCCAGGCCCTCCAAGGGCACTCTGCTGCCAAGTGACAGGTGAGACTGAACTGTTCTAACTTCCCTAATGTTCAGTTTGATGTAGATGTATGCATTTTCTGCATTTTGTTACCTGTTGACTTAAACAGAAATCCTCCTATTATCCCATTTTAAAAATGCATACATTTTTCAGTCAGTTATAAACAAGGGTCATATCCTGTCATCATCACTTACTGAGACTGCTTCTCCCTATTCTTTACATTGATTGGTAGAGGGACATCTGATGTCAGTGTTTTGTTAATTTGGTGATACACTGCTTTAAGGCATTGCACTCCTTTAAGGCAGCAGAGTGTCGCACAAGACTCCACAGATGGCAGAAAGTCTGAACTGTCCAGAATTTTTTCACATTACAAATGAACCAACTATGTTTCAGTTTAATCCAGATTGAAACCCCCGTTTTTTGGCTGGATTAAATTTTGGTCCTTTGCTCCAGATCGTGGTCCAAGGCACCTTTCACACCTAATATTTTTGTTCAATCCAAACTTGAAAGTCCGAATGTCCACACCAAACAAGGTGGGTGTAAAGCACTCTATGACACAATATTTTGTTTATCATCCAAAACCACTAGTGTACCTACACATACCTTACAAGTTTTGTTTGATCTTTTACTGATTTTTAATTATTTTGTACTGATTTATTTTTTTTCAGAGGTGGCAGAAGTACACAATTTCCTTACTTAAGTTAGAGTACTAGTAGTACAGTAAAAAAATACTTAAGTAAACATTTTAGTACAATTTATATGTTTACTCAAGGTATAAAAGTATATGCTCTAAAATTTACAAAAAGTAAATTTTTTTAAACAAACAAAATTTATTATTGTTAATGATTATGTTGCACATACATGAAATACAGCAAACATGGTGTATACTAGAACTGCATGCATTGTCTATAAAAACTATTTCTAGGTTATTTATTTAAAGTAAAAACAGGTTATTTTTAGTTTGGCAGTCTAAAAATACTGCTTTCAAAAAGAATATGTCCATGCCAAAATAAATAAAATTTCCTTAAATCTGTAACTCCTTTCAGTAGTGGTAGTGATGGCAAATCAGTAGACAAAAACAAGTACAAATGGACACACCTTTTTTTACGTCACTGACTGCAATATGGAATGTGTTCTGGCTGGTTTCTGTCTTTCTGGTTAAATGTCATTTAGAAAAGAAAAACAGCTCAGTTTGTTTTGAGCTGAAGCAGCGAGAAAGCATGTGTATCAGTAACTCGTCTAATGTGGTATGTTGTGAAATGGAGATGACATGAGATTGACATGAAAAATCTATTGTGTAGACCTTTAAATTCACACTGCGCATCCTGATGAAGATTTGGGTTTTCAAATTGAAGACAACAGCAGAAAACGGTAACACTTCTTCCAGGTTTTTTTTTAATAAATATTTTTACTGAATTTGTGCTTTTTCTCTGATTAGTGTATTGATGGTGTATTCATTTTAAAACAGGCTTTGTGTAGGTGTGTATGTGTGTGTGTCCTAACAGATATTTTACTTATTATTTGTTGTATAATATATTGTACACCAAGCAAAAATGATTAAATAAGTTTATAAAATACTGATGCAAGTTTTACAATACCTGATGCATTAATAGGCAATTATTTTTATTTGTTAAACATTCAATATTTTATCTTTTTTTAGGACTATTTTAAAAATCTTTGATAAATTAAGCCCAAATGGATAAATAAAACTAGCAGTTGTATTGGAATCAATGAAAAATGCTACTTATTAAGTGCCACTAACTAGCATACATGTGTAGAGAACTAGTGTTTGTAGTAATGCTGTAATTTAAGCTTCCACCACCAATAGACTGAAAGCTTAGATTGTTGTGCCATTTGTGAACCCAATATCATAATCATTGTTAATCTAAGAAAAACATTTTAAAAATACTATGTTGTAACACAGATTTCTTTAAACAACAAATGTTATGTTTTTGTAGACACTTACTGCTAAAAGAAACATTCCAGTATAATCAACTCACCTGGAATTCATATTTTTTGTTTTAGTCACCAGAACCTCTTGTTATAATTCAGTCTATCAGCTTCTTTTCCAGGAGGACAAGATGTCAAACATTCCAGAAGTGTTGGTGTACACTTTTGAAAACTTGGGTCAAGAGGACTTAAAGAAATTCCAGTGGCATCTGATTAGTGGTGTGGAAGGATTCACCCCCATCCCAAAGGCTCTGCTGGAGAATGCAGACAGACATGACACTGTGGATAAGATGGTGCAGAGATATGGGCACAGTGGAGCTGTAGAGATCACACTGGCTATCCTGAAGAAGATGAACCAGAACCAGCTGTCTGATGAACTCAGGACCATACTCAAAGACGGTAATGAAGCAGTAATAGTATAGAAAATAGCTGATGTAATTATGTTAGTATATACAACCCCAATTAGAAAAAAGTTGGGATGCTGTATAAAATGTAAATAAAAACAGAATGCAATGATTTGCAAATCTCATAGACCCCTAGTTTATTCACAACAGAACGTAGAACACATTAGATGTTGAAAGTGAAACATTTTATAATTTCATGAAAATTCTTATCTCATTTAGAACTGTGTGGCAACAATACATCTCAAAAAAGTTGGGACAGGGCCATGTGTACCATTGTGTAGCATCCCTTCTTCTTTTAACAACAGTCTGTGGAAGAGAGGAGGTGCTGGTGTTTTGGGAGAGAAATGCTGTCCCATTCTTGTCTGATGTAGGATTCTAGTTGCTCAACAGTTCTTGGTTGTCTTTCCCGCATTTTTTGTTCCATGATACGCCAAATGTTTTCAGGCAGGCCAGTCCAGCACCGGACTCTTCTTCTGCGAAGCCATGCTGTTGTGATGGATTCAGTATGTGGTTTAGCATTGCCTTGCTAAAATATGCAAGGCCTTCCCTGAAAGAAATAATGTATTGATGGGAGCAGATGTTGTTCTAAAACTTCTATATGAGCCATAGACACCAAAGCAGCCCCATACCATCAGAAATGCAGGCTTTTGAACTGTGCACTGATTTCTGGAGGTGTTCGTCAGCCCATGCAGTGATTTCCAGTACAGAATCATGCCTGTGTTTAATGCAGTGCCACCTGAGGGACCACGAGCATCCATGACTGACCATCAGCCTTGTCCCTTGCACACAGGGATTTCTCCAAATTCTCTTTTGATCTTTTGATGATACAATGCACTGTAGAGGGTGGGATATTTTTTTGATGATGAACATTTTTCTGAAATTGTTCCACAATTTTTTTTGCTGTTGGTGAACATCTGCCCATTTTTTCTTCTGACAGACCCTGCTTCTGTAAAATGTTTTTTTATATACTCAACTGTTTTTTTTTTATTAATACCGCTTATTTTTCCAGTCTTTTGTTTCCCCTGTCCCTTTTTTGAAATGCATTCCTGCCATCAAGTTCTAAATAAGTTATTAATGTTTATGAAACGGTAACATATCTCACCTTTAACATCTGATATGCATTCTATATCCTTTTGTAAAGAACATATGGTTATATGAGATTTTTGCAAATCATCGCATTCTGTTTGTTTTTACATTTATTTACATTTTATACAGCGTTACAACTTTTTTGGCATTGAGGTTGTAGTTATGAGTAAGGGCCAATAACAGTATAATGTGCAAGGTTTCCACTGTGGTTAATGAGTGCTACAGCTCTTGTGGAAAACCGGCATCATGTCTTACTCTATTGTGATGCATCACTGTAGCAGCACTTAAAAATTGTTTGAGAGGTGGGGGTGAGAGGTGTAATAAAGGTGCCACCTGTGCCTGGATGGTGGACAAACTGTGGGAGTCACTCGTACGTGTACTCAAACAGTCCTCCATCAGCTGGGAGGCATGTCTGTTTTTTTTTTTTTGAAAGAGTTCAACTCTGTGAGCTTGTGGTCAGTGAGAGGAGCTTCAACTCAATAATGTGATAAAATTGCTTTTACTGCAATACACTGATGCACTGTCACAGTTTATGTTGCTATCTAAATTATCCGTTTAAATACTTTTTCAATGCTTTCAGACCTACCTTGGTTGGTGCGTAAATCTCACCCATATTCAGGTCTGCACCGAACAACTGAACCTTGTTCATTTACAAACGAATTAAACACTACAATATGATTTCCTCAGACTGCAGACCAGAGCTGTACTGTGTCCACAATCTAGCTGTTTCATTAGTTTACTCTTTACATATGCTCAGGCCATTCCTGCAGCATGAGCTGCTGCAAATAACAGAAGACAAGCAATAAAGCACATGAATCAGACTGCTTTGTTGGCCAAGCATCAACAACTTGATAGGTTACATTCAAAACCAATAAAAGACAAAGAAGCAGTTATCGATCAAAGTTTATTATTACTACAATTATCTAGTTACGAAGTAGGAAACAATAAGTTATGTCTCTTTTGGAGATGTGGTGCAACATCTGGTTGTTGTGGAAGAAAAAGGAAAAAAGAAAAAAAAGAAACATTCCCAGAATAGGTAGAGAAAGATACAAGAAGTGAACAGATAAAAAAAACTGCACTAAGAGTTGTGATATTAACTCATGTTATGATGTTACATCATTCTGATTTCAACATGAGCTGTAATGTTATCCCATAGAACAGTGCCCTTGAGTATGTTTCCATTTCCATTTTCATTTGTTCTTCCCTCTCTCGATCATGGCTGCTGTGGAAAAGTGGTGCTTTGCATGACTGGCGCAATATAATAAGTTCCACATTAATAAGTACCATTGACCAAACAAAAAATTCCTTTTTTTTAATCAGTCAAATAAGCAAAGGGTAAAAAATGCTGTGCCCCAGAACTTTAAATACATGAAAAAATTGCAACACAGATAGCCTAAAATGATCAAAACACATTGGCTGATTTATGATCCTTGATGCACTTTACATGATCATCATACTTTACAATACTGTTTCATAGTCAATAAGTAACTAGTAGGAATTAAGCAGGAATTAATAGCGCCTACTAAGTAACTACTAAGTAACTAATAAGTAAGTACTGTAAGTACCATTAACTATAAACTACTAGATAATACTACAGTAAATGTATACCAACAAGTACAAGTATTAAAATACACTGTCTAGTGTTTTTCATTAGAAGTTAAGTATGATCTAGAACAGTATTATAAAAAGAAAAACAAGGTAACTCATTACTAATAAACAACGTGTTACTGTGTTCTTCATTAGGAGTTAATAATGATCTAGAACTGTATTATAAAGTGAAACACATGGTCATTCATTATTCACAACCTTTGAGTATTTTTTAAGCAATCTACAAATGGGATACCTGCTAAAGTATTACAGTATGTAGTAAATCAGTCTGCTTACTTACCAGAAAAAGGAAATCAAAATATCAAAGAATAACCACGATGCTAAGATACAAGCTAGAAGCCGTGTTTTCCAGTACTGTGCTTTCTTGTGTGCATTAACTCCAAAAACAAGAACACAGTAACACCTTGTTTGTTAGTGATAAGTTATGAGAGAACTTTACGGAATAGCTGCTGTTTCAACACTGAATCAACAAGAATCAAAACTGGCACACATACTCCTGCACAAAAGACTGCTTTCTAACCCAGCAATGAGAAGGGGACTGGTCTACTGAATACTGTAGTATTTTAATACTTGTCCAATATGTATACTGATGTGCAAGTTGACCCAGACTGTTAATATATTGAGATTTAGCTGGTGAAGGTATATGAAGGTTGTTGACTGGAACAAAAATGTACGACACCAGTCAGTACGGCATGGTTGTGCATCCCACCTCCTCTGAGGATGCTTATTTCTATAACTAATAATAATGAAGAATATAATCCTTCATATTTTACACTGTGCACACCGTCTAGTGTATTTCAGTTATTTTACAAGTGTTGGAATACGCTTCATTAGTCAATAGTTGACCAGGAACCTTGTAAGACTCAGCTATTCAACAAATAATGCCAAACTGATAAGTATTTTATGATGATGAGAATCCCTAGTTTAAAAATTCTGTAGTTATTGCTCAATTAGTAGTGACCTATCCCAATCATTAGTTCACTGTTACCTGCCTGGTAATTACCTAGTATTACCTAGTAATTAATAGTAGCTACTTATTACTACGTTAATACTACGTTATTGCAACACCATTCATTCTTGCATAGTTCCTGAATAGTTATTTAACTACGAAACAGTACTGTAAAGTGTTACTAACATGATAAAAGTGGAGCTGATGAGGTGAAAGAACAAAGTGCCCCAAGAGGTAATAATTACTAAAAATATTTTTTTTCTGTTTTCTATTCCTGCTGTCCTCTCTCAGGTGAAAAAAGTAAAGAGATAGCTGGTAAGAGTACTGCAGCCTCCTCCACTGCAGCCCAGTGTGAAGACTCAGGAGTTAGCATTCTCAATGCAGGTAAACTCAACACAACATCACTGTCACTGCATTATTACTACTACAGTTCAGTTTAACCAGCATGGCCTGCAAAATATGTGTCCTAACATATGCTCTCATTCTCCATATTCATGGTTTTAACAGTTGGAGGTGTTCTTTATTCTCTCAGATCAAATATTTTGACCACTGTAATCATTTTCATATTTGTTATCCTTAACTTTCATTTAGTCTTGATTGGCCCTTAGGGCACACTTTGCCATTGCCAGGAGACAGAACAAAAAAAACTTTGTCTTTCTATGCTCCTGAATCAATTCAGGATGGCACTTTGTTCTGAAGAAAAACAAGAACAAGAAGGTGTGCTCATAAACAGAGACCTCCCAAATCTGGTGCCTAGCTGTGCTAGTAGAAATATATACTACAGGGTGTCTCAAAAATAAGGAGGGAACAGATGGTGGCCAACCGACGATATTTTTGTTGGCTACCTTGCTGCCTCGAAATGGAAACCAAAGGTGGCTGCATTAAAATCGAAAGAGCACACCGTGTGGAAACTCAGACGTCCTGTCCAAAGCCTTGGCCCCGGTCCATCCTCAGAGAGTTCATAACTATACAGACAAGCAAATGCTGGGGCCCAGTACTTGCTTCACTACCTGCCAATGTTAAATGTTTTCCACAATGGATCCACTAAACTCTTTGACACCCCTTTACAGGCTTTGGAGTTTTGGGACGCTCTAGATAGAAAGATGGAAACTCATGCTGTTGCAACAAGCGTTGACGTGGAAGATACTGAGGTGCTTTTTCACTCTGCCACTTATGAGACACTGACTATCAGTACTTACTGAAAAGGATTGCTATAGCTCTCTTATATTCTGTTTACGTTTCGAATACACTGTTTTTTATGTTAATGAGGTGGAGCAGCTTAAGGAGCAGCTAGAGCATGTCAAAGTGGCTTTGTGATTTCAAAACACAAAAGTGCCTCTCTGTCTTTATCATTCTTGCTGCTTATGTTGCTGGAAATGAGGCACAGAAAAGAAAGTTCGGTGCTTTTGTAATCCCTGTCTTGCTTTATGCAGATGCCCCCTTTTAATTTGCTGTTAATTTCTCTACCGTTTGTAATATAGTTTGTTCATTCCTCTTGGCTCTATCAATAGCTAGTCGTTACTTTTAAGCCACAATTGCAGTCAGCCTTATTTTAAACAGTTCTCAGCTAGTGTTACAGCCTAATCTTCTTCAGTTAACTAACTGTTAGTAAAGTATTACCGTGCATGTGTAATGATGGTGAGTCAACTTTCACTATCAAAAAACAGGCAGGCAAAAAAGGCAGATCTATATTCAAAAACCAGAACCACAAGCAGGGGTCAAAACACAAAATGACAAATGGCAAAAGGCTCAGAACTGAAGTCTGAAGCACAGAGACTACACAACAAACAGGTAAAACAAAGGTGTATAAATGGGAGTCAAAATGTCCAGAGAGGAAGGCAGTACATCAACCCTGTCAGACGATCAGAGGACACAGGATCAGCAGCAGCTCAGGAAGCTAAATCAGGACAGGGAGCTAGCACTGGAGCTGCTTGGAAGACAACAACTCTAGCAGCCTGGAGGACTGCAACTGGAGCCTTGCATATTGCTGCCACTGGAAAAGCTGTGCAGTGATTTCTGTAGTATTGGCAGAGCCTTGAGGTGAGGCATCAATGGGCAGTATTCTCTTCTTAGCACTGTGCAGAGCTTTGGAACCCTACAAGCTGACACAGGCCCTAGCAACAACAGCACCACAAGGGCCACATTAGCCCGCTCAGACTGAAACAACTCAAATAGGTCAGAACTACTTGCAACAAAGAGACTTTTTTGCAACAAAATGTAAAACAATGGGCATCTATGAGAATTTTCTTTCTCTCTTTTATACTTGTTAATTTGTGTTATAAAACTAATAATGTAGTTAAAATAAATAATGAAGTATAAGATCATGTAGTCTAGTTGCTTCATGGTCTTTTTAACATAATTCCAAACACTACCCTAGACTAACTTCAGTAAATCTCACCCTTGATAAACTGTTTCTGATTTCTCTCACAGAAAATCTGCAGCACTGCATCCAGTTGATGTCCAAGCTCAGACAGCTATATGAAAGTATACTGATTGGGAATTCACAGACAGGCCATACAAAGTTCTTGGAGGATATCTACACTGATCTCATTATAGTGCAGAATGAAAGTGGAGGAGTCATTCACGAGCACGAAGTGATGCAAATGGAAAAGTCATCCAACAGACCTGGTGGTGAGGACATTTATGTTAAATGTGGTGACCTTTTCAAGGTCCAGTCCGGTAGACGGAAAAGGAAAGTGCTAACAATGGGAATTGCTGGAGTGGGAAAAACTGTGTCCGTTAACAAATTCATTCTTGACTGGGCAAAGGGTGAGGAGAACCAAGACATAAACTTCATTTTTCCTCTTCCCTTCCGTGAACTGAATTTGAAGAAAGAAAAGAAGTTCAGTTTGATTGAACTACTGAATCACTGCTTTTTCTCTTCAAAACCTAAATTGAAATCTCTTCCAGAGGTTGATGGCAAAGTTTTGTTTATCTTTGATGGCCTGGATGAGTGCCGTTTTTCCCTTTGCTTTGAGGATGGAGAAGAAGTAAAAGATGTCAATGAGAAGACCACAGTGGGATCACTGATCACAAATCTGATCAACAGAAATCTGCTTCCCTTTGCTCTCATCTGGATAACTTGCCGACCAGCAGCAGCCCACCTGATTCCCCGGGAGTACATCAATCTGGTCACAGAAGTGCGAGGATTCAGTGATGAACAAAAGGAGGCGTACTTCAGCAAATACTGTAATGAAGATGTGGCAATGAAAATTGTTTCACACATAAAGAAATCAAGGAGTCTCCACATCATGTGTCAAATACCAGTGTTCTGCTGGATCTCTGCCACTGTGCTTCAGCCTCTGATGGTACAAGGCAGCAAAAAGGACATCCCCACAACCCTGACAGGAATGTATGTAAGCTTTCTACTGCAGCAGAAAAACCTAATGAAAAAGAAATACAGTGAGCAGACCAAAACTGTTGATGCTGAGCACATCATCCTGAAGCTTGGTGAACTGGCCTTTCATAATCTTGAGAGTGGTGCTCTGATATTCTATGAAGATGATCTTAGGAAATGTGGCATTGATGTCAGTGATGGCACTGTGTTCTCAGGAGTGTGCACACAGCTTTTCAGTCAGCAGGATGGAGTTTCTGAGAGAAATATTTTCAGCTTTGTGCATCTGAGTGTTCAGGAAGGCCTTGCAGCTTTATATGTACATCACTCACATTGCAACAAGAAGAGGAATGCATTTAAACAGGTGACAGTCTTGAACAAGCTTAAATGGAGGAATAAGAGAATGAAACACCTTCATAAGTATGCAGTAAAAAGAGCTTTACAGAGTGAAAATGGACACCTGGACCTCTTCCTCCGTTTCCTCATCGGCCTCTCACTGCAGGACAGTCAGCATGTTCTAACTGAACTTCTGCCAAATCTAAAGGTTAAAGCAGAGCGTGTGTGGGACACAGCTGCCCATATCAAGATGAAACTACATGAGGAAATGTCATGTGAGAGAAGCATAAATCTCTTCCACTGCCTGAATGAACTAAAAGACAATTCCCTGACAACTGAAATCCAGAAAACTCTTAACTCAGAGGAATTCTCAACAAAACGTCTCTCACGTACACAGTGGTCAGCTCTGGTGTTTGTGTTACTGATGTCAGAGGAGACTCGAGAGAAGTTTGAGCTAAAGAAATACAAGCCATCAGAGGAAGGACTGAGAAGACTAGTGCCAGTGGTGAAAAACACAAGACACGCTATGTAAGTTTCATTTCCATTTTAATATGTTAAACATTTATAAAAATATATATAATAATAAAATAATAAAAATAATAATAGATTCATTAAAAAAATTATAAATGAATATATATTAATATGCATTAATTTGCTGTACTGCCTCTTTAGTACATTTACAGTAGATGACTATAAAATACAACTTTTCTATTTTTATGCTTATTAGTATTTAACTATGGTCCTTTAATATATTGCTATTAGATACAGGCTGTTAAGAATTGTCTTAAGACACATTTGTATCACTTTATTTTATGAACCAAGCATGTCCCTAATATTTAATAGATAAATATGTAGTAATTATTGGTAATATTCTTGTATATACTTTACAAGCACATAGTATCTTGTGTAAAAACTACCAGATATTTATAGTAAAACATTATTATTATAATAAATAATAATTATTTGGCATTTAGTAGGCAAGTAATTAAGTACATGGTACATAGTGGAGGGGAGACTCTTTGTTTTTCATTACCAATCACTCATGAGTGGAGTGCACAGAGATGATGTAGTTGTTTTGTAGCCCTCCAGGACAACAACATCCTGGCTCAGAGAGAGGGTTAAGATGTCAGCTGAAAAATCTGCAAACTGATCTCCACATCCCCTGAGCACTTCACCAGCAGCCTTATAAGAGTAGCCCTAATGTCTGATTTAAATAGATTAAGCACTTGGTTGGTGGGAGGAGGGGTGGTCTTTGTAGTTGGCTGGTTATTGTGTGCTTCAAATCATGTGTAGAAATCATTCAGAGCATCTGTGAGCAAGCCTTTTAACATCTCAGGCACGTGATGGCCTAAATGCCCTGCCACATATGCCATGTGTCTTGGGTGTCCAGAAGGTTTCTGTAGATTCTTCTTGCGTAGTTGCCCTTTGTCTCTCTGATAGCACTTCTGCTGTCATCCACAGCTTTTGACTAACACATGTGATGGTCTTGAAATAAGTCACATTATCTATGCACTTGCTAATAAAACCAGTCACTGTTGCTGTGTATTTCTCCAAATCAGTTGAGTCCTCAAATGTAGCAGCTTCCTTGAAAAAAATTCCAGTCTGTGTTCTCAAAACAGTCCTGAAGCGCTGAGATGGGCCCCTCAAACTATGTTCTCACCTGTTTCGGAACTGGCTTGGCACGTTTGATGAGGGCAAGGAGCCAAGGTGAGGGTGGGGCTTAGCCTTGTACATGCCATGGCGAATGTTTTTACAAAATGAATGTGCTAGTAGAATTTAAGCAGCACTAACTTCATATTTACATGGTTAAAGCCAAAAAAGATGAACAATGTGTCAGGGTGCCCAGTCCTGAAGATTACTGATAGGCCCTTTGAGTTTGTTCAGGGCTTCCCTCTTAGTGCCGGTTGAAATATACAATGCCACAATAGGAACAACGGTGAACTCTCTGGGGGGATAAAATGGCCAAGACTTCAGCTCCAATAAGAACTTACCAGCACAAGAAGTTCTCATTTTTTGACAGGCAAATATTCAGTATTTACAAGTTATGTGTAGTACATACTAATGTGCAATGCATGTTGCATATTAAAGTACATAGTAATTTGTAGCTACAAAGTGTTTAGCAATGACAATGGGTTAATACTTGAATAGGTACCAAGGTGAACATGTAAAAAACACTGTACAATACCCAACACATATTAGATGATGCTTAAATGTTACTTTCTCCACTCTACTAAATTTGTAAGTACCTAAGTATCATTAATTACCTATTCCTTTGTCTTTGTAGCATGTGGACAATATTCATACGTGCACGACTACTACATATATAAACTAGTATATACTTTATAATAGTGTAGTAACAGGACAGTATAATAAAGCATTTATTATTTATAAAGTTTTGTGTAGTCATTGTTGTTAATTAATCAGCATTTCACTTTTTTATATGTTAAAATCAATAGTATCAAAGGCTTATTCCAGACACCATGAAATGGATTGTATAATAAAGTGAACTGCTGTACACAGTATGTACACCTGATGGCAGTAGGTGAACAGGTGAACAGTAACAGTAGTTAGACTGGGTAACTACTGCCTAACTTAATCTTTTGGACTTTCTTCAGGCAGCGGGACTGGTAGATATTCTGTGGTGAAAGCTATAATGCCTATAATGGATTCTGTTGTTCTTACTACTCTCTTAAGGGCCTTCTGGTATATAGTATAGCTGCCATACCAGACAGTGATGCAGCTTGTGACGATGCTCTCTATGCTACCTGTAGATGATGGTGAGGATGTGAGGAGGCAGACCAAACTTCCTGAGCCTTTGCAGGAAGCAGAGGTGCTGATGGGCAGATCTCACTGTTTTGTTGGTGTAAAGAGACCAGGTGAGGTCATCAGTGAGGTGTACACCAATGAACCTAACATTGCTGACCCTCTCCACTTTAGCTCCATTGATGTACAGAGAGGAAATTGCCGTCCTTCTGCAGCTTCCTGTAGTCCACGATCATTTCCTTTGTTTTGCTGATGTTGAGATAGAGTTTGTTGTTGTAGCACCAATTTCACTATTGAGTGCTGACCTTGTCTCTGTAGGCTGTCTTGTGATGAGGTCTAGAATGGTGGTGTCATCAGCAAACTTGAAGATGATATTGGTTGTGTGTTTTGCTACACAGTCATGTGTAAACAGTGAGTACAGGAGGGGGATGAGTACACATCCCCAAGGAGCCCACATGCACAGAGTTTGTGTGGAAGAGATGTTTCTTACTCTCACCACCGGGTGCCTGTTCATCAGGAAATCCAGTATCCAATTGCAGAGATGAGTGTTCAGACCCAAGTCTTTGACCTTGGGAATGAGTTTAGCAGGGATGATTGTGTTGAATGCTAAACTGTAATCTATGAACAACATTCTCACATGTGTTCTTTCTGTCCAAGTGTGTGAGGTGCAGTGTGTATTGTCAGTGCAATGGCATCATCTGTAGATCTGTTGGAGCTGGAAGTGTGGAATAGACGTCAGATTTGACCAGCCGCTCAAAGCACTTCATGTTGATGTCACTGCAACAGGCCAGTTGTCAATCAGGCAGGTGATAACCAGTTTCTTGAAACTTAAACAATCTTAAAGCCAGTTGGTTGGCATATGCTCTAAACACACGACTGTGGATGCCATCAAGACCAGGTGCCTTATGTGAATAAACTGCCTTTATGGATCTGACCACTTCAGACACTGAAATGGTTAGAGCGCAGCTATCCCAATCTACTGGGAGTTTTGCAGCAGGGGAGGTAGGCAAGGTAATTAGACTTCACCCTGTAATTGCTTTTGGCCAGCCTAATGGTACTCTGAAGTTCATATCAGGACTTTTAATAGCTTGCCTGGTCACCGGAGCCTGGTCACCGTAGTAGGCCGTGGCTTAAGATCTTAGTTTGGCTCCAACCTCAGCACTGATCTAGGGTTTTTGGTTGAGACATGTTCTGACATTGATTTTTGGAACAAATTCATCAGTGCAGTGATGTAGCCTGTAATGGAGTCTGTGTATCTGTTGATGTCAGTACCAGCTGCATCATTAAACATCTGCCAGTCTGTAGTTGCAAATCAGTCCTGAAGTGTGAAGATGGCCTCCTCACTCCCATTGTAGACTGATCTAAGAACTGGTTTTGCCTTTTTAAGTCTTTGTTCATCTTTGAGATTTTTGTCTTGCATGAACTGTTTTTTTAGGTCTATCAACAGATTTTTAATAAGGTTAGATCAGGGATTGTAAGAGTCATGGGAAAACCTTCATCTTGCACATTTTTTAGGTAGTACATTGTGTACTTTGAGGTGTGTTCAGGATCATCATTGTCTTTGCGTCTTCAGCTTTTTACAGATGGTGTGGTGTTTATTTCCAAAATGTACTGGTATTTAATTAAATACATTGTTTTTTAACAGTGACAGTGATGTTTTGCAAATATCTGTTAATCAATTTTGTGGTATAGTCAGAGGAAAGTTTTTTTTCTAATGACTCTTACCTGAAGGTCATATTTGTGCAGGTTTGCTATACAGTGGAATATTGTTGCAGGTCTTTTGCAGTTAAACATGGGCATCATGAGTTCTAAGCAGCTGTTTAGATGGTGTCAGTGTACATTCCTCTGATCACAGCAAGTGTTGTTGATCATAAAACATACACCTCCTTCTTTACTCTTCCCGGGATTGGTGATAACCAGGTCTCCGGTGATAACCAGGTCTCTGTAAGACAAAGTATACAACAGGCTCCTGCCCCTCTTTCAGTGTCTGGGAATAGTGGTGTAAATGGTGCCTCCTCAGTGTTCCCAAGCAAATAAGTCCAGCTTTCAGTGGGTTATCATCAGCCTAATTTCTAATAACGATGCTCTTTCATAGACAAAGAAAAAAGTATTTTTCAATATATGGCCAGCTGCAGAACAATATGCAATTAAAATATAAACTCTAAAAGTTCTTTCTGGTCAGAAATCAAATTATTATCAACAAAAAATGTGATAATAGATGAGTTGCCCAAGCTGAGTATAAACTGATTTTGTATTTTTGATAGCAGAGGTAAATTTTTTCTCAGTTGCCTAAATGTAAGCCATCTCTCTCTCTCTCTCTCTCTCTCTCTCTCTCTCTCTCTCTTACTCTCTCTCTCTCTCTCTCTTTATTTCTTGCTGTTTGTAATGAGGAAGTTTCACTGGTAAACCATGGACTTTACTTATCTTTTAGTCTTAGCTTTGTGGTGGGACATGTTTATTTACCACTGCGAGGAGTGGTTGCTAGATCAATAAGATAAACATTTTTGTTAAAATTTTAACATTTCTTTCTGTTTGCCATCTGAGAATCTGTGTATTTTTTCTAATGTATCCAATCAGGCAATGGCTACTGGAACCAAGATAAAAAACTCCTAAGGCAGTGGTAAATGTCCATTTGGTTGGATAAAATGAAAAGAATCAGGGAAGATGGGGTCTTTTTGGTTTTGGGTGAGCAGATAACCTTCCACATTGTCTAATATTTATTTTAAAGGGCTGTAAGTACATTAGAAAATATTAGAAAGTTAAGATTAAAAAGACCAGCATTTCCAATGCAGTATATTGTAATTGAAGATGAGCTGTTTCATTATTTGCAAATGATGAAGCAGAAGGAGACTTGCAGAATACAAAAGGGAATTTTTCCTACCTATATCATCATAGACAGGAACTAAAAGCAATTTTTCTTTTAAAGCTGTGATTAGTTATTTAACTTGGGTATTTGCTTTTATAAAATAGCTACTCCACATCCTACCAATTCTCTGTCAATACACAGAGCATTTATTTAAACATAAATCTGCTTCAATTATGGTGTTTCTAAGCCCAGTCTCTGTTAGGATTAATCAATCAGCTGATCCATCTTATCCTTTTGAGGTAATCTTCTCATATTTAAATTAATTATTGACAGACCATTAGTGGTACACTTTTCTTCTTTCAAAAATCCTGAATTAGCTTTATACAAGGTTTTGTTTGAGAGTACAAGGTAGAGGCAAAGGTTCAGAGCAGATTAGATTTAGGTTTATAAAACCATTGAATTTGCCTGCTTCCTTGACATTTCTTTTGTGCTTATTAATTATTAAAAACAGTCATAGGTTTTCTACCATAATATTTGAATAAATTAGTATTGCATAGTTTGTATTACTTAGTGCATCTTTCTAAGGCTTTTACTCCCCAGTGTGTCTAGCAATACTACATTATGTCTAACTTCTATGTCTAACTTCTCCCATAGTGACCTGATGCCATTCCTAGAGTGTGCATAGGTAACCTGCAACAAATTATAAAGTAAAGATATTAAATCACTGATTTCAACCTTTAGACAGTTATCTCTGCTGGGAAAACTGGCATTTTCATAGTTGGTTACATATTTTCTTATGTAGGCCTTAAATGGGCCTGTGTAAATCATTTGTGCAAAGGTAATATTTTAATTTAAGCTGTTTTAAAATGCTAGGATTCCATCTAAATAAAATCACTGACAGTCCTGACATCGCCATACCGTCCACTGATCAAAAGTACCATCCAGTGTAGCCCACCTAAATTTGAGGCACAGAAGTAAAGTTCAAAATTGTGTTTGAACTGCAAACACATATGATCCCTTTAGTTGATCAGATGCTGTCTCTGTGTGCTGAGCGACTAATTTTAGATAAAAGTTGTAATATTTATTAATGAAACACTATTTAAAAAGACTATCACCATAGCTAGCTTAAAAATAGAAGAGACTAATGAAGCACTTACACAAAACACTGAACTGGGCTGAGGCTTACTGGGTGAAGCAGGTTACCTGGTCCAACTTATGCTCACAGCACACTCAAGGCTGGAAAACCTGATTACCAAACCCCCCAAAAAAGTGAAAAAGCCAACACACAGGACCAGCGTAGTCACCCAGAGCCTTCAGCACCTACAACAAACACAAAAGAAAAATAATACAAATCCACAATATACAAGAAAAATGTACAATAATTATAACCAAACCGCAACACAATGGTGCCAGCCAAAAGAAATAACAAAACTTCAATGAATAAATCTGGCCATGACAAGACTACAACCATGCGATTCCTCAAAGTTAAGTTGGTACTCACAGTAAAGAAATAGCAACTGCCAATAGTTACAGCTCAAATTCACAAAAAAATAAAAATAAAACCAAGTAAGACCACCCCCCCATCAGAATCACGACCAATGTTGATTTTGGTTCTCTTCTTGCTATAAAATATGATATACATAACAAATTGCAAACCAACAACCTATTGTTAGCCAATTGAGCTAAGAAGCTACAGGAGCTAACTAGCTACATTTACTAATGTTCGATTTTCATCATTGCATCATTACATTACATTGCATTACTTACCTATGTCATCCCCTCCATTTGTATTGGTTTCTGTTGGCTTGTTTGTCTTTGTTCACGATGGGTTTCAGCTTGCTTGGAGTGAGTTGCAGCTGCTGTGCTCAACTTTACTAAAACCAGACTTCTCCAAACACAAAAGTGTTGGTGCATCCCCTGGCGCATCCCTGAATAGACACAACTCCTCTTCAAGGTGCCTTTATAATGGTTAAACAAGATATACATCATTAAACATAAATCAAATTAGTTTGTCAAGTAAAATAGTGTATATAAATTTGCAATATGGAAGCATAATAGAATAATAATTTTTTAACATAATTTTATCAAACCTGTTAAGAGATTGAAAAAAAACAATTAAATGATGTAAAGCTCAGCCAATTATCTAAAATAAACCTTATTTTTGCATTTGTAATTTTTGCAACAATTTTGACCAATTAATTTATAAATGACTTGAGAAAAGGACTTTAGTTTATAAAGGACTTATAGGCATTTGTAAATATTCATATGTAAGGAACAGTTTCCACTTTAGATTAGGGGCTGCAAAAATGTGGCAAATACCAGATATGTAATTTACAAATAATTTATTCATGATTTACAGCTATAAATACATCTTTACATCATGATTAGTTCATTATGAATTAAAAACTTACAAATGTTTCATAAACAAACGTTATTTAAAGAGTTACCAAGCCACCCGTCAACAAAAGGGTGTGCAGGCTTGGCCCTGGAATGAAAATGTATTTAGCTGTGTGTACATTGTGAAAGTAGTCAACCCTCAAAAAGAACAGTCTATTTATCTCAGTTTCTGTGTGCATGGTCCACTGGCTGACTGACCACCTTCTGCAGTGAAGCAGTGACATCCAGAACATAGGTTGCAATCCACTTTAGCTCCATATTTGTAACATTCTGCTTGTCAGAGATGGTATTAAAGCAGCAATGGTGCAGTAGAACAACTGTAACTTTTATAACTCTGACTTCTGGTAAGTCAGATGGTAAGTCACAGTCTGGAAAAATCCCAGTTTTCACAGTGTAAAATTTACTCTTTTGCAGCCTACAAACTTGTCCATGTACCATAGTAGCCCTTTGTTTTATTAGTAAAATAATAGAATATTACATGTACATATAACTTAACCTTATTTATCAAGCTTAGCAGAAACTTAGAGAAAAGTGTGAAAAGGCTGGGTCCATATTCTATTGGATTGTTTTTGCTCTTTTTTTTATGCTGTTATCTGATGTCATATTAAATTCATGTATGCTGTGTTGTGGCCTAAAGAGCCACATGGATAATCAGCCTTTTTGAGCTGAATCATTGTGATGGTTTTATTATTTTATATATATATATATATAT
>CM067495.1:20053669-20064946 GCA_034552555.1 Semaprochilodus insignis | reverse complement strand
ATATATATATATATATATATATATATATATATATCATTTTTCCATTGTAAAAATGTGTTTTTTATTATTTCTTTGTAGATTAGCTTCGTGCAGTCTTGGGCCAATGGCTGGTGTAGAACTGGAATCAGTTTTAAAAGAGGGAAATTCTTCTCTGAAAGAATTGGATTTCAGTAACAACAACCTGCAAGACTCAGGAGTTGAAAAGCTCTCTGCTGGACTGAAGAGTTCACACTGCAAACTGGAGATACTTAGGTCAGCTTTTTCAATGGCAAAATCTGTAAAGTAACTATAAATTAAGATATTAATTTCATTACTTAATATTTTCCTTTTATTTCTTGTGGCTACAGAAAATCTACAATATACAGTATCTTACTCTAGCTTTTCCAGTTATGTAAAATACATAAAATCTTATCTCAGTTGTTATATTAAAAACATTATTTTAAATCTCTATTTGTTTGTATTGTAAGTGCTATTGTATTTACTCTTGATTTGCAGACTTGGTTTGTGTAATATTACAAAAAAAACCTGTGAAGTTCTGGTATCTGTTTTAAAACTGGAAACATCTTCCCTGAAAGAACTGGACCTCAGTAACAATGACCTGCAGGATGCAGGAGTGATGCTGCTGTCTTCTGGACTGCTTAGTTTACAGTGTAAACTGGAGACACTCAGGTTAGTTAATACTGGTAGTTAAAATCGGAATGACATGTTAAAATTTGATATTCATTCTTCAACAAGCATTGAATTTCAAAATAAGATTTCTAAATAATTTAAGCTGGAATTTCACAGTTTTTCAAATTGTTTGCAATTGTGGTTTGATGTGTATATTTTACCAACCTTATTTCACAACAGTGGAGAAAGAAACCATGAGTCATAATGTACCAACCACAAACACAGCCATTTTATTCACAAACCCAAACAACCATTGAACTTGTATGTGACTTTTGTGTTTATACATCCAGTTGTATGCAAACATTGAGTTCTGTTTTACATTATGTTGAATTTCATTGTGAATATAAGCTCACATTCTCAACATAGAACATTTTAATGGTCATCATCTCTTAATTTTAAAATGTTCTAATCATAAAACAATCAGAAAAAACAGAAACAAACAAAAAACATCTGCCATGTGCAAGAGTTTCTTATTATTATTTGATTATTTCCAATAACACTTACAAACACAGTTCTAAATAACAATCACATTACGTAAACATTTAAGAGATAGAACAACAATAAAAAAGCGTTTTCCTATCTTTAATAATAAAAAGTATTTTGTTAGGTTAATACAGTAATATAATATGCTGAATATAATATACAGAATAGTAAGGGGCACATAAATCATTTGGGGCTTATAAGTCTTAACCGTCAGTGTTCCCTTTAAGGCTGTGCCATCCATTGGTAGTGGAGTGGTTTAATTCTGCTAGCAAATAGCAAGTCTCATATTTGTTCTCTTTTCCACAACTATTTATTAATACAAGGGCCATCAGATTAATTTAGCAGAGTTTGAATAGTCATGAGCCAGGTTGAAGTAGCATAAACCTAATGTGAGGACTTTTACCAGTCATAAACCTAACATGGGAAGTTTTACCAGTTTATGATCTGGGGTACCTATGTTAGCATCAATGCATTCACACTACTTCATTTACAATAATATTTCAAGCAAAGACACAAACCCACGTAAAACGACACAACTCTAGCTGGGTTCCTCTGCAGTAGTGTTGGGGAGTCGATTCAAAAAGAGTCAATTCTTTGGCCCCAACGCATCTAGAGTTGTTTTTTTAACCATTATCGCCTTGAGGGACATTCTGATGGACATTGCGATTAACTTTAAACAATGTCAGCTGCTCTGAGCAAAACTGTTCATTCTCATTTTCTTCATTTGGGTCACAATAAGCAATTTTTAGAAGTGGTACAAGGAAAAAATAAATCCTAAAACAGGACGGAGCTGGGATGCTATTTTTTTCCACGTTATAAGTCAAATTTCCTTTTAAAAAGGTTACAAGCAGGTTACAAAATAAAAATTATTTTACATACCAACTTTTTTTTAAAGAATTCAAAGACATGGTTAATTTTCAAAGAATTCTGACTGCAGAAGATTCTGACAAATTTTCTCAGTACATCAGTCCAAGTTTCCCTTCACTCTTTACTATGTAAAACAAGCTGAATATTTGTCATATTGCTTCTCAAAAGTGATTTAATCTCTACTATATCCCATTATTATCATTAGCTCTGGCGCTCTCTTGGATACAATTAAGTGGAGTCAAGGAGTCAATTCCCTTATTTCTAGCTGCAGGAGTCAAGTCAGAGTCGAGTTCATGCATCTCTGCTCTGCAGCTTTGTGGCATGAGTCAGTCCATGTGCATGTGCGTTTCAACAAAAGTCATCAATTAGTCAGTAAATGAAAAATTCCTCTTCTAGACAGGTCTGCTAAACACACACACAGTATGTGTATATTTAAATAAATTACAAAAGTCATCCTCAGGTGCATGACTTTTGTATTGGATCATGCCTATTCATGCAATCGGGAATACACTGTGATGTCTATGTAGAAGAGCTTGGGAAACAAAACATTTTCCATTCATGGAAGGACACAACCCCAACTCCACTACCCAACACAATTAACACATAAAACAAACTTTAGACCACATTAGCAATTTACAACATTGAAGTCTATCCTTACTAGAGCGCATGCTGCCCTTCCAGCGTCAGTTGTTAACATGTCCAGGTCTAATCTCTGTTGAGTCACTGAGGGTTTGTTTGCTCAACATGCAACAGTTTTGTCTTCCTTATTGTTTGAATCGAGTCCAAAAACATACACAGTTATCATATATTACATAGCACTATATGTGTAATAAGAAAGAGAATAGTTTGGTGCCACTATGTTCTAGTGTTAGCTAGCTAGCTAAACTAGCACCAATTGGCAAAATGTCAAACTTGTTCCTTCTTGATCTCCTTGATAGACTGTGGCTTTGATAGAGTGTTTCTTGCTATAAACTCACATCTTCAAGTTCCAGTTGTTAGCTGTTTTATGTGCTGCCCAGCTAAAGGAAGCATAACTACTTTTTGCTATCTCTGCTTTAATTAGCTAGCTAGCCTTAGCACTGCCTTAGCTAGATAGCTAGCTATAGTTAGCTCTCTACCTCTTGCTAACTGACAAGCCTGACAAACTAAACAAAAATATGACACAATGTTACACCATATAAGACCCATATATGGTGTAACTTTGTGTCATATTTTTGTTTTGGTTGTCAGTCTTGTCAGTTAGCAAGTCTATATCAAGGGCAAAGGGCCAGGTGGTGTTTGTCAGTGGGTGTTCACATTAGCTTGGTTTGCTAGTTAGCTTAGATTAAAGCAAACAAGCACCAAACATTGTTTTTCTATTTTACTTTAAGAATTGTAACTCGCCATGCATTTCGTCTTTTCTTTCTCATCACAAGAGCTATAATGATAATTGAGCAGTTTTTTTTAAACTCAGATCTATTGAAACAACAAGGTCATTAACCAGTGCAGTGGATACTATAGGACCCCAACATGAAAGTTGAACAGCGTGGGTTAACAAGCGGATTTAAATTACATTACAGTTGTAACCCCAACATCTCCCAACAAAACTTTTTTACTTCTAATAGGTGCCTAGTCTTAATAAAATGTTAATATGAAAGACTGACACACGTATCACTTTTAATCAGTTTATCTATCACATGATCAGCACATATAAAATTTTTAAACAAGCAGTACCACATTATATCCTTATTATGGGTAAAAATAGCGTTATTAATCTTCACAGTATTAAACTTTATGGATGTGACCAATCAGAGCTCTGCTGTAACAGTTACAGGCCAAACAAATAGGCAGTAGAAATCATGCTTGTAACAGAGCAGAAAATGCTTATATGACAAACAACACTGATTATAAAAATACAGATGTTAAAGAAAATATGGTAGAGCAGAGCAAAAGGATACAAATGAAGGTGAGTATGTCACAGTGACGATATATAACTACACCTTATAACTCCTTTTTAATTAGAGGAGCAACAGGCAGAAGCAGTGCCACAAATTACCCCCTCTGATGTACTGGAATGACTGCAAAATCATTCATTATTCAGCTTCATCCAACTCCTGTAAAAGGTGTTGGAATTTGTTTGTGTTCTTGTTTATTCTGTAGAATGGGATATACACAGTTTATGCTTTATTGTGTTGCATTGCTTAAAAGAAAAAAGTGTTTAGAGAAAAAAAGCCTGGATTTGGTGTAAAAAAATTTGTGTGAAGAGGGACTAACTGTTTCTGGCAGAAAGTTTGAAACCAAACTTCTCTCGTGTGTCTGTTAATACATGCAGCATTTGTTTGGGTCAGTAGTGTGACAGTATAATATTGAATAATCACGTAAGTCACTCAGGTTTGTTAACATTTTCATAAAATATATGGTGTTCCTAAGTAGTCCTCTGTCTCATAGGTTCCTTTATATTAGAATGGTGACTCACAACAGTGTTTAAATTTGAACAAATGTCTGTGCATTTAATTTGAAGCCTTGTATGTCAGAACAGTGTCATTAATAAAACACTGTATGCCATTTTTCAATTAGTGGAATAAACTGTTTATTAATATACATTTACTTTACAAATGTTATTCAAGGTTTATGCATGTGTTATGAACCAAATGTCGTTTGACAAACACAATGAAAATCAATGAATATTTCACTTTGTTAGTTCCTATCATTTACTCTGGATAAGAGCATCTGCTAAATGCCATAAATATACTTATTAATTAAACAGTTTCAACAAATTGTGTTATTAAAAAGAGGAATATGTTTTGGAAATTACTTTGTTTTGCCATGGGTCACTTCTGAGTTAAGAGTCATGTTATAGTAATTACCATTTCTAAAAATGTTTTTTTTAACTTGTGCATGTAAATTCCAGCTTTCTTTAAAATGTAATTGCATTTATTTTGCACATAACTGCATAGAGACATGTACATGTTTTGAAAAACACTTAACACTTTGAGGCCACTTTTAATTCACTTAATTTTTAATTACAATGTACTAAGCTTAGTAACAAAGTAATAACAGAAGTTGCTAGCTCATCATTTATCATCATTTTTTTGGAGATTCCAGGAAAATCATATGTGTTGGTATGCTAATCTAATTTTCGTAAAAGTTCTCTTTATCACATAAATGTGATAAAAAAGAATTACATATGTCAAAAGAAACTCTGCTTCATTATATAACTCTTTTTTACATTTTTAAGTGTTTAAAAAGTGTGTGCAATTATGAATAAGTTTCTGTACATTTCTGTTGAACAGTATCACTGTTCTTGGTCTATGTCAGTTTATTTTCTTCTCTCTCTGCAGATTATCTGGTTGTATGATCACAAAGGCTGGTTGTTCTTATTTGGCTTCAGTTCTAAGTTCAAACCTCTCACACCTGAAAGAACTGGATCTGACCTATAATCACCCAGAAGAGTCAGGAGTGAAGGTGCTTTCTGCTAAACTGGCAAATCCACACTGTTCACTGAACACTCTCAGGTATGAACAATTGTGTGTGTGTGTGTGTGTGTGTGTGTGTGTGTGTGTGTGTGTCTCAGTAAAATGTAACCATAGAGTATACTGTAGCACAATAAGTGTACTCTACATTACAATAATAATACAAAGTAATACAATAATTGCTCACTACAGTATAATAAATGCATTGTACTGTAGTACATTAACCAGGAGCAATTGGGCCAATTTTTCCCCAACTGGGGAGACACGTTTAATAACCCATGAGTAATGAATCTTTGATGAATGGAGAACAATTACACAAGATGATTTTTTGGAGGAGGTGCTAAAGGGCAGCACAGAAATGAACTAGTCATTTATAACAATTTCACTTCAAGCCAAGTTATTCGCAAGGTGAGGACATTTGAATTAATACAATATGTTATTGTGTGCATGCATGTGTGTGTGTGTGTGTGTGTGTGTGTGTGTGTGTGTGTGTGTGTATGTGTATGTGTTTAGACTGGAACATGGAGGTGAAACCAGAATCAAACCAGGACTGGAGAAATGTAAGTACACACACACTCACACGGCCCAAACAAATGTCTGATAGGATTATGGCTCAACACCTGCTTGTAACAAAGCAAAAAAAAGCTTATATGACAAACAACACTGACTACAAAGTATGGATGTTAAAGAAAACATGGTGGAGCAGAGCTGCAAGGCTATGAATGAAGAAGAGTATGTTACAGTGACATTCTCTTTCTCTCTGTCTCTCTGTCTCTCTCTCTCTCTCTCTCTCTCTCTCTCTCAAACATCCTTCCAGTATGTTGTTTGTTGATATTTTCTATGGTAATTTATCTTTTTGTGTGTTGTGTTTTCTCCTCTAATCTCTCCTCTTGTGTATTGATATTTTTCCTCTAATCTTTCCTCCTGTGTTGTGTTTTCCCCTCTAATCTCTTTTCTTGTGTTGTGTTTTCTCCTCTAGTCTCTCCTCTTGTGTGCTGTTTTCTCCTCTAATCTCTCTTCTTTTGTGTTGTGTTTTCTCCTCTAATCTCTCCTCTTATGTGTTGTTTTCTCTTCTAATCTCTTGTGTGTTGTGTTTTCTCCTCTAATCTCTCTTCCTGTGTGTTGATGTTTCTCCTCTAATTTCTCTTCTTGTGTGTTGTGTTTTCTTTTCTAATCTGTCTTCTTGTTTGCAGACAGCTGTAGGCTCACTCTGGACCCAAGCACAGCACCCATACTTCTCTTTTTCTCTGATGGGAACAGAAGGGTGACATTTGTGTGGAAGGAACAGCCGTATCCTGATAATCAAGAGAGATTTAATGGCTATCCCCAGGTTCTGTGTAAAGAGATTATGACTGAACGTAGTTACTGGGAGGCTGAGTGGAGTGGGGAGGTTTATATAGCAGTAACATATAAATCAATCAGCAGGAAAGGACTCGATATTGACTGTTGGTTTGGAATGAATGAAAAGTCATGGAGCCTGTTCTGCTTTGTGGACAGATTCTGTGTTTGTCACAATAATAAGAGCACTAATCTATCTGCTCGTCCCTACCATAAGAAAGTAGGAGTGTATGTGGACTGTCTGGCTGGCAGCCTGTCCTTCTACAGTGTCTCATATGGAAGAAGAGAGCACCTACACACGTTCAACACCACATTCACTGAACCGCTCTATGTGGGGTTTGGGGTTGGTGCCGATTCCTCTGTGTGGCTGTGAGAGTATACCTTCTTGTACACAGGATCTCACAAACACACAGCTACAGCTCACAAACAATACACCACACACTGAATACACAGTTATTTTAACAAATAAAACTCTCTGTCTCTCTCACTTTCTCCCCATAATGCTTTTTAAAGGACCAATATTCTCCTATTTTCTGACCTGTATTTATCACTTTTATTTTAGTTAAACAAGCTGCTATAACAAATGTTGGACTGAAATATGTACATTAGTTCTGTTCTGAATGACTGCCCTGTCAGAAACCCTCTTCATAACAGTGTAAGTGGGGTGGCTAAACTGATGACAATGCAATACAAAAATAATTACTTTTACAATATCATTTGTGTGTGTGTTTAGTGTATGTATGTCTTATTTGTCTAAACTAATAAATAGTGAAATTCAGTTAAACATATGCAATGGATCTATGGAATTTTAACCTCCTGATTTTCTCTTGTTGGATCCTCTGCAAGGATCCTCATCTATAGATGAAGGTAGATGTAAGACCTTGTATTTTGCTATGAAATATTTGATAAGTGTTTAGAAGAACTTTGTGTTTGAATGTTCTTTGCTAAACTTGATTTGATCAATGGAAGCTCTGTAATAAAAATCTGATAAAACACAATTATGTATATTTAATAAAATAAAGTGCAGATAAAACTCACAACCTGAGTTATATGCACCTGTATATATGCTGTAAACTAAGTAAAATAAAAACAACTTTCAGGTTAGCTCATGGCTGGTGGGTTGCAGCTAGTGGCCTAGGTCATGGCTAGCATGTTAAACCATGATTAACACATGGTTGCCACGCCTGCGAGCCTGCCTGCCTCAGCTCACCCGGACTCCAGTTCCCAGAGCTCACAGTCCGATGACGTCACACCCACACGCACACGCTCCGCCTATCCCCCCTAGGTCTGGCTCGCCAGTCAGCTGGCATAGAAGTATACACATAATTTCTGATCGTTTTTCAATCTGTTTTCTAGTCTCTCCGTTACCGACCTCTTCTTTCCCTCTGACACCCCCCCCTTTCTAGCTTGTCCTTTATCGGCTCGTTTACTGGCTTCTGATCTCTGGCTCTTGAACCTGTTTTTCTATCTATCCTGATTTACGGCTCTGCTCTCTCCTTCTGCTTTGTCTCCCTTTCTCTGACTGCCTCCCCCGTTTTCGACCATCGATCTTTCCATTGGTTTATGATCTGGTTTTGTCTCCGTGTCCTGCTGTTGCATATTTAAAGCTGCCAAATTGACTGACTCTACCTGTCCACTTTACCTCCACTATTGTTAAATATTTTGCAAAATGTTTTTTTTAATTTTCATGCATTTTTTCATGTAAAAAATCTTAATGTGTTAAATAAACTCTCCTCTTCACACCTCTCCCATCTGGCAGACGATACAGAAGCATGAAATCAAGGATCACCAAATTACGGTTTCTACACCCAGACCATCAGAGCTCTGAACACCTAACTTCCTCCAATTACCATTTTACCTCATGCTCCTCTGCCACTAGCATCTGACCAGACTTGAGTAGTCCATGCTCAGTCCTCAGTCCTACGAGATGACCACCAGAACAGACTCCAGACTGCTTAACTTTTTACAGACTGTTTAACTGCACAGATTGACCACCAGAACATTACAGACTGCTTAACTGCACAGACTGCAGTTTTTGCACATACACTGGTGATTCAGTAGTGTGAGTGTTATATAGTTTTTTTGTTAATTACATTATTTCATATAATTAACCATTTCATTGTTATTAATGAATGAAATTTGTGGATTAGAATTTATAAGGGTTTATTCAGGACACTCAAAAACACTTTACAAAAAACACACTAAAACATAGAAGTTGCAAAAATAACACCAGGATATAAAATTCATGTAAAATAGCACAAAATAATGAAGCCAATGAATTCGAAAGCTATTTCCTCATTTGCATGTCTTTACAATTGGTAGGTCACATGATTATTATTTGCACACAATTTTTATGTCATTTTAAGTACCCCAAATACTTGACTCTGATGCATCTGGGTCAATTCATAAACAAACCCATGCTCAGTGGCAGATCTACCCACTGATTCTTTCTTTGCTAATTTTATAGTTATGTCAGAAAGAGACTGGAAATAGCTTAATCAGATATAACATTAATAAAGTTATAAAACAAAACAGTTATTTCTAATATTTTATTAGTTTTTTTTCCTGGTATGCATGTAATAATTCATACAAACAACTTTCCCACAGAATAATGAGTCAACCATAACATAATTGACAATAAGCAACAAAGATGAACAAAAACAAGTAAATCAATAATTATGATATATCATTTCACTAAAGGTTTACAATCATACAGTAGCTTAAAAATAGAGGAAATATACATACAAGACACACAAGCCCCTCTTTAGCATATTGCATCAAATATATTATTTAGTGTGATTTTCCTCATAAAATCACAGTTCACTTTACTGTCTAGCTAGCATTAACGTTACATAATGGCTAAATTGATCAGAAGCTAGAATTAACATTTTTTACATATAGCCATTTTGCTGACTCCAGCAACATCCACAGTTACACATACCCTAACTTGTTTATCCACATCTGACAATCATTTGCAATGTTACGATTTTAAAGCTGTTTATAAATTGTAATTATAAATTGTATAAAATAATAACATAAACAACTGGTATATAATAGTGTACTATAAGCAAATGTTTTGCTATGAAACATATTCTCTGCTGCATTAAATAACATAATACATATATATTTTATTTACTGAGAAAGATAATTAGTGTCAATTATACTGGAAATTGTAGGCACAAGAAATGTGAAAAAATAGCCTATTTATAATCACCAACATAAGAGACGAAGTGCAAGATTTCTCTTTGCTATGTGTACAACTGCATTAAGAAGTTTCTTAACTTTTAAAACTATTTGGATAAAAAAAGGATGGTCAACAAAGAGTTAAAAATAGTTTTTTTTTAAATAAAGCATATACACTGATATAGTTTACTATATCTAAAAGAAACAAATGGTTCGTACAACTGAGGTCACTGAGGAAAAGTGTGAAAATACATATGAGCCATATTATATATAGCATATTTTGAATGCTACCCCAGTGTCATAGACAGAAATAACAGCTCTAAAATACAGATAATTATCACTTTTTGGTTTGGGACTGTTAACCTGAAAAAATGTTAATTCTTTAAAGATTTGCATACAAAATGTGGCTAATTCAAATGTCCAGTAGAAAAAAACAAATTCATAAAACATAATGTACCATGACTTCTAAATATACATAAGATTCTACTTTTACAACATGACCAGGAATCCTGAATGGTTGTATTTTGTAATCCACAAGTCTGTTACATTAAACAAAACATCATTTACTACATTTACTACACTAAGTCCAAACCTCCAGATTACTGAACATTAAAATAATGTTCTATTTTAAAAAAATATTTCAGTTCAACTAAAATAAATGTCTATTTACTTAGATCTACTATTTCCTTTTTTTATTTTTCACAAGTGGGATCATATAGAAAGACATGCATATAAAAAAACCCTTTTTTTGCATATGACATTATTTGTTTTTGCTTATGACAAAAATGTTCTGTTAAATGATCGACCAATATAAAAACTTATTTATATTTATGTATACTTTATATATATATATATATATTGGAATGAAGAGGTTAAGACATACATTGATATAGGCCTAATTTCATATTAGTAAAACATTTTTTGCTTTGCACTTTGATTTATGCGAATGTGTCGTAAAAACCTGACAAGATTCAGCCATTATTACTCAACATATTACTTGGGCTAGCTACTATGTGAGAATCCAAAATTCACCTTGATAGGTCAACAACTGGATAAAGTGGTGATGTGACTGTTGAGCTACAGTATCACAATTCTTCACATTAACATAGTAAAATTTTACACCTCAGCAGATGTATGGATGTAGCTAAAGCAGTACCCTGCTCCTAGTTAATAAAGACCAGATGGGAGACTATTTAAAAGCTTAGCTCTTCTTTGCTAGGGAAAAGTTTGGTTAATGGACCAAAGTTGGGATAAATGAAACTGTTGCTCTTGTACGCATTTTAGG
>CM067495.1:19993932-20053622 GCA_034552555.1 Semaprochilodus insignis | reverse complement strand
ATAGATAGATAGATATAGATAGATAGATAGATAGATATAGATATAGATAGATAGATAGATATAGATATAGATAGATATAGATAGATAGATAGATAGATAGATACTTTATTGATCCCGAAAAAAAATTAGCAAAAAAAATCTATAGATTTAGCAAAAGTATACGCATACCCTAATGGATACACATTTTTGTGTAGGCCTCATTTAGACAAAAGAGGCTATTCTATCTCAGACACACACACTGAGGAGTCAGCATGAACCTTAAATCCTAAATAGAGCGGTTCAGTGAATGTGAAATGAACTGTGTGTAAATGGGTCAGTGTGTGTGTATCAGAGGAGATGCTGTAGAATGATAGAGTCTCCGTGGGACAGTCAACATACATTCCCAGTAACAGCATCCAGTTACACTCTCTCTACACAACACCTGCTGATACACGTCAGATCTCTCTGGATGATCAGGATACGTCTGCTGCTCTCTCACACAAACCACCTTGGTGCTCCACACAAAGAGAGATCACTGTGTTCTGTGTTTGGGTCCGGAGTGAATTTACAGTAATCTGCACACAAGAGCAGAGATTAGAGGAGACAACATCAACACAAAAGAAGAGATATTAGAGGAGAAACATCAACACACAAAAATAGAGGTTAGAGGAGAAACAATAACATGGAAGGAGAGCGATTAGAGGATAAACATCAATACAAGAAAAAAGATTAGAGGACAAAACATCAACACACAAGAACAGAGATTGGAGGAGAAAACAACAACAACAACAACACACAAGAAGAGAGATTAGAGGAGAAACAACAACACACAAGACAAGAGTTTAGAGGTGAAAACATCATCACACAAGATTAAAGATGAGAGGAGGAACACTACCACACAAGTTCACAATTGTGTGAACATACATTTCTTTAGTCCTGGTTTGATTCTGATCTTCCCTTCATGTTCAACTCTGAGAAAGGAAAGACAAACACATACATATACATGCATTCAGTATACAAATATAATTTTTTTCAAAAAGAGCTCTAACATTGGATTACATTGAACTATAACAATGGTACTTTTCATGTTATGTTGGTGCCAAGCTAGAAGTAGCACTATCGTATCTACCTGCTCCACCCAAAATAAAGAAGGATTTGCAATTCTGCAATGCTAAACTGACAGTTTTAAAGGACTTAAATATTTTTCCCATTTCGTTCAGCCCTACTAGATTAACCCAATACGGTCAAGATTTTGTTCTTTTTGCTCCCTTGGAAATATTTTGGCTTCTTTACTTTTAGTTTTTTTTCCCCACTATTATGGCTACCACATTAGTCTTAAATTTTACTCATTATAAATAGAATATTTGCAATACTTCTTTATTCCTAGTTCATATATGACTGTCCTATGGAGTGGAGTGGGTTGATGGCAGTTCACGCTACCTGTGTTCTGTGCTCACTCCGTTCCCAATCTGCTCTAGGTTTTCTATATTCCAATAATTGTTCACTCACCACTGAGACATGAAAATTTGTTCAATGTTTGGTTCATATTCTTCTTTCTTACAATGCTTTCATTTTGGAAGTTCTGACGGTCTCAAAACTCCCTACTTTTAACTGGCTGAGATTAACAGAATGTAGGTTAATAAGTGACTGCTGTTAATAGGCTGTCACACAGCGATCCACTCACACTCTTCAGCATTTACATATGGTGCTATAGTTTAGAACAGTATCAGAGCTGTAGACAGTTGTGCATACCTGAGTGTGTTGAGTGCACAGTGTGGGTCATCAAGTCTATCAGAGAGCAACTTTACACCTGATTCTCCTAAATGGTTGTAGGTCAGATCGAGTTCTTTGAGGTGTGAAGGATTTAAACTCAGAGCTGAAGACAGAGAAGAGCAGCTATCCCCCTCCCCCTGACCATACAACCTGATAATCTGCAGAGGGGAAAGATTGGGTTTAGGTAACATTTACATTGCACTGAAAGCAGATAAAGTATTGCCATTTTAGAATGGAAACAGCAACTAACAATGAAATGATTAGGAATATAGTGATGTGTAAAAGTATTTCCTTCCCTTCTGTTTTCTTCAGTTTTTGTATATTGAAATTTTGCTTGTGTACACAACTATAATGGATCTGAAACGAAGCAGTCAGGATTGAAGTCTGAAGTGTAGACATTTACCTTTAAAGTGTAACAAAAACACCACACTAACTATTTAGGAACCACAGTATTTAAAGTAATTTGACCTTCAATCATGTTTTAAAAGGATTTTTTAAACCTCATTTTTATGTAGATTTCCTGTAACAATATTTTAAGCTATAGCCCTAGCTTGAATTAAAATAGTCTACCCAACTAAAAAAATCCACACTGGGTTCATAAAGTATTTAGAACCCTTGACATTTTGCAAACTTGATGCTGTGAATTAGACTTTAGGAAATGTATTAAATATCAAAAACTTCACAGTCTTCATGAAAGCATTTAAAGTTTCTACTCAATACTTTGTAGAAGCCCCTTTGGCAGCAAGTACAGCTGTTAAACCTGTTCTTCAAGGTATTTCCTCTCAAGCTTTGTCAAACTGCATGGTGACAGACCCTGCCATCCTCAGGTCTTTACACCGTTGTTTATGTCAGGGCTTTGGCTGGGCCACTCTATGACATTGTTCTTTGTTCTGTGTTCTGTGACATATGTTCTTTTGGCATATTTACAGTATTTCACATGTTTATTATGTTTAATATTATTATTATTATTAAAAAAGAAAATCACACTCTATATTTATTTGAATCTATAAGTGATCATCTGACTAGTTTAACCCAAGCGTCACCCAACTTTACAAACCGGATAGTGTGGCTGCAGTTGTTAGTTCCAAACAAGCAGGAGCACTCTTGATTCCACTTGTTTAATCAGTTGCTCTCAGCATTCTGAAAAGTCTTATGTCCTAAGCTTATGTCCAGAGTTATTTTTAAATCATATGTTTCATTGGTTTGTATTTGAAGATTTTTAATGGTTTATCAGCTTTGTAACATTAAGCAGTGACTGGGGTGGATTTACAATGTGAAAAGAATTTGGCGCAGGGTTGCTTGGTCTTGGTCTGGGTCTCAGCCTGCTACTTTCCCATCCTGTTGTGTAACATGCATTAGCCATGTTCAAATTTTCATTTTTTCATTTAAACTAACTGATTGTTTGAAACCTCAAATTGTTTTAACCTAAAAACTCTCCTTGGTAAAGCACTGGCTATCACAGCTTAATATTTACCATGGCATATTAAATTGACAGAAAGCTGACCTGAGCATCTCCAGTTTACAATGTAAATTCTTTAGTCCAGCTGAGAGCAGCTTTACTCCTGAATCCTGCAGGTCATTGTTACTGATGTCCAGCTCTTTAAGAGACGAGGTTTTCTGTTTTAACATTGATCCCAGGCTTTCACAAGACTTTATCCCAAGATTGCACATAGCTAATCTGAAAATGGAGAATAAACCACACATTTTACAACATACAATACAATATATTCAAACTGATAATAGTTTTAGTTCAGTGTCATCTTATTATTTAAACATCTAAATAGTGTATGTATAGTGTATTTTGTGTTAAAAAACACAAGTGTTAAACTTAAAATTTTCCATATTTTTATTAAACACATAAACACTGACCTGATTTTCTCCAGTTTACAATGGAAACTCTTCATTCCAGAAAAGAGCTGCTCTATTCCTGAATCCTGCAGCTCATTGTTGAGTTCTTTAGTTTTAAAACTGATCCTAGTTTTTTATGTCTTTTCCCCAAGATTACACAAAGACAGTCCGTAAAGAGAGAATAAATCAACTTCGCTCCAATTTAAACACAACATATCAACTCAATTCACAAAAGGCTTGTTAAATTTGTTGATGCTGAGGCAGAGGAAACACTATAACACACAGTGCAAAATGCCTCCCCTATAACATACTATGATGTGAGACAGCTTACTGAAGTTGAGCAGTAACTATACATCTGGCAAGTGAGACACTGTTAGTTCACAGCAGATAAACAGCTGATTATGGCTGTGTGACACTGTGAACTGATTGACATATGTCCATGTCATCATCTACTCATCTCTGAATCAGACTGCTCTCCATTCAGAAACTAATTCTCAGAAATCTGACCTCAGTATTTTCAGTTTACAGTGTAACTCTTCAGTCCAGCAGAGAGCAGGTCCAGTCCAAAATCCTTCAGCTCATTGTTACTGAGATCCAACTCTTTCAGGGAGGAGTTTTCCAGTTTTAAAATTGATCCCATAATTTCACCTGTCTTGACCCCAAGCTTACACAAGGCTAGTCTGCAAAAAGAGAATAAAAACCATATCATGTCTGAACAACACAACTACAGTCTGTCTTGTCTATTACTGAAAATCTGCCAACATCACCCTTCTTCAGTTCTTCAACAGTCACACTGACAACCTATTCACTGCAAATACAGTGTACGGTCTTATTCTTGATTTACAAAGTACTAAATGGTTCTCCTGCCATACTAACGGGTCTTCTGGTGTTGGTCTATTGTTGGTTCCTACCTACAACAGCTGTCCATTTTTGAGATTAAATCTTCCAGTGTCATGGACCCTGAATTGTTGAACTCATCTTTCTGGCTCTTATCTAGCTCTCACAAGCCCTTCTGTGTTTATGCATACATGGTTTTTACGCATACATGATCCTTGTTTCCTAAACATTGCTGTTTTAGTTATCATATATATATATGTCTTGATATATGAGTTTCCTGTCACATCTTATATACTGTTTCCTGGTGTCTTTATATGTTGCTGTATAATGAAATATAATCACCTGATTGTTAAGCATCCTTGGGTATAAAAAGATGCTACATAAATTAAATTTAGAAAATAATCATTTTTGCATACTGCTTCATAGCTTAAGTGTTGCATTCCAGAATTAACTGACAGAAAGCTGACCTGAGTATCTCTAGTTTACAGTGTGAAGCTCTCAGACCAGCAGAGAGGAGCTCCACCCCAGAATCCTGCAGCTCATTATAACTTAGGTCGAGTTCCTTCAAGAAGTTTGCTGAGTTCAGTGCAGAGAAGAGACTTATACAGTGGTTTGAAGTGAGATTACAGCCAGTCAGCCTGCAAAGGAATTGTAAAGACAGTGATATGATTGTATCAGTAATGAAATAATAATCTTCTTTTCTGACCAAAGCTTTTTTTTTCATTATTTGCAACAAATAAAACCCACATGCATGCAATCACACTTTGCAGAAACCTCACCCCCCTAGGGCAGCATGGCACCTCCAAATCTTCAATTTTACTATAGAGTAGCCAAAATCAGGGTGTTAATGTACTGGATGAGAGATGGTTTTGATGCCCCCAAATGGTTAATTGAAAACTAATCGAATTACAAGAAAGTAATTGTCTTGTAATTCTACATCCCTACCTGCATTACTATGCTCCAAATTTCATTGCTACACAATGACTAAACATGTGGAACCAGTTTAGGTGGTCATTTACACTTAACAACCTTTCATTATTTGCCTCCAAAATCACATGATTACCCCTTCAGTGTCAGATGGTGCATTCAATATATGGTCTACGAGTGGGACTTCATCAATACAAGTTCTCTATATAGACAAAAATCCATTATAACTTCTATCATGTATCCTTTAAACCACTGGTGAATAAATTCAGTATCCCTAGATCAAATTTTTTCAGATACCTACAATTATGGAGCTTTGCATTCTGATATTACGTCCCTGTTAGGTTAAATCTTTAACCTTAGAAAAAACCTTAAGCAGCTTTTTGGGAGGGTATGTGAACTTCTCATTTCATATAACATGACAGCTTTAGATGAACTTAAAAAGCAATTGGGAAGAGGACTTAGATGAGCAAATCCCAGAAGAAATCCTGGCAGAAAATGATTACAAGAACATACAGGTCTTCCATCTGGTGACAACATTGCGTTATACAATTCAAGGTTGTACATTGTCTTTATTGTTGTAAAGTTAGGCTGTCTAGAATTAGACCAAATTAGGAACCTACACGTGATAGGCACAAAAAAGCACCTGTAAATGTACACCAGCTACAGATGTTTTGGACCTGTTCAAGATTGTTATATTTTTTGCAGTCTATTTTCAGCAATTACTCTAATATTGTAGAAGAACCCATAAAGTACTCTTCTTATACTGCATTATTTGGTGTTGCACCATCAGATGTCAACTAAATAAAGTTTAACCTCCTGGCATTTTGTACATAGCAACTAATGTTATTTAGGTGTAAAGACCCTTTCCCCTCTACTCATTGGATCAAAGAGGTCATGCAATATCTCAAACTAGCAAAGATAAGATATTCTCTCCAAGGGTCTGCACAGATATTTAAATGATTCAGCAACCTTTCCTGGTGTTTGTACAAAATATGGAAGCTGAAAATATAACCATGTGACACTCTTATTTATTTTTATTTTTCCTCACTAAATATTGTGTATAGCCTACATGTGTGTGCAGGTGTATATGCATGCATGTGCATGTGGGTATACATGCACAATTGTCTATATTAATATGTTAGCATGTATATAGTCTCTATATATGTATTTTAATTCTTATACAGTTTTGTTATATGTCCACATTTATTTCACTGATCTAGTTTGGACGGTGTGAAAACAATACAGCCAGTGTTAAAACTGGATTTATAAGGAGACACATTACTTGATTCATGTATTTGTTCACATAAAAGGGTTAAAGGGCTCCAGATCAGTACAATTGTCTAAGCAACCATCCCAACATCAGATTGTGGGTTGGAACCCCAGTGATACCACAGCCATCCATAACTAGGAGCCCAAAACGAGAAAAAACCTTATAGGATTATGTGATGAAAGGAGTCAAGTTAGAGTGAACTTTGGTTAGGAAACAAATTTTATATTATTTTACTTATCTGAATTGCAGCACCAAAGTATGAGAATAAGTTTTACCTAACTAAGAAGTTTTTGTCAGGTTTGGTGTCCTTAAATTGAGTTAACTCAGCAAAAGCTGTGTAAGAGGTTAACTTTAAATTTTTTTAATTGTATTGATTTTGATTTATTGCTGTGCGTTATCTATGTTAAAGCTGTTAATATTTAATTCTGAATTAAACTTAATTAATTGAGGCCTATATTAGCTTCTAAATTTCAGAAGCTTTTTATTTTTCTGGTTATGTAGTCTAAGTTACTGTTGTTACATTTTTAAATTTGCTATTTTATCTCAGATTTTGGATTTTCTTATTTTTTTGCCTGGAATTGTTTTGTTCTTAATTGTTTTCAAATTCTTTGAAAGACTTCTGATTCTGGTTACAGCTGGCATTTCACCTTCTGAGAAAGGTCAAAAATACTCATTAACTCAATACTCATAAAGCTCATTTAAATTATTGAATATCGTTGAAATAGACATCACATGGACATGCATAAGATACTAGTTACCAGGTTTATTTTGAATCAATCCTAGTTACCAGTGTAGGTTTGTTTTTTGTAACAACAAATTAAATTAAAAACTATACAAATATTTTGGCTAATAATTAAAGTAATTTTGATAAAGATTGTGCATCTTTTTTGAAAGATGTCCATCTGTGTTAAAAATACACATGAAAATAGTCATATTGTCAGGAACAAAGAACTAGGACCGACATGCGCAGAGCTAAAAGCCAGAGGGACTTTATTAAACAAGCGAGTAATTGAGCACAGCAACAACACTCGAACAAACATTGAAGGAGAAGGCAAGATCAAAGTCAAAGGACAGGCGAAGGTCAAAACCAGGATAGACAGGCAGCGAGGTAACCAAAGTGGAATGGCTAGGCAACAGAATGGTCAAAGAAACGAGATAGAGGTCGATAGCCAGAGAGTAGGTCAAAAGAGAAAGTCGACAAGGGATAAGCAAAAGAGGTGGTCAAAAACAAAGGGAGTTCAAAGCCAGAAACAGAATGAACAAAGAAGATACGCTCAGAAATGCAAACTAGGTTTGGCAAAACACAATGAAGAAGTGTTTCTGAGAGGCATATATACTGGAGCTAAAGTGGAGCCAGGGAAACCCGGAAGCGTGACATATATATCATCTCCCCTCTCATGTATAGAAATTTATTAGGAATTTGTGTGCAGTACAATATTATAACTATAATATTACTTCTTAAAAGCTTTAAATATTAGATATGTAATTTTTTTTCAAAATAATAATAATATTAATAATAATGTGTAATGTAGTCACCTGTCTTCCACTTTCCATCAATATTCATATACTAATACATATTATATTCCAAAAGACATAATACAGAGTATATTTATGACTTACACAGCCTTTCTACAGTTGCTCACAGCTGGGATCAGTCTTCTGTAACCCTCCTCTGACGTGTTGTAATTCTTTAAGTCCAACTCATCCAGTACCTCCTCCGAAATCAGAAGCATGCAGGCTAATGCTGAACACTGTCCAGGAAAGAGTTTCTTTTCAGAGCAGTTTTCTGATTTTAGTTACTCCTGAATCTCTCTGGAGATAGACTGGTCCTTCATTTCAGTCAGACAGAGGAACAGGTTGATGGATCTGTCTGTGGGAAGATCTGTTGTTTGTATTAGGTGTTTGATGTACTTGACTGTTTTGTTGATGCTCTCCGAGTTGTTCTGTGTTTGTGGCAGAAGATCTTGTAGAAGTCTTTGATTGGACTCCAGGGAGATGCCCAGCAGAAATCGGAGGAAAAGATCCAGATGTCCATTCTGACTGTCTAAAGTTTTTTCTACTGCTCCTTTTAGTAACTCATACAGTGGCATGTTGTATGAAACACATAGAAAGCAGCCAGGAACTCCTGAAAGCTCAGATGCACAAAGCAGTAGACCTTTCTCTGATAAAGCACAGATTCCTCTCTAAAGATCTCAGTGCAGATCCCAGAGTACACTGTGGCCTCATCAACATCAATGTCACACTCTTTTAGGTCCTCTTCATAGAACATCACATTGCCTTTCATCAGCTGTTTTAAGGCCAGTTCAGACAGTTTCAGAAACATCTTTCTTTCAGACTGTAGCTTTGTACCCACAGCTGTTCTGATGAAAGTCATCAGTTTTCCCATCATACTTTCATCACTTTCACCATACTTCTGTTTTTTTATGGTTGTCTGAGTGAGAAGAAAGTGTGAATACATTTCAGTCAGAGTTTTGGGAATTTCAATACTACTTTGTTTCATGATTCGCTGCAACACAGAGATCCAACAGACGACTGGAATGTGGCACATGATGTGGAGACTCTTTGCTGTCTTAATGTGTGAAATTATTGCGTTAGCTTGGTCTTGGTCACTGATTCTCTTCCTGAAGTACTCCTCCTTCTCTGGATCATTGAATCCGTGAATTTCTGTCATACGGTTGATGTACTGAGGAGGGATCTGATGGGCTGCTGCTGGTCGGGAGGTTATCCAGATGTGAGCAGAAGGAAGCAGATTTCCTTGGATGAGGTTTGTCAGTAATACATCAACTGATGATGTTGTGGTCATGTCAGATACTTTTCCACACTCTGAAAATGTCAGTGAAAGCCTGCTTTCATCCAGACCATCAAAAATAAACACAACTTTGTGCACATAATATATGTTTGGGTTCAGGTCTTTAAGCTCAGGATGGAAGTCACACAGAAGTTCATAAAGACTACACTGATGGTCTTTAATCAGGTTCAGCTCCCGGAATGGGAGAACAATCATTAAGTCTACATCTTGATTGGCTGGTTCAGCCCAGTCCAGAATTAACTTCTGTACAGAGACAGTTTTTCCAAATCCTGCAATGCCTTTGGTCAGCACATTTCACAGGTTTTGCACCTTTGGTCCCTTGTCTTCATGTGTTTGATCTGGTTTGAAATCTTTACACATGTAATTTTGTTCCTCATCCTCTTTAGTACCATGCACGGGCTTAAAGATATCCAAGCAGTTGATTATTGTGTCATTAAAGTGTTTTCTGGATTTTTTACTCCATCCATAGAACCTCATGTTCTTCGTTCACCCCTTCACTCTCTCCATCTATGATGCAGAGCTGTGTATAGATCCTTTTTAGCAGAGTTTTATTCTCTTGTGTTTTGATTACCTCAAATAAGCTGTCATACTTATTCTTCATACTAGTTTTGTGTTTCTCAAAAGCTCTGTGCAGGACATCATCCATTAATTGGTAAGGATCCTGATTCTTGCACTCCTGCTGCAGATTACCATGCCCCATCAGTTGTGTGCATGTCTGCAGTGTTGCTTCTGTGGTGTTTTGCCTAATGAAAGACAAAAAATAAACATGAATAACACAAATGACACACAATACCCCCAAAATGAAAAATGTCACCTATAACTTTATACTGTTATTGAAAAACTAATATTTCTCCAGGAGATCTACTGTAGACATTGGCTCCAATACTAATCAACACCTCCTGATAAATATGGGTTGGAGGAGTCCAGGAGTTGGGTTGGTGACTGATGGAGAAGATTCTTCTTTATGTTTGTCTTTATGTCAATAAAAGAAAATATCCACAGAAAGATTAATGAATGGGTGACTTTTTCACCAAATTGTCTAATCAAATTCAGAGTAGTGATGTGCTTTCATGTGTGCAGAGGCTTCAATTTTGAGTTATCTTTGTGTCAACCATCAATTCATCTGCAAATCTTCATATAAGGGATACACCAAAATGAAAAAAATAAAAAATGTACTGATACCCAACACGTTTTTTCACTGTTTCATTAATTTGACCACTTTTTCAACACTGTATAAATTAAACAGGCTGAATCCCAGATAGCAAGTGGATGTAGGCCACATCTAGCAAAGATACTGCTGGCCCACTGTCCGCACTGGCAATCTGCCTGTGAGCCAAAGGTGGCCCACATATTGACAACATGCATTTGGCCCACTTGTCTCAAAACAGATTTCCTACACTTCTGGCACAGCTACAGCAGAGTTGCCTACTTTTGGCTGAGGCGTGGCCCTAATTTGTTGTGTATGTGGCCCACATTTTGCTAACAGGAGAGGTTCACCCAATTGCCGTTAACCCATTTAGCAAAGGAATGTGGGCCAAATTTGGGTGAGAACAATTTTGGTGTCTGGGATGTATTTCTGTCTTGGTTTTTAAAGAAAGAACTATTACTAAACTGTTTAAACATATTTACTGAACATCGTTAACATCCCAGAAGACATTTTACTTTGCTGTAAAATTGGGGTTTATGTTTCTTTAAGGATGATGTGGGCACTGGAGGCCGAGAGAAAGAACAAGAACAAGAAAAAAGGCGTGTGCGTGTGTGTGTCCACCTGCGTTGAGAAGCTGATGTCTGTCTGCTTCACTGTAATGCTTGGTAAACGAATGGCTCTGTTCTGTTCTTCACTCCTTCTGGAATTCTGTTTGGCTCAAATATTTGAAACTGAATAAAAGCTGGGAAATGTCAGCATGCTCCAGTTTGCCTGGCTGTGGAAAAATTAGTTAGTAAAGTGTATATAACCGCAGAGCAGTTGGCTGCAGCAGTTCCACTCTGGTTTCCGTCTACACCAGGGAACTAAAAAAGCTGACGGGGTCATTAAAAACATCATTGTTCAGTATAAATAATTTTGTCTTTTCACTTATTAGCCAAATAATTTTGGTTGCCGAACATCCGGGGCATCCCTAGTATATACAATATATTTTATTTTTATGAGCCAGTTAGAACTAGACAACATCAACATCCTCTTCTAGATTGTTCAATATCAAGATACTACAGCAGCTACATGAAATTATTCAGTTTTAACAGCTAGCTCTCTACTTATAATTCTTGCTAACATTAACTTGCCAAATCAACAAATCAAACTTCTATGTAAAAGGAGATGACTGCCACATATCATACATTACTACTACATGCATAAAAGGCCAGTCCATGTATAGCCCTGAAAAGCTGTACGATGTCTGATGTTTGAAATTAAACACTTTCTTCCTGTCACGCTTCCAGCCTCTTCCTCCATCTCCATCGCTCCCCCGGACTCCAATTCCCAGAACGTCACGGCCACGTGTGCTCCAGCGGCCAATCGCGCTCTCCATTCAATGTCTCCCAAATTTTAACTGCTTTCACCTGCTGTCAATCATCTATGTTTGTATTTATATGGGTTCTCGTGCCATCGTACTTTGTGAGGTATTGGCAGTTCTTTGGATTACCGAGCGGGCTCTAGTTTTCGTCTGTCTTTTCTCGTGTTTTGACCTTTTGGATACCTGGCTGGACTGTTTTTTTGGCTTTTCACCTGGACTGTTTCCCGACCCTGATCTCATCTTTCCCTCTGGTTTGTATGCCCTGTTTTGCTATTTCTGTGCTGCCTGTTTAGCCTGCTCTCTACAGTCTTGTTAAATAAAACGATTTGTATTTTAACTCTGTAAGTGTCTGATCAGTCCTGCCGGTGTGATACTTCCTCATATTTTAGCCTCAGTAAGTACCGGAATGTGTGTTTCTATGTAAGATGATTTCCTCAGATCCAAGAGAGGTGCTGTCATAATAATGTTTACTTTTCATACTGTGCTATCAGCTGTTTAAATTACCTGAAACTGAAAATTTGAAAAATCAAATGATTAGGCAGAATATTATTCATTAGTAGTTTTGTCTTTTGTCTGTTTGTTATAATTTGTTTGTGTGATGTGATGAATCTTGCTTATTGAAACACATCCGTTGTTTCCTTACACTGGCCTTTAGCTCTCACAAACATATGTTCTTGCATCATACACTAAACACACCAAAATTAAATGTCAGGAGGCATTGTGCTGAATTTGGGACGCTCGTCCATGGACCAGTCACTCTTCATAGACACACAGCTGGATGCTGAAGAAACTGCCCTCTCAGTATGCAGTATGTAGTCTAGAGGTATTACCCAGAAATATTAAGTAATTGCATTGTAATTGCAATAAATGTTAAATAGTAATTTGGTGTGCATCCCACAGGTTAACCTTACATCCTGTTTTACCTTCTCATATTCAGCTCTCTCTCTCTCTCTCTCTCTCTCTCTCTCTCTACTGATAGTATTCTACTGATAGTACTGGAGCCCACTGCTCCGTACATATGCAAGTACTATCAAACCAACTTAATTACTTAGATCATGATGATAACATGCATATGGGAGTACCTGTTCACTTGCGCACAGCAGACTGATTTTGAGAAAATTAGTACATGGGTGTATCCAAATAGTTGATTAAAACTCTGACTTAACATGTGGATGAACATAGCTATGACATCAGGTAAAATTAAGGCAAAAACGGGTGTCTCTTTATCTCTTTTTACTTTTTAAACAAGGCTTTACTTTTTTAAACATGGTAAATCCTTCATGTTCAGAATAGTTGCTCCACGTTGTGAAGAATTCTGAGGAGGATCTGAGAGAGTACGTGTAGTGTGGGGTGTTGTTTTTTTTTTTTTTTTTTTTTAAATATTCAACATTTTGTTATTTACCCTTGTTCACATATGTTTCATTTGTTGAATGTTGTTTTTTGTAGAAATCTACTTTCTGATTCTGTGTACATCACTGCATGCACACTACCTGCTCAGCTTAACAGTAAAAATAAAATAACATTAAAATAAGTTTCTTGTGGAAACTCCGCTGGTTCAGTTTTGCCTTCCTCTGGAACATCATTCTTCTGACCAACTGAACAATTAGTAAACAGTTTTCATTCAATACTGAATATTATCTTTATGTATATACTTATGTAAGGGATGTTTAAGATCTTTTACTTCCTGAACTAAAATAAAAATGAAACTGACTGAAAACATATATCATGCATGCATTCAGGAGATTCTGCTTGTGTGGTTTCATGCCAATAGATAAACATGTTAGAAACCTAGGATAAACTCAATTCTACATGGTCTCAAATCAATATCCTTATGTTTTGGCACATTCATCAGAGAATGTAGGTTAAGGGAACTCTGATGGGTCTAATGCATGGCTTAATGCAGGAGCGACACATCTTAACTCACATGGCAATTAAGGTGCCGATATCAGTTATTCATCAAATTCATACAGGTCTTTATGATAGTCAGCACCTAAATTGTGAAAAAAACTGAGTGATGAGCCTCGATCTCATAGAACAAGAGTGTTAACTCTATATATCCAGTATTAATTATTCATAGGTTAATGATGGTTGTCACCCTCAAAGTAAGGTAAAAAAAAATTTAGCATTAGCATGGGCTTATACTGTTTGTGTCTCTCAAAGTAAAGTGATAAAATATCCATTCTTTGTCACTGTTGTGATGAATTATTAAATGAGTAGAGAATCACATTAAATGAGCAATATATTTTTTTGTCTTTAAACAGAAAACACATTAACAGAGTATACATCCCTCACTGGAGCACTTAAACTACTTACTGCAATGCTGTGTGAAGCATATATTGTGCAAGGTAGTTCAAATAAAAATAAAAAGATCACCAGTGATGAATGTTAGCCTGTGGCTAGCATGTTAGCCCATGGTTAGTGAGTTAGGTTGCTATTAGCAGTTTTGGTCATGCCTAGCATGTTGGCCTGTGGCTACATTATCAGATGCCTGTCTACCCAAAACCAAATCAATGTGTCTGTTTGTGTTTAATTGTGGCCAAGTGGACTGGAAAACAGACACATCTGTGTTCACAAGCAGAAAAGCAGATATGATTGCTGAAAAATTGCTTTACTAATGAATAAACCTTTACTAATGGTCAATTAACCCTCAGCATAAGTCACATAAAACACTTCTACTTAGTGGTAATATAAGGCAACTTACTGTGGGTCAGCATTTTCTTCTCCACTGCAGGAGTTATTAGGCTCCATCATGAAGCTTTTACCCTTCAGACAAACACTGCTGGTCACTAAAGATGCAGCTGACTGCTCTCTTTGAACAGTTCATCCATGACACATATGAAGAGAATTCTGAAATGTAAAAGCATTTGCTAAAGGAACAGTAGACAATTGACCACTTGGCATTTTGAAGTAACAGCAACCAGTATAAATTCAAGCAACACATAACATAACCCATTTTAAAAGGCTTTTTACAGAATCATAACGAAATAACCTAACAGGCTTATTAAGTTTCACCACATAGATGTGCACAAATACAATAAGTAAAACAGTTTGTCTGCCAGTGAAAATTTGTTCATTTGTTTTGTGTAATATGCCACAACTGAAGAATATGACTCTTGTTTGTCACATTATTGGTTAATCTTTTAATGGTTAATGGTTTCAATCTTTTAATTCTTTTTTTTTAATACAGTTATTTTCTCTTAAGCTCAGGGTTTTTTTTTCATTTATGAATGATCCTAACATATACTTTGTTTTTAATATGTATCCTATTTCATTTTGATGTATCTGTTTGTTCCTGATCTGTTCCTGGTTGCAACTATATTAGTTAACTTTTGTTCCTGTCTAAGTTAGTCATATTTAGTTAAGTCATCTTTAGTTCCTATTATAGTTAGTAAATCACTATATTGGTTAATTTAGGTATTACTTTTACTAATTTAAAGTTTAGTCCATATACAAGTTAGCCTAACTAGTTTGAAAACATAGTTGTTTTTTCTCTACATTTTGGCATCCCATACACAAGAATACAGCATTTTATATGACTGAAAAACTGAGTTTTCAAAAGGTTTCTCCAAGGGGGAAATTTTGAGATTGCCCCTTTTGATGCTTTTGTGTGGACAGGCAAAACACAACTTTCTGAACACACTGACATCATGCTGACTGCATGACATGACTGACATGTACATGCCTCATGCTGTTTATATTTATTGAACGTGTGTCAGAACTCGGGCTACTTGGTTTGGTTTGGTTTGGTTTCATGAACATGAAGCTAACTTTAGCCTGCACAGTTCCCAATGGACATTTTCTTGGGTTTTGTTGACTTTGTACTCAAGTGTAACTTGAGCCATATAAATTCCCCCTTATTTATGACATCACCCTTATCCAAGACAGCCTTCTGTTTTCTGTTTGGACATTGTTAGCAACATGCTCAAACGGCATTACTAATTTTCTGGATCTGCGCAAATATGCATGCTTGTAATATTCTTCAGGCATTTGACATTACATTTCATGAGGGACTAGCACACTCTAGTGGGCTGGCACACTCATGTGAGCCCTGTTGAGTGGAGAGGCCCTTAATCTTAGTCACTATATTAATTAACCTTAGCCAGTACATTAGTTGCACTAATACTTGTGAGTGCTTTCAAGTCATTTTTGCATCCTTGTGTGGATAGAGAGATTATTAAAATGTCGGTGTGGACAAAGATTTCTTAAAATGGGTTAAACTAAATATTCATGTGTTTATGATTACTATATTAGTTGCTTTATTAGTTAATGTACTAGTTACTATATTAGTTCATCTTAGTCACTATATAAATCACCTTTTTGCTATATTAATCTCAGTTACTATAATAGTTAATATATCATCTTTTGCTATATTAGTTAATATCAGTCACTATATTATTTATTCATTCTCTGTTAATTTACTAAATGTAGTTTTTCGAATGTTAACTACTGTGGGAATGGGCAGTTCCTTCTAATATTTCTTCATTACTATAGATAGATATTATATTTGTTTATAATTTATTTGAACTTTATTTGAGTTAGGTCACTCAAAAAAGTGATGTTGCTGCACTGTAGGCATTCATAGTCCTGCACTAGCGACAAAACATTATTATAGAACATTATGTGTAGTTTCTATGATGACTTATATAAATCTTAAGAGCAGGTAGATTTGTTTAACCCTCGACTGCATTCTTGTGAAATGTTTTTAACCCTGATTTGAAACATTTAACTAGACTATCAAAAGATTTTTGTAATTTGATTTTTCTGTTTCATTGGCTTAATTCACTCTAATTTGTTCATCTATTCTCTAAACACACCTTGCCATGAGCACCCTGGTCAGTACTCAACTTCTCTCACAAGATAACACCTCACAAACTGTACAGGAAGTAATGCCACACAATCAAATTACATACTGCTATCTGACTTTTGGCATGTCATTGTGTTACATGCCAAAGCAAATTTAACACACTGGAGACAGCATACAAAACTTCAAATATGCTAACAATATGTTAAATAATGTTTTTAACATCCAGTTAGTAAAAGTTACTAGCTTAATTACTGTTTTCAGCAGCTTGACAGTAGTGTAGTGATCTGTTTCGGCAGGATGGTCTCTCTTTCTGTCTGTCTCTTTCAAACACATGTGCAAGACAAATTTAAGATATGTCTTGGTGCAGCAGCAGATGAGGTGGCGTAACACCTACAAGGTGGTCATTATAACACACGATAACATGTCACTGCCACCACCACCATTTCTGCGTCACTGCTGTGCTTTAGCATTACCACTAAACAAATTTCTGCTCTGAGGTGGTATTATAGTGGTCCCTTCAGATTAATGCATTGGATAGTGATTGGACAGTGGTGGGTTGACACATATTGTAGCAACAGATTAGTTACAGTCAGTAACTGTAAATTTGCATGCCAAAGCAAATGTTAACTCATTGGAGACTAAAGAAATTTTTGTATAGGGCACATTTTATGACAAAATACTATTTTCAGTTTGACAGTAGCACAGCTATTTTCAAGCAGTGTTGCTTTTTCAGTAAATGCCTATTTTTTTCCATAAGTAGATCGTGTAGTGTGGCAAAACAATTCATTATTTTGACTTGATACTGAATCTGCAAAAAAAAAAAATGGTATTTTCCATTGCCAGGTCTAAAAGATAATGACAGCCAACACACATCATGCAGGGGAGATTGGGGGGTGGCGGCATCTCACAAAATAGGCACTGTGACATTGTGCTGGAAGCTTTCTTTTTTTTTTTTAAATTAATAGAAGAGTTCAGAGACTAGGCCTGTACGACTTTCAGAGTTCCATATGTGACAAAGCACAAACTGCTCATCTCTTAGCTTGGATGTCCCAATGCCAATGCCAGACTTGGCAAGTGGTGAGAGAGCTCATATCACTGATGAAAATTTCAAAATTATTCACTTTCTTCCTTCTTAGCTTGTACAATATAATTACCTTTACCTATTAATAATAATTATAGTTTTTTTTTTACAATGATTCAAGTAATTAGTAACCAGTCAAAGCTAAGCACACTGCGGTCTTATCAATCAAGGTAAGAACTAATTTTTTTGTGTCAATTCAGCATCAGTCATTTTGTGTAACTAGGCTTACAAGTTTAAACTGCTGAGTTAACTTAAAGAACCAAAGTATACAAACGAGAATCATGTTTTAATCACACCATAACTCTCCAAAAAAGGCTAGTTTCAATACGTGCGTTGATATCCGTAATCGTATCCGCTTCTCTGCTGTTGACAGTTTAAACTTACATTCAGTTTTGTGTTTATTGCATCACATTATACACTGCCTAGTCAAAATCACCATCTACGTGATACACTTAGCATGTTCTCTCAGTGGGTGTAGGTATAAGGTACAAGGGCAAAATTTGATTGGATACGTCTTTAAATGTCTTCTTGTTTATGCCCCTCTACCACAGTATAAACATCTCTCCATAAATGCTCACAGTACCAGTTTATAACGTAAAAAAATGCCTTCCATCACTCGCACTTTTGTTTCAAGAGGGAGGATAAAAATATATAATAGATAAAAATAATAATAATAATAATACAGGATAATAAATGATAAATAATTAATTAATAATATATATAATAAAATATAAACAGGATAATAAAAAAATAAAACAGCATAAATGCAATGCAGTGCATTTCAATAAATACTTTAATTAGTGCTCACTTAACTAGGATATTCTCTGACTAAACTAAGTAAGCACAGTAAGTAGGTCACACTGGATAAGAGTGTCTGCTAAATAAAAATATAAATGTAAATTGGATTTACGTAAATGGTTCCAAGGCTGATTAGAAGGCCAGTGATCATTTCATACTATTCCTTGTTATATGCCTTCTAAACTAAAATTCATTAGCCTCATATCACATTATAGTACTTGTCAGGCTTTAACACACCCTCTTTAATTCAGTAATCACTTGTTAATGAGTTTATTAGTTGGAACAGGTGTGTTGGAAGCAGGGAAAACACTGAAACACTGAAAAGTGCTAGGCAGTGAGCCTCATAGACCAGGGTTGAGAAACACTGGATTACCACATCAAAAACTGATTAAAAAGCGTAACTATCATTTCATACTGTAGTTGTGTATATTTAGTATTATTTAGATGTGCTCAGTGCCAAAGTAAAATGTATTATCCTCAAGCTTAACTCTTGACTTTGGAAGCCAGTGATAGTTTATTGTAGTTTCTTTAACATTATTTACTTACAACTCCCAAGGCAGGTGTAAAGTCTGTTGATTTCCAGAGTTGACTGGACAAAATAATGTCTTGTAGAATGATTAGCATGACAAAATTAATATGTTGATAGAAATTAATACCTCTTATGCATAACATTTTATATAACATGCATAACACCTTTGGGGTTATAAGAGCCACCAGCCAAGCCCTCCTCAAGAACCATAATAACAAGGCCATTTCTGCTTATTGTATTCATTAACAAATGGTATAAACATTTAATATTATTGTCTTTTTCAAAAGTTCCATTGTGTCAACTGTGTTCTTTTATGACAATCTTTATGTAAGATTGTCACTGTAGCACCTTGAAGAACTTTGCTGATCAACAGTTAGCTCTTCAAAAAAAAAATCACTACTTTCCACAAAAAAAGAACAAGAAGTGAGTTTGTTTGTTACTACAGCAGCTAAACATTTGTCTGCTTATTTATCTATGTATTTATTTATACCAGTTTATACCAGTTCTTTCTCTGAGGGGCACCACAGAGTTACCAGCATAAACCATGAACTGGATGGATAAATTTACAGGAGTCTGTCTGAGGTCAGCTGCAACCAGAAGAACTTGCAGTGTGAGAGTAGGCAGATAATCCAGATCAATGCAAAATTCACAATTACACTTGATGTAGTAAGAACCAGAATCACTTGAGTTTCTTCACTTTGCTGGTCTGTATCTCTTGTCTACTAACAGTTGGTTTCAGTTACAGAACGTCCTGGTACTTAAAAAAACTTTTCTTGCAAACAAATATTAGTTTGGATGTTTATTTGAAATATGGTGTTGCACACATAATAAATGATGTTCCAAAAGCAGAAGCATTTGGGGTGTCATTTAGGCTTTACAGTCCAAACAGGCTTAAGTGTTGGTTTAAGTTGGTTTAAACTAAAGTCTAATAAAATTTATACATTTCTATAGAAATATATGCAGTTCTTGGCATAGTTTGGACTGGACATAAATTCGTAATATAATTTATATAAATTAACAGACTACAAGTTAATGAATCAATCAAGACAGCACTTATAAAATAAATGTATAGTTAAAACAATACGTATGTAGCAACACATATATTGTTTTCACTGTATTTTACAATATTATTAAGAATTATAAAAATAATGATAATAGAATAATAATAATAATATTAGTAGTAGTATGGCATGCTTTCACATGGGCACATGGCCAGAATAGACTAAGGGAAACATTGCTCTATCAGTAATAAATTAAAAATAATAAACTGTCACCTGTCCACTTACTGCATGTAAAGGCAGGTCAATTTACATAAAATGTAGTATTTTCAGTGCCACTACTGGCATATAAAACACCACACTATACACATATAGAGATGCTATTTAGGTAAAAATGAGCCACAATATGTATAAAAGCAGCAACAGTGATTTACACATTATGCTAATGTAATAAAGGCCTTCAGGAGAAACAGCAGACTTAATTCAGTTAACTATACACTGTTGTGTGCATAAATAAAGGGGGTATACCTATAGTTAAGGCCTGTAAAAGCCTTGTTAGTCATGTTCTTAAGTTTGTTTAGTATGTGCCAGATACTGTAAACACTAGATCTGGTACATCTAAAATTTGGAGTGTCTCCATTCCGCATCTTATTTATGTGAATCCAGTGGTTGTTTTTGTTTAATAATATAACAAACAAATACTTAGTTTTTTAAATTAAAAACTTATTTATGTCATAGAGGGGAGTCATTTATGTGGTAACTGTAATCCTAGAGTAAACAAGTTATCAGCATGAGTGCTAGCTGACAACAAGGTATGGATATGGCCAAAAAAGACAACTGACTTTGTTGTCTTTATTAAAAAAGTTAGCAAAAGTGAATGAAAGAACAATATTCTAGAAAAGCAAGGGGGGCTGAAAACAAGGACAGTGATCCACATATCAGTGACAAACCCAGCACTAACAGTGACGTGCTGTGATGTTTATGTTATGGTAATGTAGCCTGTTGAGCCATAAATAAGAGCAAAAGAAAACCCAGAACATGCAGCCATGTTTTTAAAACACTGTCCAGCCAAGCATGCATAAATCATGGTTTCAAAGTGTGCTTAGGTGCTTCAGTTTACCCTTCACTTTACCCACAGTGCTGGCGTAAAGGGGAAAGGGGCGCTACATGGAGAGACCGAAATTGAGTCACTCTGTGAGACATCTCCTCTCTGTATGCTTCCTCATTGTTGTTAGAAATGGCCTACTTTTGTTGTATCTTGAACTTGATGATGGTGTTGGAGCTGGATGCAGTCATGCTTGTATAGGGTACAGAACATAAATAATGTGGCACAGCTTTGTGAACACCTGTGCTGAAAGTGAGGGTGAGAGAGATGTGCCCACTCCTCCTAACAGACTGAGGCCTGCCAATGAGGAAATCCAGCTGCTGAACGAGTTTGATCAGCACAGCAGACAGCGTGCCGCTGCTGGGAGGGCTTGCTGATTAACTCAGGTGAGCTGGGTCCGGACTGGTCTGTGCCACACAGTCAAACAATGACTACTGCTCCCTATGGTTACCTAGTAAGCCTGCTCTAACACAAGCTAATATTAGCAAGTTAGCTTGGGCAGTTGCAGATGACCCAGAACCCTTGGAGAGTTTCTGTAAAGATGAATTGTTTCAAATTCACTGCTCTGTATTCTCCAACCTCATAAGATGTCATAAAAGTGCTGTTGTAATGGCAAAGGGACAAAACAGGGTGCATGGGGTATTAATAAATGTGACCCAAGTGGTTTTGATGAAAATAATTATTTCATGATGAAAATTAATTAAATACAAATAAAGGACTTTACAGTGTGAGAAGTGAAAAGTTTGAATGCTTATAACCCTTTTNATAAATTAATTACCAATTTGAAATAAATAGTTAAATAAATTATGACATTAAAGCATATTAAATGACATTAAAGCATATATTTTTAAAAAAGTGATCTGTATGACATTCAAATAAATACAACAAAGGATGTGTTAATTTATGCAGTAAACCGCAAAGTGGTCAAATCAACTATAATATAAGCTACTGCTTTTACTTACTTGCCCTCTTGCTTTTTTGCTTGCTTGCCTTGTAGTTGAACATAAACATTTCACCACCAACACAATGTTGCCCCAACAGGGCGGTTATATGTTGTATTAGAGACAACATTTTCACCAAGCCAGTTCACAATCAAAGGCAGACTATTCAGACTCCTATAAAGTTTCACTTTATAAAGCCTCTTCATCTGCAATAAAGAATAGAGTATTATATATATATATATATATATATATATATATATATATAAATGGATATATGTTGAAATGCAGTCATGAAAATAACTAAAAAATGACATTAATATGCAATTATCCATAATTACAAAGTGCAGTTTAGTAACTGTCAAGTAGTTATTAACTGAACTCGTTGTAATACTGCCAGTTTAATCACTGGGTAGCATTTATTTCATGTGCTTCTTGCTTTGGTTCCAAGCATTACAGGTGTCACTATTTGTATTAGCCAAAACTAAAAGCTTGTGACAATATTAAACATGGTTGATTTTATCCAGAGGTCAATATGAGTAAATGATTGAGTTCAGTTACACATCTTACACATATCCTGACCGCCCTACAACAAATGATGGAGATTGCCGGGAGTGTGCCGCCACTTTTATTGTGCTGCCTTATCTTGATTTTCACCTGACATCTTATGCTTTTATCTAAACATAGGTGTGACTGACTCAATCCAGGCCACCACAGCTCAGGCTGATCTACTTCAGACGACCGCAGCTCAAGATGACCCAGTCCATAAAATGACAGCAACTGAACCAGCCCAGACCATCACAGCTCAGAATAAACCAGTCCAAACCTTCACACTTCAGGGTGATCCAGTGAAAATGAGCACAGCTCAGGGTCCCCCATTTAAGACCACCATAGCTCACAGTCAGCCGATCCAGAACATCACAGCGCATAGAGAAGCAACAGTCAATTCACCTTTTCTACATGGAAATGAGTTTTATGGCCCAGTTTATATAGCTGTTGGAGCTAATTCTAAGCATGAAGGTATCTAAACCAGCTAAAGTCTTACAATAATTAAAGAACAATATTATGAATTCAAAAAAACAACACTTGTCATAACAATAGGTCTGGCTGTATATTAAAAGTAACTTTTGATGATAGTTAATAAATAATCTGGTATTTATGCAAGAACAGCTATAATGTATGAATGCAATAATTCTACAGTATATGGGGCTCATAATGTGTTATTCCTTATTACCATAACATGTTATAGTCCTCATTACTATCATGTTATAACAAACATGAGAAGAAATTGTTCTCCCAGTATTGAACATAGAATCAAATTCACCTAGAGAATGTGTATATTAATATATACATAAATATAGTAACTCGAATGAACTAATACAGTGATTAACTAATGTAGGGGCAACTAGGAACAGATAATGAACAAATATCAAATATTTTTAGTACAAACCATTAAGAAAAAGAAATATTTGGAATAAAATATGTGTAACCAGAAACCAGAAGACAAGGCAAGGGACAAGAACACAGGCAGGATACATAAAAACATGGCTCAGAACCCATGTGCAATACCGTACAGGCCCAGGAGGGGGTAGTATATGACAGAATCTCCCTGCCTCAAGGCACAGCTCCAGAAGCACAAAAATGGGTGGGCACAGATCATGAGGAGGCACAGACACAACTGACAGAGGTCAGGAGGGCAGGGCAGTTGAGCAGACTGAGCAGCTTTAGGAGTTGGCTTAGGAGGAGCAGTCTTAGAAAGCTGGGATTGGAGTATCTCTGGAAGCTAGCACAGAAAGAGCAGGAAAAGGCCAGTAAAAGCTTGGAAAGTCCAAACTGGATCACGATGGGGAGCTGGAACACGAGCTGCACAGGGGACGTGTAATGGAGCAGCCCATTGAAAAGGAACAGGAGTAGTCTGGGAGCAGGGACTAACAAGGCACCTAAAAGCACCTTAGATCCAGAAGTTTGGTGTGGGCAGCCAACAGGTCCAGAGACTTGGCAACCTCTCAAGAAACTCAGAGACCACTGTCAGGCCAGGTGACTCTGGGATCATGAGCAGGACTGGGGCCTCAGGGACAACAAGCAGGATTAGAGACTCATGATCAAGGCAGGACTGGAGACTTGGGGATTTGGGGACCACAAGTAGGATTAGAAACTTGGGGACTTCTCCACTTGTCTGGCTCCAGTTCCTCCACCATCGCGTTTAGTCATTGGGTCCCCAGGCTACACCACAAGACATCTGCTGGACTCTTGTTGGGCGGATGGATGTAAACTATACTTGGTTGACCGGGAAGGATATGGTCCAAAGTAATAATAAGAAATATTGTCAGCTGTGAATAAAAGTAGTCTTGGTCCTGAGTTCACATGTGCGCTCACATGAGGCTCTCAACCTGGCTGGCAACCTCGCAAAGTTTAGTGTATAATTTAAAAAAGTCAAGTTGGAACAAAACTTCAAAGCACTGGATAGACATTTTGTCGACCTTAGAGGGACTAATGAGTGTGAATGATCACTATTTATCCTCTCCACATATGTCCAATGCAAACTCTTCAGCTTCTAGCTAAATTTAGATTTTAATTTAGAATTTATTGCTGTTCATTTGTTGATTTTCTCAGAGGCCACTGGAAAGAGTCCTGCACTGTCCTCCACTGCAAGTTCATATGGAGATGTAGTTAGTGTTTCCACTGCAGGTAAACCCAATAAACTTACTGGTACCTTTTCTTAATACATAGGTTTGAAAACCTAGATGTATTAACCATTTCGTTTTAAAGGAATGCTTTAGTGATTAACTACATGCTTTATGTGTGTGTTTCAAGGACAGAAGTGTTAATAATAATAGCAATAATAAAGTATTCAGAAGGTGTATTCAAGGAACAAACTTGCAGGATCTGTATTTGGTATTCTCAATTGCTTAGGCACATTCCTAATGAAAAACATTTTTAGACATTATGAAAAAAATTCCACCTCAGAGGTTCATTTGCTCACAGTTCTAAATGCTCTAAATATTCTTTCATTATCAGCAATTAAGTATTTTACAAATATTTGCATTATTGTTTTTGAATGGTCCATAAATCCTTAATTAAAATTAATATCCTATCACACCCCGTTTCCAAAAAAGGACATAGAATGCAAATAATACAAAGAAACATATACAATTTTTGTTTTAATATATAAGGCCATTTTGAATTTGATGCCAGCAACACAATTCACAAAAAGTTGGGACAGGGCCTCATTTACCACTGTGTTCATCACCTCTTCTTTTACCAACAGTCTGTAAATGTGTGGGAGCTAAGGTGACCAAATGCTGTAGTTGACATAAGTTTGACATATTTTCAATGGGTGACAGGTCTCGACCTCAGTCAGATGAGTTTAGCACCCATACTCTGCTGTTATAAAATGTGCAGAATGTGGTTTGGCATTGTCTCATTGTTTCCTTGAAAACAGTTTCCTATCATCTGTATAACAGTATATTTAGCTCTAAAACCTGTAAACCCGTTTATATTGTTCAGCTTTAATGGTGCCTTCACACACACACATATATATATATGTATGTGTGTGTTTTTATTGTGCTATTTTCATACATAGGGTTTAAATTATTACATTCTGTATTTACTGTATTTTTAACTGCATTTGAACTTTTTTGGTTTTGGAACAAAACACTTAATGACCTACATAAAATCATTACACTTTTAAATTTAAACACATTTTGGCACAGCATATACTTTATATATATATATATTTTTTAATCTTTGTATCTTATGTTTTTTTGACAGAAGACCCAAAGAGCTGCACCACTTTGATGTCCACTCTAAGGCAGCTCTATGAAATTATACTAATAGGAAATTCACAGACAGGCCATACAAAGTTCTTGGAGGATATCTACACTGATGTCATTATAGTGCAGAATGAAAGTGGAGGAGTCATTCAAGAGCATGAAGTGATGCAAATGGAAATGTCTTCCATCCTGATGAGAAAGCTGGTGTCAAATGTAGCTTGTGTCAAATGTAGTGACCTTTTCAAGGTCCAACCTGATACCAGTAGACGAAACAGAAAAGTGCTAACAATGGGAATTGCTGGAGTGGGGAAAACTGTGTCAGTGAACAAATTCATACTTAACTGGGCAATGGGTGAGGAGAACCAAGACATAAACTTCATTTTTCCTCTTCCCTTCCGTGAACTGAATCTGAAGAAAGACAAGAAGTTCAGTTTGATTGAACTACTGAATCACTGCTTTTTCTCTTCAAAGCCTGAATTGAAGTCTCTTCCAGAGGTTGATGGTAAAGTTTTGTTTATCTTCGATGGCCTGGATGAGTGCCGTTTTCCCCTTTGCTTTGAGGATGGAGAGGAAGTAAAAGACATCCATGAGAAGACCACAGTCGGATCACTGATCACCAATCTGATCAACAGAAACCTGCTTCCCTTTGCTCTTGTCTGGATAACTTGCCGACCAGCAGCAGCCCATCTGATCCCCAGGGAGCACATCAATCTGGTGACAGAAGTACAAGGATTCAGTGATGAACAGAAGGAGGCATACTTCAGCAAATACTGTAATGAAGATGTGGCAATGAAGATTGTTTCACACATAAAGAAATCAAGGAGTCTCCACATCATGTGTCAAATACCAGTGTTCTGCTGGATCTCTGCCACTGTGCTTCAGCCTCTCCTGTTTCAAGGCGGGAAAAAGGACATACCCACAACCCTGACAGGAATGTACATAAACTTCCTACTGCAGCAGAAAAACCTAATGAAAAGTAAATACAGTGAGAAAAACCAAACTGTTGATGCTGAGCACATCATTCTGAAGCTTGGTGAACTGGCCTTCTGTAACCTTGAAAGTGGTACTCTGATATTCTATGAACATGATCTTAGGACATGTGGCATTGATGTCAGTGATGGCACTGTGTTCTCAGGAGTGTGTACACAGCTTTTCAGTCAGCAGGATGGAGTTTCTGAGAGGAACATTTTCAGCTTTGTGCATCTGAGTGTTCAGGAAAGCCTTGCAGCTTTGTATGTGCATCACTCACACTGCAACGAGAAACGGAATGCTTTTAAACAGCCAACATTCCTGAACAAACTTAAATGGAGGAATAAGACAATAAACGATCTTCATAAGTGTGCAGTAAACAAAGCTTTACAGAGTGAAAATGGACATCTCGACCTTTTCCTCCGTTTCCTTGTCGGCCTCTCAGTAGAGGACAGCCAGTGTGTCCTATCGGAACTTCTGCCAAATCGGAAATTCAAAGCAGGGAGTTTTAGGGACACAGCTGAGTATATCAAGACAAAACTGCATGAGGAAATGTCATCTGACAGAAGCATGAATCTCTTCCACTGCCTGAATGAACTGAAAGACACTTCCCTGACAAATGAAATCCAGAAATACTTGAATTCAGGAGATCTCTCAGCACAAGAACTCTCATCCACACAGTGGTCAGCTCTGGTGTTTGTGTCGCTGATGTCAGAGGAGACTCAAGAGAAGTTTGAGCTGAAGAACTACAAGCCATCAGAGGAGGGACTGCGGAGACTACTGCCAGTGGTGAAAAACACAAGACGAGCTCTGTAATTATGCTTTCAATTTCAACATTTTAAACATAAAAAAGAAGTTCCAATGCCAAACATCATTCATATATGACTAAACTACAGTGTTCCACTGATTTTGTTTTAAATGGCTAATATAAAAAGCCACTGTAAATACTTAATATCATTTATAGTATACCATGCAATAATTTAAGAAGTTGTATAAAATATAGATATCTCTTCTATCTCTGATAAGGACATCCATTAAAATATGTATTAATTTACTAGCTGCTGCTTTTTCTTTGGTATCCCTTTTTCTTTTGGTGAACCTAAATTACAACTTAAATATCAGTGTGTTAGAAATTTAATAGAAACAGACTCAAATAATTGCTAGTAAATATTTTGCAAGAACATAACACACTGTATGAAAACTGCCACACATGTTCAGCAGCACATTTTTGTAGAATTTATTAGTTTAATAGTTTCAGAATTTAAATTAAACTCATTATTATTTTTTTATTTGGTAAATTAGAGTTCTTGCAAGTAAAAATTGGTATTTTACAACTTGTAAATACACAATAATGTGTGAAATATCTGCCGTATGTTAATGTCCAGTGCTTTAGTTATATTAAAATACTTTGTTAATACTTTGTGTACATACATTAGTACAACTGCAGTAAATCACCTGCAGTATTTTTTCTGGGTTAGCATAACATACCAACTTCTTGGTGGCTGTGGTGAATGCCTTTTCTTTGTATCTTTGACTAACAAGATGATGTAGTTAATGTAGTTAATGTAGTTACCATTAACAACAAAAAAAGCACCAGTTAGAAAAGCACAAAGGTGACTATGGCCTCCAAAATCATAGAGATGACCCAGCATACATGGTGAAGGTTTCTTAATGACCCATAATGTGCAAGCCCACAGTGTCACATCAATGCATAGATAATCAGCCATTGATTTAAATCATTATGCAGTGCTACAAAAAAAAATTGTAAAATGTGTACATTTATTTTTCTTTTGTAGACTGGCTTCCTGTAATCTTGGGTTAAAGACCTGTGCAAATCTGGAATCAGTTTTAAAACTGGAAAAGTCCTCCCTGAAAGAACTGGACCTCAGTAACAATGACATGCAGGATTCAGGAGTGAAGCTGCTCTCTGATGGACTTAAAAGTTCACATTGTAAACTGGAGATATTAAGGTATTCTTATTGTCAGTTATGATTATTGTTGTGCTGCATACAACATGAAAAAAAGATTACTACTGGTGCATAAAGCAAATGGAAAGGAAGAAATATTCTAGCAAAAAGTCTAGCAAAAATTTATGTTCATTCCATCAAATAAAGCTTTGCTTTCTTGCTGTTATCCGTGATCACAAGTCAAAATCTGCTCTCTTTTGGAAGAGCCAAACAATTTTTTGAATAAATTAAAACCACATAAAACCATTACAAAACATCAGAATACATTACATAATATATAGATCACAAAACAAACATAATCTATATAAACAATTTAGATTCAGATCCTCATTCAAACCCTTGGGGAACAACAATAAAAACGGCAAATATAAAAGGCTTCCCCCTGTAATATTCTTTTGTCCTGATCTTCCCCTCTTCTTTGTGTCAAAACTCTTGTAATACCCAAAAAAACACAAATCTGAAAGAAAATGCATTTTAAGAGGAAAACAGGCATGAATAGTGATGTCACAGCAAATAAGCTACACACACAAAGCATAAATCAAACAGAAAAACTAGTTAGAGTAGTTATTTATAAATAACGTAACTTTACATGTAGAGCCAACTTGCTTCTCAGGCTGAAAATAGTTATATGTCAATGCATCTCAGAAGTCTATGCTTTTACAGTAGCTCTGGTTTAAACATGCAGTCTTATCATGAAGGGCAAAAATATGCTACCATCAATTTTCTGAATCAAGAAACAAGCTAAAATTTCAACAGAGCACTGGTTTAGAGTAAACAGAAGAGAACCAGACACACTGCTCTTAATGTTCTGTAAATAAGCTACATTAGATAAAGGTTAATAATACGGTTAACTTCTGCATAAATGTTATTTGTCTTACATTGATGATAATGAATTGTATTTAGATGGAAAACTGTATTCTGTAAAGTTAAGGCTTCTTAATGAAATATTAAATTGTTCTCAAAATGCCTTGTGTTTATTTTAACTTAAAAAAGTTAGTGCTCAGGCTGCCTTCAAATTTAAATTAAATTTAATTTATTGTAATTTATTTTTTTACATACTACATTAACAGAACAAGAATACGTGTTTTAATTACTTACCATTTCTAAAATATTTGTTCTATTATAAATAAATTCCAGATTGTTTTGAATCCTGTTTATGTAATTGCATTTATCCATGTCTACTTTGCCTATAACAATAGTGAAATTATATATAGATATGTTGGACAATGTTTTTCCTGGTTCTTAAATAATTAATCATCAAGGAAACATTTAACCTATTTAAGACTGCAATGAAAAAAAATAACAAAAGAAAAATAAGTTTCAAAACAAAAGCACTGTGCTTTATTATTTGACTATATGTCACGCCTCCGGGCTCTCCCAGCTCCCTCACTCTTCCGGACTCAACCTCCCATGGGGCTTTGCTCGATGACGTCACATGCACATGTCCCCAACCGTCCAATCACATGCGTTCAACGTCACCTGAGTTTTAGGCACTTCCTTTATAAGCCCCTCCATGCTGCTACCTTATTGCGAGGTTTTGCCCTAACGTCTGTTAAGCAATTCTGAGCGTTCTACATTCTATCTGCCTCCTGGTTCTGACCCGTTTCGTTTTTTGACCTTTTCTCTTTGGATCGCTCCTTTGGCTCTTTATCGCTGTTTCTCTCCTGGCTCTGACCCCTCTTCCTGTCTACCGCTTTCTGCTTCTAGCTCGCCCCCCTCTGGACTTGTTTACATTCGCTGCCTGCCACTTCCGGTTTCAACCTCTGCCTGTTTCTGACTTTGTTCTCGTCTCTCCCTGTATGTTGTCTTGTGTTTTGCTGTCTGTATCGACCGTCCGATTGTTAAATAAAACCAACTTGCTGTTTAGCTCTGCTCACGTCGGTCCGAGTTCTTTGTTCCTGACACTATAAATCAAAAATGTGGAAACTCTGGGTGCTTTTCTAACTTACTATTTATACAAGACCTCAAAACGAGATTGATGACCATTTTTGTAAATTCTAGACATAATGGATGTTAATAAAAGTTGTGTGAAACTATGTTTAATTCTGTTTGTCATTTTTGACATATCACTTTTTCAGTCTATCTACCTCTTTCTCCTCACTCTCTCTGCAGATTATCTGGTTGTATGATCACAGAAGAAGGCTGTTCGTCTCTGGCTTCAGCTCTGAGTTCAAACCCTTCATACCTGAAAGAACTGGATCTCACCTACAATCACCCAGAAGAGTCAGGAGAGAAGCTCCTCTCTGCGAGACTGGAGGATCCACTCTGTTCACTTAACACTCTTAGGTATGATATCAGATGATAAAAATTGTGTATTTAAAGCAGCCCACTCTGAAATAAAATTACAGGTCCAGCTTATTGCTTAACCAGAGTGATTTACAGCCAAAGGGGGGTTTATAAATGAGGAGGGAAAGCTACCAAGCTGCTACCACAGCTCCTGAAAAAAGAACTCACCAGATATGAACTTGGGAACATTTGAAAAGAATATCTCTTTGGATGGGTTAGTCTGGCGCAGAACACTAATCACTATTCCTTTGGGAACCAAATCATCAGCTCTCTCCACAGTAGACAACAATATTACCACTGGGGTGCACTGGGGTGCGTTTCCCGTACAACGACAGAGGTTAGCACTGAACTAACGTGGTACGGTGCATCGTTAAACTAACATCTGAAGTACGACCGTTTCCCGAAAGCGTCGTACTTTGTTAGTACTACAGTAGTTTGAACCATGTTGGTTTGAACATTTAACAGTAATAATGATAAATATAAATATTAATAATATATTAATGTGCATCGTTATCATTATGAACATAATAATAATATGCAAAGCTTCTTTTAAAAGAAACAAATGGAAGAACTTTTAGCCACACCAATGCATTTTTATGCTCTTATACTGCAATTACTAACAGAAGTCGCTGTGCCTCATTGGTGCAGTGGGTTAGTCAAATGAAAACGCCATGCGATTGTAAAGTGATGGGTTTCTCGTGCATGCAGACGCGGGTTTGAAGCTAAAGTGTTCTTCCCACTTTTTTCATAAGGACAACGAAAGCACTCAGTGATTATTAATTTACTTACTAAAGTATTGTAAAGATGTCAATGTTGTCCCCTTGATATATATTTCTTATAAAGATTAACTTTATAACATCTTTTTCATAAGCCTAGAAATACTCACACATACACAAGAAGGGCAAATTCAAAGTGTCAGCTATGCTCCGGTCTTTTTACCTGGTCATCCAATATTAATTTAGAGCAGGTGTAAAATCTATACCTATCACCATATCACCACATCATTTTCTCAAAACTAAAAATTGAGTCAAAAGTATTGCAAAAAAAAAAAAAAAAACATGGCAAGAGATCACTGAGAAGATAAACTCAGTGGGACATGGATGGAGTCGAACTGCAGAGGATGTTAGGGGAGAATGGAGAAACTATGCCAGTGTGACGAAAAGGAAGGCTGCAGCTCTAAGGAGGGCAGAGAACTGGTGGTGAAAGCAGCAGTCTGCCACCTCTGACTCCTGATGAGGAGAGGGTTTTGGCCATCCTAGACCCAGAACTGCTGGATGGAGTCCCAGGTGGCATAGATGTCTGTGGCACACACACCTCCCAGACATCAACCCCCAACCCACCTCCTCTTGACCCATCAACATCTGGGCCACTGCAGTCTGATCTCCAGGGGCCTTCAACATCAGGCACTGCCACACTGAGCACCGTAGCATCTCTCATCCCCCTACAGGGCCCCTCAACACTGGGCACTCCACAGCATGGTCATCAGGCCCTCAGGGCTGCACTGTCCCCTGCCCCCCGAGAATCCCCTCAGTCTTGGAGCTCCTCTACCTATCCTGCTACCTCTCCACAACGGCCCTCACACACCAAGGCCCGTTGTTGCAGAAAAATCCACTGCCAATGCAGTGAAGAGCTCCTCAAGTCTGAAGGAGAAAAAATATCTGTTCTGAGTGGAGATGTAAAACTAAGATACTATTGCTATTTATTTGCATTGCATTATATACTGGTGGCATAAACAGCAACCTTTTTTTCTTTAACAGACCCTGAGTGATCCTTCTTGCATCCCCATCCCTTCTACCCATTTTATTTATTTATTTGTTTTTTTCCCCCTTGTCCTAGTCATGGGAGGTGGATGTATTCTGGCCAATGGGACTCTGGTCAAGAAGTGTATAATGTATCTATTTAAAAAGCCATGTTGTCACTCCTTCAGTAGCTATAATGTCATGTTCATGTACTATTGCTGCAACACAAAACCATAACATGGTGCCCACAAAATGCTGTGCTGTGGTGGTATTTACAGCACTAATACACAACACTACTTTTAATTTTAAACCCTTTTTAAATGTACTTTTCTCATTATGATTACGTTAAGATCATGCTAATGTATAGCACTGTCACAGGCATGTAAACAACATCCGTTCCCAAAATAAAAATACATGGATGAATACAATAAGGTTCACAGCAAAGACTCATGTTCTCCTTATTCAGAGCTAGAACAAGTTGCCTACTTGAACAACTCACCCTGCAACCTAACATGTCTTGAACGGGGACCAGCCACATTTAGCCTATTTAACCACCTCCTGCTCTACTAGTTATACCACAGAAACACCTTAGAGTGAATTAATGCTGGAAACGCACAGTCTGTCTAACGTTACACAGCTAACACACACATGGATTATAGCGATATTATTCAACGAATGCAGCTATAATTACAAACAAAGAAATACACTGAGATGTGCATTGGGAACTACACGTTCAAAGCATTTGACAATATAAACGTTCATACCAGGAGTTTGATGTAAATGTTCAGCTTACTGACACATTTGCTGGCGTCCTGCGTCATTGATGATGCAGGTCACCAGGAACTAAGCTTTTAACCACAGGTCTACATCTGTAGTTCCAACTACTCAACTTAACAGTGTTTGCAAACATTCGGTGGAACTAAGGTTTTGGGAAACACCTGTGTCGCTTAACGATGGTTCGGACTATGTAAGTTACCAACGTGGGTAGTTAGCAACTATGGTTTTGGGAAACGCACCCCTGTTCATTTGTGAAGACACAACATTACTGTAACCAATGGCAACCCCTGCCAGCAAACAACACCAGCAGGTACTTCAGCAGAGGCACCCCTGCCACTAGGCAAGGTAGGCAATGCTTGGGTTGCCAGGCCAGTGGGAGGCCCCGTGGTATATTTATTTTTTAATTAGATGTTTTTTATATTTATATATTGAAAATAATTTTTGTTGGTGTCTAATTATTTAGAACATAATGGTGATAAACACTGGTTGAAGGGGCCCCCTGTGAAATTTTGCCTAGGGCCCCAACAGACTCTAGAATCACCACTGCACATAAGGCTTTCAAAACGCATGGTGCTGGGGGGGCCATACCCCCAGTAAAAAAAGCAGTAGCATAGCCCCATGGGCCAGCATCCTGGACACACTCCCAACTACACCCCAAAACATACACACACACGCTCACTCATTCCCTCAAATACACAAACAGAATCAAATCGAAAACAAATCACACTAGCAGAAAAAAGAGTGAAAGAGAGAGACCAAGAAAAAGGGGGAGAGAGACAGAGAGCAAGAGAGATAGAGATATAGAGAGAGAAGCAGGCTGTCAGACAGAGGAAGAGATAGACAAAGAGAGAGAGAGGAAATAAAACTATTTAAATGTGAACTGAATGTGTGTGTGTGTGTGTGTGTGTGTGTTTAGACTGGAACATGGAGGTGAGATGAGAATTAAACCAGGACTGAAGAAATGTAAGTGCACACATATGTTTGTTTCGGTGAATTGTGGAGTCATTATATAGACTTCAGTTTATTTTCTAGAGACTTACCCAAACCTTAACCAGAACTACTACTAACCTAACCATTACCCTGACCTTAACCTTACCCTAACACTCACCCTAACCTTCTAACTCTAACCTTAAAGTCGGGTGGAGGACAGGACGAGGGGGCAGGATATAAACGCAAGGATTTAATTACCAGAACAAATAAGACAAAACAAAACAAAGAAGCAAAAAACACTAAGAAATAGTAAACCAGGTTACAAAAACAACTGACAAACGACCGACAGGGAGACAAAACGACCAGCAGGGGAACAAACGACCAGCAAGGAAACATAACCAGGAAGGAAACAAAACACCAAGCAAGAACACAGGGGACTACAGGGAGTATAAGTGAACAGGGACCAACAAGGAACACCTGGGAAGGGGCGGAGCTACAAACTAGGGACCTGACAAGGGGGCGGAGACAGGAGGAGCCAAAGACCAAAACAAACAGAAGCACATGGAACAAGACAACAAAAGGCACATGGAAGTGACAGGACAAACAGAAAACCAGAGAAAACAGAAAAACAGGGGCTTGACTAGACAGGACAGGACGTGACACTTAACCTCCTGAGACCTGGAATTTAGCTTGGTGTGCATTTTTAATTTCTCCTATTTGTGATTAGTAGGACCTAACAAGTATAAAAACTAAACTTTGTCTTTGTACAGGAAGTTGTTTTGGCAAAAGAAGTTGTTTTGGCAAAAAACAATGTCCTCATATGAGGCCAAGGGGTCAATGTTTTAAAAAATGAAGTATCATGGTGCAGAGAAGCAGAAATGTAATGTCCTCATATGAGGATGCAGGGTCTCAGGAGGTTAATGTTAGCGTTATCCCAATCCTGACCTTACTTTACCATTACCATTACCATTACCTTATCTTAACCATAAATTAACTGTACTCCAGCCCCAAGGTTTATATTACTCTACCTTAATCTTACGATAAACTTACCTTAACCTAACCTTAGCCCTAATTCACACACACTCTAATCTTTCTTCTTGTGTACAGATTCCTGTGAGCTCACTCTGGATCCAAACACAGCAAACAAATATCTATCTCTGTCTGATGGGAACAGAAAGGTGGTGTGTGTGAGAGATCAGCAGTCATATCCTCGTCATCCCGAGAGGTTTGATGGTTATCAGCATGTGTTGAGTAGAGAGAGTGTGACGGGGCGCTGTTACTGGGAGGCTGAGTGGAGCCGTGGCGGAACTGAAATAGCTCTGGTATATAAATCTATCAACAGGAAAGAACGCAGCGAAGATTATAGATTTGGACGGAATAGAAAGTCTTGGAGCCTGATCTGTTCTAATTTAAATTACTCTGTCTGTCACAATAACAACAGAACTGGGTTCACTGCTCGTCCCTCCAGCTGTAAGAGAGTAGGAGTGTATGTGGACTGTCCCGCCGGCACTCTGTCCTTCTACAGAGTCTCCTCTGATCCACACACACTGACTCATCTATACACCTACAACACGACATTCACTGAACCACTCTATGCTGGATTTGGGTTTGAATATTATGACTCCTCAGTTTGTCTGAGATAGAGTAAACTGGACCTTTAACACAGTTATTTTAACAAAAACAATTTTTACACTGTCTTCATCACTCTCTCACTCTCACTCTGATTGACTGACTGACTGTACTGGATTGTGTTTCATAACTTTGCTAACTTTGATGAATGTCTACTACTATTGTTTGTTCAGCTGTGTTATTCACCTATATTATACCAACTTTACACTGAACCAGGGATTTTACTGGGATTTGCCTGGGATTGGACCAGGTGGTTTTCTTTTTATTGTTGTTTGCATTCTGTTATGCTATGTTTTAATGAATGTGAAAGTTAACACATTAATGAAAAATCTGATACTTTTACAGTTTTTCTTGATTGTTTACACACATTTTCTGAGAGCATACCTCATACTCTCAGAACTCTACACACAAATCAAAAAACACACACGCAATGGGCAAAACCCCTCAGTTCTCCTGCAAAATGAAACTTTACATTCAAAACTATGTTATCTCTTCTCAAAGTGGTATTTTGTTTTTAGATGACACACACAAACCATCATATGAATAGACATTTATAAGAACCAGTTGAACACTGATGTGCTCAATGTAAAACACTATGATGAATGGAAAACACTTCTTCTCCACTCATCATAATGACGCTTACTACATACATAAGTGTGTTGTAAACTATTTTAGAATATTGTTTTCATACTCAGAACACACAAATACTCTGTAACAAATATATTTTATTTTTCCCACAAAAACAATGTACAGTGTACATCCCAACCAACAGAAAGTTGCACATACAGTGATCTACATACAAAACAACAGAAGAATTTACTGTACACAGTTACAGTAAAAAAACAAAAAAAAAACTATGCTGCATCCTATCTTCTGTTTCGGTCTGGCCACAGCACCTCATCCACATCACAAGCAATGCTTTCCCTGGCCAAGCAGCGGGGGAAATATCGCCTAGCATGGCAAATCCAGCCTTGAAAAGCATCAACTACTATATCTCCACATGCGTCTTCCATAGCTTGGAGGAAGGGTATTCGCGTTTGTGAATTTAGGTCATACACTTTCCATCTCCAGGCAGAAAAAAATTCCTCAATGGGATTGAGGAATGGAGAATATAGAGGGAGATAAACAACTGAAAAGCGTGGGTGGGCAGTGAACCAGTTATGAACCAGAGCAGCCCGGTGGAAACTTACGTTGTCCCAAATGACAACGTACCTGAGTTGCTCTGGGCCGTCTATCTGATCTGGTGGAATGAGTGTGTTGTATAGGGAGGCCAGGAATGTGATCAGATGGGCAGTGTTGTAGGGGCCAAGGGTAGCATGGTGATGGATGACGCCGTGGTGGGTAATTGCTGCACACATTGTGATGTTCCCTCCGCGCTGGCCAGGGACTTTAACAATGGCACGCTGGCCGATGACATTCCTTCCCCTCCTTCGTCTTTTTGTGAGGTTGAATCCAACCTCATCAATGAAGACGAACTGGTGCTCCACTGCAGCCACCTCTAGCTCAAGGACTCTCTGAAACACACATGACAATATCAGAAATAGACATGGAGTGGTCACTATTCTGAAGCACAATCATTATAATTACAGTACTGAAATATGTATAATTTATACAGTGTTGAAAGTATGCATCAATTGTGGGATTATATAGGACTTACTTGCACATAGTTATATCGCAATTCTTTGACTCTTTCTGAATGGCACTCTGTAGACCTGCTTCATCCTCAGATTATTTCTGCGCAAGACACGGTCCAGCGTTGACAAGCTTACCCTATCAATATTTTGAAATATCTCATTGTTTTCTATTATTTTTCTTTGTATTTGCCGTAATGTTATGGCGTTATTTTCTAGGACCATGTTCACTTTCAGTTTCCTGTTCAGGAGACAGAAGACGTCCCTGTCTGCAGTTTTCTAGTGAGAGTAGATTTCTTACCTATTCTCATTTCGGAAAGTCCGGATGATGGATGCTACAGTGTACCTGCTCAAATTTGGCTGTACTCTGTGCCCAGACTCCCTAATTGTTAGAGGGAGTGGCTCGGATCTCATCAGAGATTACGGTCCTTGGCCTTCCTCATCCTCGTCCTCCTCCTCGTCCTCCTCCTCTTACTCTCACTCCTCTGGCTCTGGCTCTGCCTTTGTTTCCAATGTTGGCATCCATTTCTCCAAAACAGAAGAGCTCACCTGTTGCCCTTTTATGCTAAAGCTCTGATTGCTAATTGTAAACCTGTGTGACGTGTTAGCTCATGTGATGAGTCAATGTGCATAGTAGGGCAATTAACTTTAGAATTTTGAATATCAGTGTGTTCCTTGTGAAAACAAGAGATTTTCTTCATGAAAATTGTGATAAATGCAGAAAATTGTGTGTAGTGTTTTGAAAAAAGTGTGTTTTAGAACTGCAATTTGAGTGTAAAGCAGGAATTGTGCTTGCAGTTTGGCAGAATTGGTTCAGGGGGTTGGTGCATGAGTTACATGTTGTGGTCATTGTGTCTCAAGTACCAGTATTTGTGTGTAAACAATTGAGAAAAACTGTAATTGAACTATGCATGTTTAATAAATAGTGGTTTAGACATGTGCAAAAAGTATTTAGAAGTGCAAAAATAATTTTACTTGTTCTTATTAAAGTAGTTTTAATTATAGTGTGACACATACTATTGTTTTAAAATAAATAGTAATTTTTTAGGTAATTGCAACCCATCAGAAACAAAGACTCCGGACCGACGTGAGCAGAGCTAAAGTCAGGTTGGCTTTATTACACAATTGGGTAGTCGAGCAAAGCAACAACACATAATCAAACATGTGATGGAAAATACACAGTCACAGTCAGGGACAGGCGAGGGTCAGAAACCGGGAGGAGCAAGACAGACAAGTTAGGAGGATGGTCAGAGAAACGAAGGAGAGGTCGAGAGACAGACAGAGCAGTGAGGTAGCCAAGAGGGGTAACATGAAAGGAGAAGTCAGAAACCAAAAGGAGTCGTAACCAGAGATAGCAATAACAGTAAAGAAATGCTCAGAGTTGCAAGACAAGGTCGGCAAAACTTCACAACGGGGAAGTGTGTGTGAGTGTGTGTCTTTTATGCTGGGGCTAATGGGTGACAGCTGGGTTCAGTATTCTGGCGACCAGGAGCGAAGCTGATTGGACGACCGGGAACATGTGGATGCGACGTCATCGAGCGATGCCCTCTGGGAAGTTGAGTCCAGGAGAGTGAAGGAGCCGGGCAAACCCGGAAGCTTGACACAGCCATTAAAGTACAGGCTCGGAATGAGCCTGATGCAGTATCATCAAAAGATATGGGACAGATCACGGCCTATGTTGGGTCCATGCTACTTTTTGCTGGCACGTAGGAACAAGCCTAGAGATGGGCCGTGTATGTTCCGCTAACTGGGTTAATTAAAGGCTCACTGTGGGCTATATAATCTGGACCCAGTGTAGAATGTACACTTTTGCACACTGAGCATGATTATTCAGACACCAGTAATTCATGTGTATAAGTGCACGTGTATATATGATATTTTTCACAGCACATTTTACGTTTAATAAATGTAGAGAATAATGTGAGGTTTATAATTTGTTTTATTGTAGATTCATTCATTCCATTTATTCTGCGTTCATATTCATCATTATCAGAACTGCAGAACACTCAAAAAAAATGCATGGGTGTGAGTTTATTGGTTTTGGTCCCCACAATGTGGTGTAAACCTTTCACACACATGATGTATTTGTTTGATAATTAAATCATTAACATATCATCATTAAAAATATTTATTTACAATGCACTTATGAACTAACATTTCCTTTTCCTGTATTGGTAACAATAAACTTACAGAGAGCCACCCCCCCAACCAGTGCTTGCTAGCAGAGAATTGCGAGTGAGAAGTGCAGGTGGAGCATCACACCTTAACTTCCAAAAACAAAAAAAGGCAGGAAAATGGTGGCAGCATGTCAGCAGGTTTTCACAAAGAAAGATAGGAGTCTCCTGTAAGTGGTGAAAATTTGCCTGGTAGCTTAGTCCAGAGTGAAACAGAATACTTTTATTCTTTTAGGTATTTAATATCTTCACAGAAAATTCTGAGTGTTTAAATTTGAGTGCCATTTAATCAATGCAGGTAAACTTTTATCAAGCTATTCATTCAGCAGCCCTGTCTCTCCAACTTATACCCTCTACTTCCAGCTGAAGAAGGATATGAGCAGCATTGTGTGGAATGGCATTTCAGTTTGCATAGAAGAATGCTACATGCATGTCAGCACAGTGTTATATTTTCAGGCATAGTGTGGTCTGTGGTGCAAGCCACTGTGATATCTTTTCATGGGGCCCAAAAGAGAGGTTAGAAAAATGATCATGTAAATTGTATTATATGGGTTCTTTAAAGAGTGTGTTATTTAAAGAGAAAAGGTTTTACTTGTTAAAATCTCACACACACATTAACACTGAGGAGTTAGGATAATCAACCCTAAATCCTGCACAGAGCAGTTCTTTAGTGAATGTGGTGTAGAAGGTGTGTAGGTGAGTCAGTGTGCGTGGATCAGAGGAGACTCTGTAGAAGGACAGAGTGCCGGCCGGAGAGTCCACATACACTCCTACTCTTTTACAGCCAGAGGGAGAAACAGACACAGCAGTGCTGATCTTATTGTGACAGACAGAGTATTTGTGATCAGAGCAGTACAGACTCCAGGAATTTTCATTCCATCCAAACCCACAGTCATCACTGCGTTCTTTTCTGCCGATTGATTTATATGACAGAGCTACATAGACCTCCTCTCCGCTCCACTCAGCCTCCCAGTAACAGCGTCCAGTCAGACTCTACTCTCTACTCAGAACCTGCTCCCAGTATTCAAATCTCTCTCCATGTTCAGGATACAACTGCTGCTTCCACACACGTTCCACCTTCCTGTCCCTGTCAGACAGGGATAGTTTTTTGTATGCTGTGTTTGGATCCAGAGTGAGCTGACAGAAATCTGCACACAAGAGGGGAAATTAGTGTCTATGTGCATTTGGGGGTGAGTGCTTGCATGTGTATGTGAGTTTGTGTGTGTGTGTGAGAGAGAGAGACTGTGAGCGTGAGTGTATGTGTGTACTTACATTTCTTCAGTCCTGGTTTGATTCTGTTCTCACCTCCATGTTCCATTCTAACATATAAACATATTAATATACACATGTTAATATTATACATTCACATTCTTTCTTTCTCTCTCTATCTCTCTCTCTCTCAGTTTCAGTTCAGTCTAGTAAACCTTATTAGCAAGCAATTTTGAATTTTGAAACTTGAATCATTTGCATATCTCACAATGTCAAACCTACCCGCCAAGTTTTGTCCCTTTCAGTTGATTCCTTCTGGATACAACTATTAGTGCAACTATTTTTTTATTGATGACTGTATGTGTGAGTGAGGTATGTATACAATGTGTGCGTTAGAATCAAGCAGAGGAATACAGAGTTTGGTCTGCTTCTCTCCATGCATGCACATTTAAATCTTTAACTTATGTCTGAGTTATTGATTGCAAATAAGAACAGTTTGGTGGAGTGAAAGCAGTCTAAGAGAGTGTAAGCAGTCCAGGAGAGTGTGAGGCACTTAGGTAAATAGGTAATAGCTGAATAAGAGCAGTCTAGGTGAATAAGATCCCTCTAGAAGAGTGTGAACATTCTGGGTAATTACTAGGAGTCTAGGTGAATGGAGCAGTCTAGGAGAGTGAGAACAGTCTAGGAGAGTGTGAACAATCTAAGTGAATGAGAGTAGCCTAGGTGAGTGAGGTGAGTGTAGGAGTGTGTGAGAAGTCTCACTACATGAAACCAGTCTAGGTGAGTGAGAGCAGTCTAGGACAATTTGAGCAACCCTAACTGAATGAGACCAGTCTAGGCGAATAACAGCAGTCTAGCTAAATGAGAACAGTACTAGAATGTGATCAGTCTAGAAAAGTGAAAGCAGTCTAGCTGAATGAGTGCAATCAACTGGAATGTGATCAGTCTGGAAGAGTGAGAGCAGTCTATTTGAATGGCAGCAATTTAGGACAAAGTGACCAGTCTTATATATAACGAGAACAATCTAGGAGAATAAGACATTCAATCATAGACATCCTGCAAAAAAAATAAACAGTATGATGAAGAGCTCTGTTTTTGTCTTCAGTGTCATTCAGATTTCACCATACACAAACATATGCCCACACCCCTCTGAACAAAGTTCCTCATACCTAAGGGTGCTGAGTGTACAGCGTGGATCCATCATTATAGTAGAGCACAGCCTTACGCCTGATTCTCCTGGGTGATTGTAGGTCAGATCTAGTTCCTTCAAGTATGATGGGTTTGAACTCAGAGCTGAGGCCAAAGAAGAACAGCCCTTATCTGTGATCATACAACCAGATAATCTACAGAGAGGAAATTAATAGAATAAGAGGATGAGAGAGACTATACATATGTAATATATATAGAAACATAATGATGAAATTATATTTGTAGTCCTGTAAAATATATGTAGGACTGCACAACATATCACAATGATGACATGAGAATTGATTTTTTTAAATAGTGTGCCTGGCTATGACAAAAATATACAGTTTAATCTCTCTTTTAAACAAATATCAAAATGAGAATTACAAAAGTTCCATTCACTATTTATAACCACAAAACCATAAAATTTATCATAAAACCCCTTGATATCTATGTAAAGCCCTTATTACCACAGCTTTTTACATCTCTAGTATTGCACGAACATGTATCAAATGAACATCATCTAATGAAGTTTTGCAGATCGCTGTTGACCCACTGTGTACAAATGGTTGAGAAAACAATGATGTATTTAAGTATTAGACTTATGTTTACTGAATTGAACTATTTCTATCTAGTAAAAAATCTATTTAAAACTAAAACTTTAGTTCTGCTGGAATTTTCATTTGCCTGGAATATGTGACCAAATTATTTTCTTATTATGTAAAGCTATTTTTTCTAAATCTCATGGTTTATGAATATGTATTAGTAAAGAAAAAAACACTGACCTGAGTATCTCCAGTTTACATTGTGAACTCTTCAGTCCATCAGAGAGCAGTTCTACACCGGAGTCTTGCAGGTCATTGTTATTGAGGTCCAGCTCTTTCAGGGACGAGTTTTCCAATTTTAAAAGTGACTGAAGAGTGTTACATGACTTTTCTCCAAGACTACACAAAGCAAGTCTGCAAAGCATAAACACATCATTTAAAGCATAATTAAATGATGATATGACCAAGAAAAGGTATAAGTACAGACAGGAAAACAACGTTCCCCTTGTATTTCATTAAACTACTAATTACATAAGATAACAGAAGACAAAATTTGTCCTGAGGATGAGTTGCATGGGCATAGGATTCCATATGAATAATTTGTGGAGCGAGAACTGACCCAACTAACATTTGAGCAAACTTGTTCACGTTATCTTAACCTATGTCCTAGGTGAGTTGCAGTAAAAAAAAAGAGGAATAAATATCTATAAATATCTATGCTTGTCTAATTTCTTGCTCTATTAATTATATCAATTAAAATAATATATTGTATAAGAAAGTAAAAGAGTAATATGTTGTTGTCTAAGAAAGTAAATTTGTGTTAAATTAATGTTAGTTAGTCTCTGTTTCTCATTTAACAACAAAACCTGATGCTTTAACATCCAGTGACTAAAGGATGGTTTGCAAATGGTCAATTCATTAATGCAGTACTGTTTTCACTCATCTGTGCTTTATAGTTGATTCTTTTAACCTTTAATTTCACTGAATGTGAAAATGTGCTGAATGTGATATGCTTAGAAATTTTACATTCTAAAAAATGAGCCTCTTTATAATATCATTTTTATCTTTATAATATAATTTTTATTTGTGATGTTTATGGATTTTTGCATTGACAGTGACCCATGACATAGGCAGATGGAGTTGGATCATCATATTTCCTTTGTAGTAGCATAGATGATATATCTTTCTTCAAGCATATTATATAAGGCTCTCAAATCTCAAACTATACTTGTCTCTTCACCTGGAAATATGTTGTTTGCCTGCACATGTTGTTTGCCTGTTATTTGTCTGATTTAATTAATGCCTTGTGTTCAATGCCACTATCTAGCTTCATCTGTCAGGTCAGGGAATATTTACAAATAAAGACATATGAGCCTTTATTTTCCGAGATTCCCTTCAAAATCTAAGTGTTTGCTTCTAGAATAAATTCACAGAAACACTGACCTGAGTATCTCCAGTTTACAGTCTCTAGTCTTCAGTCCCACGGGGAGCAGTTCCAATACTGAATCCTGAAGCTCATTGCCACGTAGGTCCAGCTGTTTTAGGAAGGAGATTTTTGTTTGTAGGGCTGGCATGAGAGATTTACAAGACTCTGCAGTGAAATTACAGATGGACAATCTGCAAAAGGAGAGTAAATACAGCACATAGCACAGTTCAGTTGGAAAATGTGGAATCATACAGAAATAAATTGATGCAGCATGCATAATTTCAACCTCTATTATATTTTTTATCTTAATAATAACAGACAGGATCATTAATGTCTGTTTTCCTCCCTTGCCTTTCTCATTACTATCTCTGGTTTTGACTCTCTTTTGACTCCGACTCCCTCTCTTTGCTTCCCCATGGTTCTGGTTGCCGGTTTGTTTGCCTCGCTGGTTTTCAACCCTCCATCTCCTGACTTCTCTCTTGGTTTACCCCTTTGTTTTCGTCTGCTGGTTTATCTGATCTCCTGGTTTTTGACCTTTGCCCGTCTCTCCGCTTATGACCTCACATTGCCCTTTTGTTATGCTTGCTTGTACTTTGTTGCTATGCTCAGCTACTGAACTGTTCAGTAAAACTCATCTGACTTTTAGCTCTGTGCGACTTTTAGCTCTGTATTATACATGTCCTTAGATGCAAAGAAAAAAGGGATCATCATAAAACCAGTGATAAGCAGATATTATTTAGTTGAGGGTCAGAGCTGCACTATTATTCATATTACCACCATCAATGATTTTTCAACTCAGATAACAAATTACAGTACACAAACATAAGCTCACCAGACAAAACACCAGTCATCTGTAACAGAAACATATCTAAAAGTGTGTAATACTTCTATGAGCATGAACAACAGCTGTGATTCGATTTGGCATGGACTGGAGAAGTTTCTGGATTTAGGTGATATCAATGTTTAGCCACTCTTGCATCAAGGAACTGTGAAGTTTGACCAGATTTCCTGGATGCCTTCCCTAGCATTTTACTCGCTGTACCAGGTAGTCCGATAGATTTTCAAGATGATTAAAATCTGTGGATTTTGCAGGCCAGTCCAGATGTGTGAATGCTTCTGAGTGCTTCTATGTTCATCATGTGAATATGTCACACTGGCAACCCTCTAAACATGAGAATTGTCATCTTGGAATACAGGGATAGTAATGTTATGTTTAATGTTATGAAAGATAATGAGCAAAAAGTAAAACCTGGTTGTCCAGCTTAATGTAGGCATTACGATGCAAATTTACTTTCACCTAAAACAATTTCCACATGGTTAAAACACCCCTAGAACATCACAGTGACTATTTTTTGTCCGGGGAGCTTACACGGTACCAGTGTGACATATTAGAAGACCACATTAATGCAGTGATTGTCTTATGTACAGTGCTGTAATTATTTCCTATTTTGCATAATTGCAATAATTCCTAAAAAGAATACAATTTTTTGGGATCCTGACCTGAGTATCTCCAGTTTACAGTCTGAATTCCTCAATCCATCAGAAAATGCCAACATTCCAGAATCCTGTAGGTTATTTTTACTGAGATCCAATTCTTTCAGAGGCCATGTTTTTGCTAGTAAAGCTGATCCCAGATTTTCACACGTTTTCCTCCCAAGATTGCACAAAGGCAGTCTGCAAATGGAAAGTAAATACAGATGACACTTTTTCACTTTTTTGGTTTTATAACTAAAGATTGTAGTTTTTGTTGTCCATAACACACACGCACGCACGCACGCGCACACACACACATATGTATATATATATATATCAGTTGTGGTAGTAGAGATACCTCCCACACATGTGCTGGTTGCGAGCTGAGGCAAGCCAGGAAGAGGAGAAGGGACACAGTTTTTTGTCTGTCTCTGAGCTTATTTTGGGTTTTCTAGTCACTATGTTGAGTTCCTCCTTTGGTCAAGGCACACTTGTGAGGAATGCAGGCACAGCCCATTAGTGGGTGGGTCCTGTGACTGGGAACCAAGTAAAGCTCAGGGGCACATCACAACTCCAGTTCGAGTGCCAGTAGTTTTGGTTTTGTTTTGTTGTCATTTAAAGACCCAAAAAAACGCCAAGAGGAGAAACAGGAAAGAACCAAAGGAGCCAGCAACTCGGTCCCATCGTCTTAGACTCTCTGAACCTCCTGGACCCACCGGAGTGACCAGCTGACAATGTGTGCAAACAGGTCAAACAGACAAGTCCTATGTACATGAAGGAAAAGGCGTTTGAGGGAGAAAGAGCTATGTTCAGCCCAATGTCTCCCAGCCCTCGCAGATGCAGATTGTCTACCCTGGTAAATGAGGGCCATGGCACTGATGAAGTTCCTTCCCTCATCTGACCCAATTATGTATTATCCTCTCCCTCCTATCCAGTTACAGCTTCCTTTTATCTCTTTCCCCACTGTGTTCTGCTAGAAAAGCCAGCGATGTAGGAGTCAACTATGTGTGTGGTGCCTCTGGGGTGCCCTTCCTGATATCTGCACTTCCTGGTATCCCACAGGTCACCCCAGAGCCGCACTGCCTGGTGCTTCAGAAGGCATCCTAAAGCCACCCCCATGGTGACAACACCTCTTTGGAGTACACAAATGCCTTTGCTAGTGACAGCGCTGTCAGGAGCCCCAGACATTTTTCATAAACTTTTTCACTCATCTTTATGAAGAATGCCAAAAATTATGAAATTCTGACCTGAGTATCTCCAGTTTACAGTTTGAACTCTGCAATCCCTTAGAGAGTATTTCCACTCCTGCGTCTTGCAGGTCATTCTCACTAAGGTCCAGCACTTTCAGGGAGGAGGTTTTTGTTTGTAAAACTTTCCCCAGAGCATCGCAAGACTGGTAACTGAGTTTACACACAGCAAGTCTGCAAAAGAAGAATAAACGTCATCTTACAGCACACTAAACAGAAATTTTCATTGCAAATTAATATAGTGTTGGTAAAGATTTGCAGAATTTCATGAAATCGTGGAATTGTGACCTGAGTATCTTGACTTTACAATGTGAATTCTTTAGTCCAGCACAAAGCTTTTCCACATCTGAATACTGCAGGTCCCTGTTACTGAAGTCCAGCTCTTTCAGGAAAGACTTTTCTGTTTCTAGAGCTTCACTCAATGTTTCGATGAACTGTGCAGTGAGGTTACATTCTGAAAATCTACAGAACAGGGTAAAAAAAATGAGTAAAATATATGAATATTCCTAAACTTTGTTTGCATCTAGAATTATCTGAATGATTTAATTCTCTATATGTTGTTACTGTCTTATACACCTCATACTAGATTTTGATTACCAAATGTTACCTTTGATCCTCCTTTTTGGCCTACTGTCTTAATTATTAACATCATTAAAGGTAACAAGTTTGTATGGACTCGATACAGTTTCTTTGTTAAGGTTACAGTAATTACTGAAAAACTATGATATATGCGAACTTGAGTAAACTGCACGTGTGCCATAAAAATGTATAAGTGTTAAGTATGCAATCATTTTAACACATCTGTCCACTTTTAATAATCAGTCCACCAGTAAACCACAGTAGCTCCAAATACAACATAAGACACAAAACCCTGACAATACTTTTTATTGTTATCTTAGACTGCCTAGACTTGATTAACATTTTGAACAGTTCATAAGTCATAACATATTATTAATATTACGTAATAATAATAATAGTAATGTGTTAAACACTCACTGAGCCTTTCTGTAGCTTGATATAGTCGGGATGAGTCTTTTGTAACCCTCCTCTGATGTGTTGTATTTCTTCAGCTGAAACTCTTTCCCCATATTCTCTGACTGGAGACGCATGTAAGTTATAAGTGAACATTGTGCAGGAGAAAGTTTCTTCTTTGAGAATTTCTCTGGAATTAGACAGAAACAATCAAAAAATCTCAGATACCACCATCATCCAGTGAAAACATGACACATGTTGAAGTGAAGAGTCACTGACAGTTAAAATGTCATTTCATAGGTGGCTTTAATGAATATTAATTAAGCATATTTGATGTCTTTGGGCCATACAATAAAGGATAGATCTCTCTATTATTTTATTCCTCAGTAATTTCAACATTTTATATATAACATTTCTAGACATTAACACAAATAAAAAGGTCTGTGTGTAGTTTTTCCCTCATCACCCTTGTCAGTTGTGTCTTTCGTTGCCCCGCCAGTGATCTTTATGTCCTCCTGTGTCTTTTAAACACAATTTATTTTGTGGAGATTGTGGCATTGTATTATTATTGTATTGTCTGTTGTTTTCTTAACATGGCTAATCCCTTCTTTGTCTTCACAGATGCTCAGTTTGGACTCGGATACACTTTGCTTAACAACCATTTTTATGCTGTCACATTTTAGAGTTTTTCGTTGCTCTGACACCCTATACATTATAGTAAAAGTAAATATCTAAAATTAGATTATTTCATTGAAAGTATAGTGTAATAACACCATGTTTCATTATAATGCTGGTGTATCTAATAAAAATATCAAATAAGGTTACAATTGCCGTAAATAAAAAAGTGTGCAGTTTGATCCTTATTAAATATGTAAACTGATGTATTAATGCAAGACCCTGCGGAGTGTTACTTTCAACTGCATTTGTATCACTTTAAGTTGACATGCTGCTGAATGTTAACCTGGTTAAGCCAAGTGTGGATCAAAAAAATGCGTTGAAAATTAAAAATTCAATTCTCTTGCATAGCAATTCATTAATTAGTTAGGAAAGCTACTTCCAAATAGCAAATAATAAATTAGTATATTAGAGTGAACTTCTTTACTAAATTTCTATGTTGTTGAATGAAAATGAATAAATGATATCAATAAATGAAGACAGAACAAATGTAGTTAGACTTATCTGTACCTGTCCCTGGACCCAGCAAATTGGTGCTAAATGTCTACATCTCTGAACTTCTCAACTGATTTGTGCATCATATACAAAAAGATACATATTGTCAGTTATATATTACTTGTTATGTGTCAGTACTGCAGCTTGCGAGCACCAGGGCCAAACACATCTGAGGCAGGTCATGGGTTATACCATTCTATTGTACGTTAGTGGCAGTTACAAAATTAAACCAAATATGGCAATCTACAGTTTTACATTATTTAAATACACTTTTACAATATTTTGCATACTCTTATTCTGTGTGCCTCAAAACTGTAGTCAGTAGCATTTCCAATTTGGGACTGATAATATTAGTTGAATTTTCTATTAATACAATGTTGTTAATATATTATGCATTCCTGCTGACATTAAACTGGTCAAACAAGCAAAAAATATGTTTTAACAGACCCAGATCATATCCTGTTTGTTGAAATCTGTCTATTGTGTCATCTTTATATGCTTGCACTCATTTTGTTTGTGTTTGAGTAATATTAAAATATTGGTCTTATCTAAGCATGATCCCATTGCGGGAAAAAAGCAATCATCCTCTGATACCAATGATTCCAATATCGCTGTGCATTTCAAACTTGTATAGAGGTTTACAAGCACCTAACTTCAATCAGATTATATAAACTGCTTTGACCTTGAAGTGAACAAGCCAGGAGAACCACAGTGATTTTGCAACTACAACAGATATTAAATTTAAACTTTTGGCACTAATTGTGTTAATGTAACTTATTTACATAACACACTGTTTATTTGTAAGCATATGGTTCATTTAAATAATATTTTGAATTTGAATAATCAAAACTTTTTTTGTGCTGTACTGCATTTTGTGAGATGTGAGTCTTTGAACTGGCACATAATTGATTCAATTCACATGCAGCTGCTTTTATTGATATGGTGGCGGTGCCTACTCTGCTGCTCTGCATATAGAGGACACAGGGTATTGCAACTCAGTTTATTTGTTCTGTGAGTTCAAGTTCAGTATAATTTAGAACAATGTGTATTTTTCCTAATAAAGAGATGCATCTGGGTTGTTGCTGCATCTAATTCGTATTTTACTGTCATCTCAACAATATCATGCTATCTAAACAAAATTGATTGTCAGGTGAGAAAAGACACAAATTAAAATCTAAATAGAAAGCTGTTAATTCACTTGCATGAGCAGTGGTTTATGAATCTCTTGTACTGCATTTCCTACATGATTCACATCCACAGTTAGCTTGTGAGGACTGCCTGGGCCTCTCAGGCAGTCCTCACAAGCTAATAACTATAAATATTTACAGATCATTTCTGGCACTAGAGAAACTGACAAAACTTTTTGAAAGACAGTTCTTTTCATGTGATAATACAGAAGCATACAGTCTCCCAGAAGATGATACTGCATAATATCATCTTTTCTGTATAGTCATACAATCCAAATATGGAAAAAAATGTTTTTAGCAATTAGAAATTATCTCTGAAAATGATTAATAAATTTACCTTTCAAGATGTAAGCTGTAAAGCCAAAGAATATGTAGGGGGTATAAGGTATATATATATATATATTATAATATAAGGGGGTATATGTGATAATTAATTAACCAATTAATTAATTACTTAATTAATTAACGATTAGGATATTAGAGGGCATGGTTTAGCTTAATTTAAGCACAAACCATAATCGCCATCTGATCCAATCTCAGGGTGAGAGTTCATTTCCGAGACATCTAGTGATCTGCACGCTTGTCACAATATTGAGTCATTTATCCAGACTAGTTTTATAAAAGCAGTTTATTTACAGCACATGTAATAACACAGTAAAATAACACATTAAAGATGAGTGGGGTTGAGATATGCATGATAGAGAGTCCAGATACGTTACATTCACTGAGAGACTACATGAGTTTACTGAACTCAGAGGAAGCTATTTCGTGGAGAAGGAGCATAAATCTGAATGCAACAATTACTCTAAGATCATATTATCAAAGACACGGCATCACTAAGCACAGCACCGAGGACTGGACCACAGAAGAGTATTTTGGTTGTGTCACCTGACTGGCAGTCCAGGAAGTGAAGTTCAGGAAGCGAGGAGCTGAGTGCGGTCTGGCCTGGTCGGGGAAGGTGGTCCGTTGACCCATGTGGTTGGACTGGCCGTGATGGCACCTGCTGGGCCGCTGGCGGTCTTCCCGTGGAGAGGACCGGCGTGCAGCCTTTCTTCGCTTTGGGTTGGACCCGTCTCTGGTCACGTGTTCTGGCGTCTGGCAGTTGATGCTGGCTTATCTGGTCCGCGACTTTGTGGTCAGGTAAGCGGACCTCGCGCTGGCTACATCTTGATTTCTTGGGAGGGCTCTTTCGACGAGACTCTGTTTCTGGCTGAGTCTGTTTCTAGAGGGCCCATCTTCCGCTGGTCGTCATCTTGGAACGCCGGAGCGTTGCAGGAGAGTGCATGGTCTCCAGCTTCCCAGAGGAGCGGAGGGAGAGCGCCAAGAGAGCCCCAAAGGGATGGAGAGTCAAACTGAAGAACTGAGCTGAACTTCGGCTGAGCCGAAGCCGAGCTGAGCCCGAAGCTCTCTTGAAGCTTTTCTTGAGCTGTTCCGAAGCTTAAGCCCTTGAAAACTCTCTCTAAAAACTGAATTCTCTGTGTGTGACCTGAGTTTAAGTACAGGCCTTTGGAAGTGGAACTAGGAGGGGTCTGTGGTCACTTCTTCATGAATATGCATTAGCTTGCTCCTTCCTCCACGAGTGTGTCACATGTTCACATACACTTGAGAGTTTCAAAGCATGGCTGTATGATTAATAAAATAAGCATTTCATGTGTAGAATGAACGCATATTGTGATTAACCAAAATATAGAAAGAATAGAATAAAACAACCTAAAGCCTTATACATTCTATATCCCCTGAGATTATGTATACCCACTTTGTATTAGGGTTTCAACCTTTAACAATCCTAAGAGGTTATATTGGAATAAAGCAAAGCATTTAGTAAAACAAACAGAGTATAAGTAACTTAAAATCCATGATTTAAAACATGATTCATGATGATTGTGTTTTAAATCATGACTCAGTCGACACAGATCCAATAACTACAACTACACGTGTGATATTCTAAACTACATACAAGATGGGAAAGCATAAGGAAGGTTAAACTAATATGTGGATTACAGAACCTTGATCACAGAATCCTAACATATAAAGAGATAGATAGGAGAAGAACACGTTCAAGTGACAGTTCTAAAATGGATCCTGACTGGGATTGAATTGTAAGCTGACATTTTAACAAACATTTAACAGAACAATTCTAACATCCTTGGATTATGGAAGGGGACTCGTCTGGTATTTCTTAAGAGTCTGTCACATGTCACATGTCGAAATACTGCTGATGTTTGCAAGTTGCAAGTCACGGGAGTCTCTGTGGCAAGGCCCCTTAGGCAGGAAGGTCCGCGTTGAGACAGTTGAGTTTCTGGAGGGTTTGACTTTATGAGACTCCAAAAAGGGGCCCCATTGTGGTTTCCCAAGTCTTAAATTGGGCCTTGTCTCGTGGGCCGTTAGCAACAGGGTGTTGTGCAAATGGCCTACCATGGCCTCCAGGGCCACTGAGGGTACATGGCCAGTTCAGGAGGAAGTTGTCCCCATCTTCAACAGATGTATTAATTGTTCAAGCAAGATTGCATAAAGAGCTACACAAGGCCTCCTCTTTGGCTCCAGGGGTCTGAGGGTCAAACCTCCTGACCTTTTAGGGGAGGGGGCCAGTTCCAACTTGATAAGAGAAAAACCAGATACTACTGGATCCTCTAAGGGTGATGTCTTCATGGTCATATGAAAAATCGATATTTAGTTTTATCAACCAAAAACGGCCAAATCACTACAAATATAACAGCAAACACTGAAATGCAAATGATGGCAATCTTCCAACCATGAAAACTTTTTCCTGAATACAAACCAGAAAAAAATGTACAACAGCCCAAACAACAAACATTATGCTTTGTGATACATTAAGAATAACGTCATAAATAAGCAATGTGTGCAAACAATAAATTAAACTGTATACATGCTACATGAAATGTCACACTCTTTGTGGTGGAGAAAACAGTCATTTTAGCTGTTTTTTTTTTTTTTTTTTTGTATTTGCATTTTACATGCATTTTACTCAGTTTCATTTAGACCATTCTTCAAAGTACTCTTTAGAAACCTCAAAGACTATGAGCAATTGCAATTTCTTATTTGTTTACTTAATATTACCTAACCATGATTAGCGTAGTATATCTCTATGCTAGTATATCTCATTTTAATAAATGAGGTATTGTAAGTTGTCACGCACGTGGGCCTGTCTACCTCCGTCCCTCCGGACTCCAGTTCCCAGAGCGCACAGTCCGACGTCACACCCACATGCTCGTGCTCCGCCTATCCCCCTGGTTCTGGCTCGCCAGTCTACTGATTGCGACCAGCTGGCATAGAAGTATATAACCCCCTCACACACTCTCACACATCGCAAAGTTTTGCCAATTTCTATTGCATTTCTGAGCATGTTCAATCTGTTTCCAGTCTCTCCATTACCGACCTCTTCTTTCTCTCTGACCTCCTCTTCTAGCTTGTCCCTTATTGGCTCGTCTACTGGCATTTGAGCTCTGGCTCTTGAACCTGTTTCTACCTACCCTGATTTACGGCTCTGCTCTCTCCTTCTGTTCTGCCTTCCTTTCTCTGACTGCCTCCCTGGTTTTCGACCCTCGCTCTTTCCATTGGTTTATGACCTGGTTTTGTCCCCGTGTCCTGCTGTATCGATCTTTGTTGTTCCGCCAAGCTTCTGTTTTGTCTATTAAAAGCTCTTGGTACTTTGGCTCAGCACGTGTCGCGCCCAGTTCTTTGCAGCGGACATAAGTCCACATTTAATGTGAAAATGACATGAATTGTTGCAGTTGTTACTAAATATGCATTATTTAATATAAGTTAGTCAAAATGTAGTGTAATTAATTATTTTTTCTTATTTGCTTTAGTTTGACCAATGAGGTTAGTCATGGTAGATTTGCAAGTCTGTGTAATGCAGCATAAAATTAGTTCCGTACTTCTACTGGCTGAGATTTAGATTCTGTATCCATACTTTTATTAGTAAAGCTGTTCTGTACCTTGTACACTCCTGACACTGTCTGACCAACAGAAAGAGTGTAAGACTAAAATATTTACAGATTTTGAAAGTAAAGGAGTGGTTTATCAGAAAATGTAATAAACAAAAATTCCTACTAATTCCCATGTAGGAATTCCCCAGATGTATTCACAGATATGGGTGAATTCTGGTGTTTGTTGTCAACAATAACTTTATAGTCCCATTAGTACACAAAAGATGTAAAATTTGAAATTTTTGAAATCATAAATTGTCTTGGTTGTTTGACTACATCTGGATTAGATGAAATATTGTGTAGATTAGATTTTTGCTCCAAATCATTTCTTAAGTAACTGAAATACTGAGATCACTGATTCTCTAACAATGACTATAAAAGAAAATAAATTAGAAAATAAATTAATGCTTTTGTTACAATGATTCATAATAGTGGTATGTTGAAATCATGATGATTCTTACCTTTAACTTCAACATAAACAATTACATGTTCATTCAAGAAGATGGACCGAATGAGACATTTGTAAGCTCCTTCATCAGAAAGTTGCAAGGTTGAGATTTTCAGTGAGGTGTTTCCTTTCTTCAGTTCTTCTTTAAATAGAGCTGTTCTTCCTTTATATGACTCCATTTGATAACCGTTTCTGTCCTCATAATTTTCATATAGATGCACTAGCCTATCATTCAGATGCAGTCTGGACCACTCCACAACCATGCCAACGGCACTGATGCTGGGTTTGATAGAACAGGGTAAAACCAGAACTTCACCAACTTCAGCAACAAGAGGAGCAGCTGCACCAACAATTTTGAATTGCACTAGAAAGAAAATAAATAAATAAATAAATAAAAATTGAGTCCTATATCAATTAATTTATCAATTAATAATTAATAATAATTAAATGCTTCTAGTTTCGCCTAGTTATTTTTGCAGTGTAGTCTTCTGCTGTTTTTTTGTCTACAAGATTCAGTCATAGAAAAGTCATTCAAAGCTATTTAATGTTAAGGGTTTGCTGTAGAGAAACTTACTGACTCAGATGTTCTTTACAATGGTGTTGATAGGAACCAGGGATTGTGATGTCTACAACACAAATGTAACATTTTCTATACTATCTAAAACCACCGGATAACCTGCTCATGTCTTCTCAACTTTTGAGCAGATATGAGCAGATCCATCTGAGAGTTTTCTTAATCTTTCAGACCTTGCATTCTCTTTAACTACGGGTTCTTATTGACAGGAAGGACACCTGTTTTGAGGCTTTTTATAGCCTATTCCAGCTATTTAGTCATTAAGTTGTTTCCTTTTATGAAGTGCATTTTAGTGTTGACTGAGTATTAAGGGCCACCTTTTTATTTACTTACCTTTTATTTAACTATATATATATACTATATAACTAACATATAGTTACTATATACTATATAACTAACATATAGGTTTGTTGTAATGAACTGTGGCTTCTCATGACCTTACTTTGTGAACACATATTTCAAATACATCACACATGAAATAATCATAGTCTTTATCCCTGTTCCCCCTCATGAAAATATTACTACTACTTTTCATTTCTCACTTTCCTTTACTCTAAACGTTTTGTATCATAGTGATCCATGTTGTTTTGTGTGTTCCATCCACTGTGTGAATAATTGAAAAATGCTCATTATTGCTATTACTACAAACAGCAGCAACAACAACAAAAACAGCAACAATTATACAGTACTAAGACTGTTATATCTCTCACCATTGACTTCAACATAAAGAGTGATGGTATCGTTCCAGGCTTTGTCTTGAATTAAACATTTGTAAGCGCCCTCATCAGAAGGCTGGACTGCTGAGAGTTTCAGTGAGGCGTTTCCTTTCTGCAGTTCTTCTTTAAATAGAGCTGTTCTTCCTTTATAGGATTCCATCTGCTTATAATTTCTGTCTTCATGATCTTCATAGAGATGTACTAAATTGCCAGTATCAGTATCTGGTCTGATCCACTTCACTGTCATATCCCCAGCACTGATGCTGGGTTTGATAGAACATGGCAGAACAAGATCTTTACCTATTTCAACAACAAGTGGACCAATTGGGCCAACAACCCTAGGGTTTTCTGCAATCAAAAATATAGTAAAATAATAATGCAAATTACACAACATGTATGAAAAAACATTTGCATTGCTTCTATTTTCTCTGTTATTCTATATTAATTTCTATTTTCACAGGATAGTGCACACATACCTGACATGCTCACCATAAATCCAGAGAAAAACAGTAGCAGCACACAGAGAAGCATCATCTCTGAAAAACAGTTTCAAAGATTTTCTACTTTTTATTCCTGAAACTTCAACACATATTTCATAAGTAAACTGCTAATGTTGTGGACGTGCAGAAATGTTTTAAAGGTAGTCTGTACATTTGAATGAGGGTTCATCTCGATCCACTTTGTTTAAGCCAATACAGTATTTTGAAAGTCAGAGACCACTCTTTTATATTTATGTATTATTTGACAACCCCAATTCCAAAGAAGTTTACCATTTTATGAAAATGATTAAGTAATTTAGTAACAGTTTGGAAACGTCTTGGAAGTGAAGAGAGTTTTGGGAGAGGAATTTTGTCCCATTCATGTCTGATCTAGCTTCTCAACAGTCTTGGGTCGTCTTTCTTGGATTTTTCCTTTCATAATGCTTCAAATGTTTTTTTTTTTTGATTGGTGAAAGGTCTGGACTGCAGACAGGCCAGTTCAGCACCTGGGCTCTCCTTCTGCAAAGCCATGCTGTTGTGATGGATGCCATATGTGGTTTGACATTGCTTGCTGAAATATGCAAGGCCTTCCCTGAAAGAAACATTGTCTGGATGGGAGCATATGTTGTTCTAAAACCTCTCTTTACTGTTCAGAATTGATAGTGCCTTTCCAGATATGTAAGCTACCCACACCACAGGCACTAATGCAACCTTATACCATCAAAGACACAGGCTTTTGAACTGTGCACTTATAGCAAGCTGGATGGTCCCTCTCCTCTTGAGTCTGCAGGACATGATGTCTGTGGTCAGTAGAATTAAAAATTTTGATTCTACTGACCACAGAACAGTTTTTATTTTGTCTCATTTTAAATGAGCTTTGGCCCAGAGAACACAATAGCATTTCTGGATCGTGTTGACATATGGCTTCTTCTTTGCATAATACAGCTTTAACTTGCATCTGTGGATTGCACGGCAAACTGTGTTCACATACACTGATTTCTGGAAGTGTTTCTGAGCCCATGCAGTGATTTCCAATACAGAATCATGCCTGTTTTAATGCAGTGCCACCTGAGATTTCTCCAGATCGTCTGAACTTTTTGATTATATTATGTACTGTAGATGGTAGAATATCCATTTTACAATTTTACAGTAAGGAACATTTTTATGAAATTGTTCCACAATTCTTTGAATTTTTTTTGCATATTGGGTGAACCTCTGCCCATCTTTGCTGATGATAGACTCTGCATCTCTAAAATGTTCTTTTTATACCCAGTCATGTGCAAATTGCAAATCCAGCATTTTTTATTAGTACCACTTACTTTTTCAGCCTTTTGTTTTCTCCATCCCAACTTTTTTGAGGATGTGCTGTTGCCATTAAGCTCTAAATAAGAGTTCATCATTTTTTGTGAAATGATAAAATGTCTCTCTTTCAACATATAATATGTGTTTTATATTTTCATCATCTGTTTTGTTTATATTTCATCCAGCCTCTCAACTTTTTTTGGAATTGGGGTTGTATTTAACTTGCTTTGCTCAAAACTGATCTCAGCTGTGTGTGAAAGAGATCTCAGCTGTGTGTGAAAGAGTTTATAAGGTTTAAGCCAGAGATGTTATAAAGGAAATATTTAAACTCCTGAAAGAGGCAGATTAACTTTCCTTTTTCCTTTCGCTTTTGCCATTATGGAAACCATTCCGCATAATGTCAGGAAAAGCAAAAGACCTTTAGATAGTTATTTTGCCCAGCATTTGTTTTTTAATGCAATGAAATGAACATACGTGAAATTAGATTTATCAGGTGAAATTTCCTTGTGCATGGACAGGTAGAATCAGATATTCTATAAGAATAAGTGTAAAAGCATCAGTAAGTAGTCCAGTCAAGAATGTTGTGTATGTGTGTGTGCACCTGTGTACATACAAGTTTTGTTATATTTACATTAAAACTTTTATAGCTGCCACTCATTTTAAGAGAATAACATTTTTTATAACCAATATACTGGTAAAAGTTGTATATATATGATTTAATATATTTTATATATATTTGATTTAATATATTTTGGTTAATCAATCACTAATTGTCAGATATGATTGTCAGTTCTTACTTGTCACACATCTTAAAGAAACAGCAGTTTAACAGTCATAATATAAATATTGTGGTGTCTGCTAAAAACTTTTCTTAATTCTGTTTTCACAATAAATTTTAATTATTAAAAAATGCTAGCTTCAGACTAAGTGTGTATCAGATAGAATACAAAGTGCAGCTGTACTACACTGAATGGTCAATTTGATAAAACTGTCAAGCTCAAGCCAACTCTATTCTTATAAATGCAATGAAACTAATAATACTAACTTCAAATTCAAATTATTAAGTTTTTGATATGATAAAATGCCTATGCCTAAAAATGTATTCCAAGCACAACCCACATGTGCTAAAGCTGTTATGTCGGTCGCCCCTCTTCACCCCGTCACAGCTGCCAAACTTTCATTATTAAATGATGGCCAATAAGGGGGGTGGTTGTACATCTCAGTCTTACCTGTGATGTCACTTTTCTACCTACCTTATATTTTACATGTAAACAGTAGGAGTAGTACCACATAATCACACATTCTCTCTCACAAGTACTATGTATATTTCCAAGTGTTTGCTACTTTGATCTGGTCAGAAAAAGGTCAGTAGTGGACTGACTGGACTGACAGTGGGATGAAACTATACTGGTGAACAGAGAATAAAATAGGATAATTAGTTTTGAATGTAATTGATTAAACTTGTTTGTATGACAACAGAACATATCGAGAGAATGAGGAAGTGTGTGTGTGAGAGAGAGAGAGAGAGAGAAAGAAAGAGAGAGATAGACAGAGAGAGAGATGTGTGGGGGCTGGATGTGTTGCTGTTGGTAGTACTTGTGCACAGTATTTGGCTCCAGTTCAGGTTTTGAATGAAAGAAGTAGCCGGTTTTACTCTTCTGCTGAGTTCCAAAGTACAGTAAACCTGAAATGTGTGTGGTGTGTGTGTGTGTGTGTGTGTGTGTGT
>CM067495.1:19961905-19989000 GCA_034552555.1 Semaprochilodus insignis | reverse complement strand
CAGAAAGAGTGCTCAGAATTGCTAACAAAGTCGGCAAAGCTTCGCGAAGAGCACGTGTGAACATGGGGTTTAAATACAAACGGTAATTGAAAACAGCTGGACTAAAACTCAGGTGACCGCGAACAAATGGGCACGTCCGCTCGAGAGCACGTGGATGTGACATCATCGAGTGTAGCCCTCTGGGAAGTGGAGTTCGAGAGGGCGAGAGGAACGGGAAAACCCGGAAGCGTGACACATATACTAACACAAATGCAACAGAACTATGCACAAGTGGAAAAGGAATGTTTGTGCATTATTTTTGCATGCCAGGGATTTCACCACCATCTATATGGGAGAAAGATGATCATAGCAGATTTGGCCCTCATATCAGTTTTCAAAAAGTCTCTCCTGAGTGCTCTGAAACAGGTTCTGAGCATGATACTGTAATTGCAGAATGACAATTGAATGTGCTTAAGCAGTGCTTGAGTACTGGCCGTTCTGAGACGAACTGAATGTACAAAATGCGGTGTTATGCAGAGGTTAGTGCAATATTATACCCAAGGCTATGAGAGTAGAAATGTAAAACCACATTCATACCACCCACATAAGAGGTGAGGCATGCTACAGACATACAAGAGGCAAACTCTTTTGGCATGAACATGAGGGGTTAGATCAAAGACTTTGTGTCAAACTGTTCAGCATGCAATAACACAGGCACAACAAAAGAAGTCCATGATATCACATAACAGATTATAAGCATGGATCTGTATGCTTATGGTGGTAAAAGCTTTCTTATCATTGTTGGCCATTACTCAGATTACTGTTAATCGACCAGTTAGCTCACCTGTCTGCAGACACAGTCATCACATGTGCCACCAAAAATAAATAGATTATTCCCAACTAGAACCAAAGAATAGTAGGCTCTTCAGCACAATGACATGGTGACATCCATGGGTATGTCAAACACAGCCTAAAATCAGGCTACCCTAAATTCTAAGAAGCAAGAATGGAACCAGTTCAAGATCCAGGGGTATTTTTGGTCAAGAAGAGCTAACAGGGGCTTCACCCTTGCCCTTGCAGGATTGGCTGTACTTATCAGTTTGGAGAGAGGAGAGGATACAAAATGGAGTAAAGGAGATGAATGGGGAATGAGGAAATCACCTATGGCATGCAGGCTTGGGAAGAAGTATCCTTGTTTTCCAAGGGATGGAAAGCCAAAGAGAGAGAGAGCAAGACAGATTTTGAGATGGGACTCCTGATCCTGGGTATGCTACCATGTGGGTCTCCACCAACATGATGGTTTCCTCCAGTGACTCAAAACAGTGGCACTGGACCCGTCAGACAGGCTTGTGATAAATAATTCCACCACTAAAATGCCAGCATCTGAAAACACTGGTGGTGTTGTTTAGGGGTCCAACCAATTATCTGTAAGATGACTCTCTTCAGCTCACTGTACTCCAGCTGCAACTGTGTGGGAAGCTGTTGGACAGTAATTTGGACTTCTCCCATTAGTAGGGGGAGGATTCTGACAGCCCACTCCTTCTTTGGCCACCCAGTCTTTTACTGCATACTCCAAGAGCTCCACAAAGGCCTCTGGATTGCCCTGGGAATCATCTTTAAGGTAAGTTAGATGAATTTAGTTGCAGCTGAATCTCTGGAGAGCTGCAGTGATTTGCTGATCCGTGTTCTGCCATGTTGCCTGCCTGTTTTTCCATCTGTAGGTGAAGGTGGGGGCGGGGTTTACTCTAAACTCATAAGCTATACAGGTGTTAATAAATCAGGTTTGAGTTTAACAACACTTTTATTGTTATTTTATTACATGCACATAATTGCATGAGTTTTATGATTTCTATATTGTAGAGCTTCCGTTGATTTTGTGTACATCACCTCCTTCTCAAAACCAAAAAAAAAAAAAAACAGAGCAAAATATTTAACATTCAAACACACAAGACTTCTAATGTTGGGTTTCATATACAGTAGTATATAAGCATTAATAAAGTTTCATAATATACCGTTCACTTCTTAATTCATACAACCCACATACAGAAATTAAGCTGTACAAGCTCCATTCATTATTTTTGCGATATCTTTTACCGACATTCTGCACCTACAGCAGTTTAGATCCGCCCCCTTGCACAGAAGTCATAATAAATGTTTCAATTTGGACTGCTTTTTAAACAAATCACAATGCATAACACACAATAAGAACAGGACTCATTTTGGTGATTGGCCTCACCGATTTACATACATAGATCTTAAAAGGGCAATTTGTAAGATGATGCAACTTGTAGAAATCATACTCCAAACATTTTTGGGGCAACGAAAGTTGTGTCTACCACAGACATACACAGTCCCTCCTCCTCATTGTTGGCATTAACAGTTTACTTACTAACTTCCTAACTGCTTGCTTGCCAATCTCAAACTTCATCCCTTGCCAGAAAGTGGGAAGCATCGCCAATCTTAACCCTTGTTTTGCTTCTATTGATGTCACTTCTTTTGTTTGCTCCTGAACATGGTTTCTTGCAGAGACTGAGTGGTGGCAGTCTCTTGCCAAAAGCCTCAGTCATTGTGGTGCTCACTGTTCCTTTCATTGGCTACCTAGCTGGTTACTTCAGTAAATAGCTCTTCAACACGATACATAGACGTCTTTGACATGACACCATGATACCATCAAAAGTTGATTCTTTACATTACGTTGATCATTTTAGTTAATTTAAGAATGTTTTGAAGTAGTATTCTTACAAATTGCACCTTTACAAGCACAGTAACTAAAACCACTTGTTTAAATGTAAGGGAGAAAGAACGGTTAGAGAATTATCCTGGGGGAAAAAAAAGTAGGATAAGGGCTTTTTAAAGTGTATTATTGGAGACAAAAGTTTTCTTTGTTAAAATAACTATCTTTTCTGTGTGTAAAGGTGCAATTTGATATTCATGAGCTCTAGTTGTATATGTAGAGGACACACAGGCACAGTTACACATACACAGGAGAGGTTATTCTGTCTCACACATACACACTGAAGTGTTATAATTATACAGTCTAAATCCTGCACAGAGTGTTTCAGTGAATGTGGTGTAGAATGTGTGTAGGCGAGTCAGTGCATGTGTATCAGAGGAGATGCTGTAGAAGGACAGAGTGCCGGCTGGACAGTCCACGTATACTCCTACTTTCTTAGAGCTGAAGGGATGAGCAGAAGAAGCAGTTCTGATATTATTGTGACAAACAGAGTAACTGCTTTTAGAGCAAAACAGAATCCACGACTTTCCGTTCTGTCCAAACACACAGTCAGCACTGCTTCCTTTCCTGCTGATTGATTTATATGTTACTGCTATATCAACATCTCCACACCACTCAGCCTCCCAGTAACAGCGTTCAGTCAGATTCTCTGTACACAGGACCTGCTCATAGTGATTAAATCTCTCTGGATGATCAGGATCCGACTGTGAAGACCCCACACGTTTTACCTTCCTGTTTCCATCAGACAGAGAAAGATATCTGTGCGCTGTGTTTGGGTCCAGTGTGAGCTCACAGTAATCTGCACAGAAGAAGAGAGATTAGAGAATGTGTGTGGATTATGGATGAGGCAAAGGTAAACCTGCAGTGGGTGGAAGGTTGTTGCTGGTGAGGGGTGAATGGGGGCCATGACAATGTGTGTGGGATTGGGGGTAGGGGTGAAAATAATTAACAAATGTAATGTCCACATACACTTCGATATTTAACTTTAATGCATAACCAAATCTTTAACAAAACAACTAACAAATGCTTTCATTCATTATGGCCAGATAAAAGCTAAAATAGTTCAGCTTTCACCTTGCACACTCTCTCCTTTTGCTGCAGTTGATGGTGAAATGTAGTTTTTAATGTTTTAGTGTTTGTTTTGACCCAAACACCATGCACATTTTGCTAGAACATGTTTATGAATGAATGTGGTTCCGTTTTTTCAATGTGGACATGCAGATGGATTACTTAGTATTCACACTCATAAACAGACAGAACAAAAGAGTTCAACAGCTCCATGCCAACCAAGGTATGCAAGTTTAATGGTCATGGTAAGAGATACATGTATTCAAACTAACATTTAGTAAATTTACATAGAAACATACACTATTACCATGCATTAATTTGGGTATTACTGTAAAAAATGAATTAATCAGCTGCAGTTCCTCTCACTGAACACAAGTTCACACTCTGAGAAATGCCCCACTCCCAGGTGAAATGGAAATTCTGATTCTGAGATCTTAATTAGTTCTGCCACTAAAACGGAGATTCAAATTGGATATGGTATTGTATGTTGTGTATGTGTGTGTGTGTGTGTGTGTGTGTGTAATAGTAATCTGTGTTTTATACATTTGTAAAATGTTGTCAGGTACTGTGCACTGTGAGATACTGTAGCCAAACTCAAACTACTTATATGTGTGAGCATATAAGGAAGGTAAAATTATGGCAGGGGAAAGTTAGTTAGGGTCAAGGGTTCCTTACATTTCTTCAGTCCTGGTCTGATTCTGATCTCACCTCCATGTTCCATTCTAACACACACACACACACACACACACACACACATATTAATTTACGTGTTCTTACTGCTTATTAAATACTAAAATTATATTTTTAATTTTTAAAAATTGTTTACAGAACACATGTATTAAACCTTAATAAATTACACCTTTGATTTTGTGTACATCACCTCCTTCTCAAAACCAAAAAAAAATACAGAGCAAAATAAATAACATTCAAACACACAAGACTTCTAATGTTGGGTTTCATATACAGTAGTATATAAGCATTAATAAAGTTTCATAATATACCGTTCACTTCTTAATTCATACAACCCACATACAGAAACTAAGCTGTACAAGCTCCATTCATTATTTTTGCATATCATTTACCAACATTCTGCACCTACAGCAGTTTAGCTCCGCCCACTTGCACAGAAGTCATAATAAATGTTTCAATTCGGACTGCTTTTTAAACAAATCACAATGCATAACACACAATAAGAACAGGACTCATTTACATACATAGGTCTTAAAAGGGCAATTTGTAAGATGACGCAACCTGTAGAAATCATACTCCAAACATTTTTGGGGCAACGAAAGTATTTTTTACTTTAAGGACATTTAAGGCATACTTTGAAATTGTGTAGCACACTAAATAGTAATTCATTTTCAGTGAATAATGATTATGTGTGCTGTTGTATATATTATATTACTAAATGTCAATACATTTTCCAGTTTATAGGAAGGATAACAATTAGAGATAATTAAGGTATTTATGTTGTTTAAGTCAAGCTTATTATGTTATGAGCTTGTAAGGGTTAATTAAAGATTTGATATTTCATCAAAATATATACAATATTAAATATAGGTAATCAGTAAGGGTTAAATCTAATTGATATGTACAGTATATGCTGGTTATGTAAAATTTATTAAGCACTCTTGGGCACTTACACAGAGAACTGCACAATAAGTGTCACAAACAACATTAAACAATTATTAATAATGATTAAGTAATACATTCAAATATTAATTAGGTGTTTGTTGTATATAATATTGAAACCAATATATTAGAAGTAAAGAAATGTGCTACTTCTACATGAAAAGAATAAAAAGATCATCTACATGAAGACCGTGGCACCTTTTACCAGTGGTTCCCAACCCTGTTTCTGAAGTATCTCCTGTCCTGTGTAAAGTCTTAATCTCTCTCCGTAACACACTTCATGTTATCATATGTTTTTAGTGACTGGATCACATTAAGATTTATCTAATCACATAAAAAAAAGTGATTATATGGAACACCAGCACAGAAGGTTATAATTTGATAATCCAGGTCTGGTTTTAGTAAAAAACACTTGAGATGCATTGTGATTTGATTTTAAACAGATCAGTCAAACCACATGTGGTATTGAAATCTGATACATATGTGTAGCAATGCAATCTCAGGTCATGTAAAGCATTAGTCTTTTAAACAGGCAGGTCAGTTTAGGAGCTGATCTGTTCAAACTAACTCCAGATATAGATCACATGTAAAAGATAAATGTGAACAGCCTAACAAGAAAATTTGATTTATGGAGAAAATTGGATTTGGGCATTCTGTGTGAACACAGACTAACTAACATGCCAAATGTAGCTTGACTTCCTGTGTTTGTTAGCACTGCTCCTAAAAATTCTAAACTAAAAAGTCAGTATCTGGATGTCTTGACAATAAACATGTTTTGGGTAATTGACTGCATTTGGTTTAAGCAAAGGATATTTAAATCCAAAGGGAATATTTATCATTTATGTCAGAAACTGACCACAGCATGACACATGATACTGTTTCTGTTTCATCTTAAATGTTCTTCAATGAAAGGCAGCACATATGATAGTGTTATTTATCGTGTTGTTCAAATTAGGAAAAATATACAGTAAATGTCCCCTTAATGACAGCACCATTTTATCAGAGTGATCATGTTTTTTCCCCATTCATTCATTCATACATTCTTTCAGAGGTATTCACACACACACATACCTCTGAATATAGTGGTTCATACCTGAGAGTGTTGAGTGCACAGTGTGGATCCTTCAGTCTAGCAGTGAGCATCTTTACTCCAGATGCTCCTGGGTGATTGTAAGTCACATCCAGTTCTTTTAGGCATGAGGGGTTTGAAGTCAGAGCTAAAGCCAGGGAACAACAACTTTCTTCCGTGATCATACAACCAGATAATCTGCAGAGAAGAAAAAGATTATTCTAAATTGTTTTGTCTGAATAGTCCAGTGTCTTTGAAAAACTTACAGATAGTATGCATGACTGTTTCTAGGTTCACTATACTGTAATCACAGTCATCTTTTTTTGGACAAACCTGGCCCTTTAATAAGCAATACCAGAATGACAATGTCAGGAGAAATTCAAAAACCTCAAAAAATAAAAAAAAATAAAAAATAAAAAATAAAAACAATATATACATATAAGTAACACAGGTTGATATTTTTCGTTCAGGAATATACTGAAAGAAACACTGGCCTGAGTATTTCTAGTTTACAGTATGAACTCTTCAGTCCATCAGAGAGCTTCTTTACTCCTGAATCCTGCAGGTCATTGTTACTGAGGTCCAGCTCTTTCAGGCAACAGTTTTCCAGTTTTAAAGCCATTTCAAGATTTTCACATGTCTTTATTCCAATATCACACATAGCTAGTCTGCAAACAAAGATTAAACACAGATTATATAGCATAATCAAACAACAATATTGTCACGCTTCTGGGTTTTCCCGGCTCCTCTGCTCCTCCGGACTCAACTTCCCAGAGGGCATCGCTCGATGGTGTCACGCCCACATGTCCCCAGCCATCCAATCAGCTCCGCTCTATCTCCTGAATTCTAGCCCAGCTGATTCCAATCACTCAGTTTGTATTTAAGCCCCACCAACACACACACTCATTGCGAAGTTTTGCCAAACCCTTTGTTTGCAATCCTGAGGTCCTATCTTGTAGGTCTACTCTGGTTTTGACCCCTTTTCGTTTCCTGACCTCCAATCTCTGCTTTATTCCCCCTTGACTTCTCTCTAGTTCGTCTCCTGGCTTTTTGATTTCTGTTAGTCCTTTGACTATTCTGTCTGTCTCCTCCCTTTGCTTCGGTAGCCTCGCTGACTTCCTCTCCTGGTTCTGACCTCTGGCTCATTTCATGACTCTGGCTTTGCTCTCCTCCCTCATGTTAGTTCGTGTGTTGCTGTTTTGTTACACTGCTCGACTGTTAAATAAAGCCTGTTTGACTTTTAGCTCTGCACGCGTCGGTCCGAGTTCTTTGTCCATGACAAATATAAGTGAGAAAAGAAAATCAGTTGTGGAAGTGTTGTTTTGTTCATATTTGTTTACTATTCAATAACTATTTTCCCTTGGTTGCTGGTGCCAGTTGGTTTAATAATTATGTATATTATATATTTCTGGTCATATGTGTTCCATAAGATTTCTCGATGTACTTTTACAACATCAATTAAAAAAGAAAATTAAATAAAGGACTGTGAATGAAATGCCAATGCCAACAAGCAGTGATTAGTAAATTGTCTGACATAGTGGAAATTGAAAAATGTACAAAAACACAATTTTATGTTTAACCTTATGAGAAGTTTTTTTTCATTAAAAAATGTTTATTCTTAAATTGATGCATGCAACACAGTCCAAATAATGTTGGGACAGAGGTTTTTTGCTCCTGTGTCAAATCACCTTCTCTTTTAATAGCACTTCATTTGGGCACTGGAGACACAATGTATCCAGTTTTGAAAGTGTATTTTTTGCTGTTTTTCTGTTGTTCAAATTTTAATATATTTAATATATTTTGTTGCTTTAAAGAAATGTTCCCTTTGTTGCACAATTTAAAAGCGTTAGTTACCCTTCAAATGTGAATATTTGTAATATTTGAAAAACTTAGAATGAGGTGCACTGAGCTAAAAGCAAAGCAAGGTTTTATTAACAGGTTAGAGCTCAACAGCAGAATCCAATCAAACATAACAAAAGGTACAGGCAAAGTCACAACCAGAAGGGCAAGCAAGAGTCGAGAACCAGACAGACAAACAAACCAGCAACCAAAACCAAAGGAAGAACCAGAAAGAGATAACCAAACATACAAAGCAGAGTCATACCAGGATAGCAAACAGAGAATACAAAGGGTAGTACACACAGTAATGCAAAAACTTGAAAAACTTAAAAGTAAGTTGAAAAAACTTTGCAATGGTTGTGTGGAAACCAGGGGTATATAAGCAAACAGACTATATTACAAACAAGTGTGTGTCGTTAGTGTTCTGGGGATAATGAACGGGGAAACAGGACGATGAGGTCATCGGGTGGTGGATTCTGGGAGATGAAGCTTGGGAGATGAGAGGGTGAAAGGAAACCTGGAAGCGTGACAATATTCATGATGGAATCTGTCCAAAAATTTTGTTAATTCAATCTTCATTGTGAGCTAAGAATGCAGTTTTATACTGTAAATCTATACAATGTTACTTGTCTGAAATTGCTTCTGTCAGCAAGGGAGAGAGCGTTAAATCGCCAATAACCACAAAACCTCATATATATGTATGAAACTTCATTGACATGTACTAAAGGGGGGAAGGTTGGGTTTGTAGGCAAAATAGCAATGTTGGAACTTGAAAATGCAGTTTGGACCAAATTACCACTTGCGGCTATATTTTGGATTAGGTTTTGTAGACTAATATCTAAGATGAAGGTAAAAAGGTATGATTGACTAGTATGATGTATGATGACTAGTTAGCAGTCACTTTTTAAGACAACTCTGCAGGAACAATTTACACCCAGAACAATAAGCAATGAAACATCTGAAAGAATAGTCTATATATATACGTATAATTGCTTATACTGTTTTCTGTATAAGGCCGTCACATCATTCTGTAGTGATGTGTAGTGATCTAGCTGCATCTGTCTTAAAATTGAATATCTGTGTATAAGCAGCTGTTGACAAATTTGCAGCAAATGTCAACTCTCTCACTAACATTTGCAGATAAAGACTGTAGACATTATAAAATTATCTTACATTGTCTTGAAATCCTATAGGTTTTCTTCTAGAATAAATATACAGAGACACTGACCTGAGTATTTCCAATTTCCAGTTTCCAGTTTTTAGTCCAGCAGAAAGCAGCTCCCCTACTGAATCCTGCAGCTCATTGTTACATAGATCCAACTCTTTCAGGAAGCATTTTGTTCGTAGGGCTGATATGAGATATTTGCAAGATTCCATGGCAAAATTACAGATGGCTAATCTATAAGGAGATAGTAAATACAACAGAGTGCACAGTTAAATTAGAAAACATAAAAACGTAGAGAAATACATTAATAAGACTGTTATAAAGCTAACATGAACCTAGTTGTTTATTATATTGTTATTTATCTATGAACTAAAAAACAGAGTAATCAGTTACTTTTAGTTTTCCCAGCACAATTGATTGTATCTTTACCTAATCTGTGAAACTTTGTGTATTTTTCATTTTCAATCACAGATAGTTGTCCAGATATGAAACATATAACTTCTTCAAATAATATATTCACATTTACTAATATATTTACTATTTCCCAATAGTTAGAATTGATGTGTGAAATGCACTATATTGCCAAAAGTATGTAGACACCACTCCGAATTATTGAGTACAGGTGTTTCAGTCACACACAGGTGTAAGAAATCAAGCACATAGCCTTGCATTCTCCTTAGACAAACATCAGCAGTAAAATGGTTTGTACTTCAGGAAAGGGTCATACTTCAAGTGTTACTTTAACAATGCATCATACCGCCTTAGTTCGGTGCCAGGCTCCGTCATTGTATGGGAAATGCACCCCTCATCTGTAAGCATTATTATTGTGAAACGGAAGCGTCTAGGCCAAACAGCTCGGTCATAAAGGTGCATTGGCACAAAATTTTTCTGTAGTGACTGTACCCCATCTTGTTGTTGGACAATTTATCACTCTCTATTCTATCCTATCCATCAGCAGAAAGAGATAGGACCACTACTGCCCAGATGCTATTTGGGTGGGAGATTACTCGTTATTATTATTATTATTATTATTATTATTATTACTATTTTGAATAGTTGCATTTTAGACTTATTAGCCTATTTATTGGCCGGCATGTTTTTAGTGTTGCAATGGATTACATAACCTAATACCTTACAATATGAAACTATTATTTAAAAAATTCAAAAGAAACGGATCCTCTTATGCTCATTTATCTAACGTTAATCATATTTTTGGGTCTATTAGATTAAATTTAAATGCTTTAATTTTCCCAAAACAATGGTAAACCACCAGAGCAGCATCCTACTACAAGTTCTGCTCCCACACAGACAAGGCTAAAAAACAAAAAACAGTGATTCGTTTGGAAAGTTCATGTTTGGAGGAACAAACTGTTGTAACTAATTTGTTGAAAGATAGAAGGAAAATTAATGTAGCATGAATAGAAAGTAAATAAAAATAGTTTTGATTTGCTAATCTCTCTGTTAAATAAATATTTACATCATTTTTCCTGAAACTGAAAGTGGATTACTTGTTATTTTGACTGGCAATTAAATAAATGAATGAGGTGATCAGATAGATAGAGATATATAGAGAGAGATAAAGAGAACGATAGATAGATAGGTACTTTATTGATCCAGAGGGAAATTTAGTAACCAGTAGCAAAAGCACAGCACCATCTGGTATATATATAATTTAGTAATTCTGTTTATATATTTTTGTATAGCTAGGTTACTGAACTTTGCGGAACGCATGCTTCTATAATGCTGAAATAGAATAATTCTGGGGATTTTGGGATTCTGACCTGAGTATCTCAAGTTTACATTGAGGACTCTCCAATCCGGCAGAAAGTGTCTTCATCCCTGCATCCTGCAGGTTATTTTTACTGAGGTCCAATTCTTTCAGGGGGCAGGTTTGTGACTGTAAAGCTGATCCCAAATATTCACATGTCTTTCTTCCAAGATTACACAAAATTAATCTGCAAAAGGAGAACAAACAAATATAAATATAAATATACTATAGTATGTAAAGATCACCACTGAGTAGGCATTAATATAGTAGTGGACAATCAAATAGATAGAATACTGTATTTGTAAACCTGTAATTGTAGAACTTAAGGGTACGTGAAATTAATGTATATAGGAATATTAGTAAAACATGACTTGTGGTTAATTAGTTAAATAAAAAAAAAATGAAAATTAAAAATGAAAATAATGCTTAAACAATGCATAGAATATAACCGAAGAATGTTCTTATTTATATTCCACATTTGTAAGTCCAGCTGACACTTTAAGAATTGTGAGGTGATCGTTTTTGACTTCCTGTTATTATATGCTGTTCCTCTGTGGTACACATATGAGGTGACATAGATGCCAGTTCCTATAGTCAGTTATCAACAATCAAAAGATTAGAGAATATAAGACAATGTGTTGACCGTATTAAAAGCCAATGGTTTTTGAAAACAGCTGTGCACTGGTGGAAACCTTTTTGGTGAGCTTACGAGGAGAGTGTACAAGAGAGGACATAGAAACCTAGGGGGTCTGGAGAGATTCTGGTTTGAGAAGAGGTCTCAGAATCCTTGCTCCATATTCTCCAGTCTCATCAAGCAGTATAGTTTATAGTTATTGAAGGGAGACTCCACATAGTCCCAAATGCAGGGTTGTCAATAATTGTTAAAAGAACGTTGTGTTAAAATAAAAATATATATACATTTTGCATTCTAAATAAAACTTAATTAAGGCTTACATTTTTCTTATAATTTGACCATTTTACCCATCTTTATATGGACATTCTAACCTGAGATTCTCAAGTTTACAGTGTAAACTCTTAAATCCATCAGAGAGCAGCTCAATTCCTGAATCCTGCAGATCATTTTCACTGAGGTCCAGCTCTTTCAGGGAGGAAGGGGCTTGTAAAACTGACCGCAGAGCATCACAAGATGAGTTACTGAGTTTACACTTTACAAGTCTGCAAAATTAGAGTAAAAGCAACACATATTACATTACACTGAATAGAAATATTAATTGCACATTATTACAGTGCTGGTGTAGAAATTCTGACCTGAGTGTCTCCAGTTTACAGGGTGGGCTCTTCAGTTTAGCAGACAGTATTTCCATTCCTGAGTCAAACAAGTCATTGCTACTGAGGTCCAGTTCTTTAAGGGCAGAGTTTTCTGTTTGTAGAACTGCACTCAGAAGTTTAATGGATGATGCAGTAAGGTTACAGTCAGAAAATCTAAAAAACAGCAATGACAAATTTAATATATGAGGATTCAGTTTGATTCCTAATACTATCTTGATACTGTCTTGTGTTGTGGCACATAGCACTTTAGCTTGTCTTTAAATTTGATCTACTTTCATAATTAACACTCATAAATTGGTTGCAGGTTCCATAAATTTGTCTCTCTCATCATAATATATTAAATGTAATTTTTACTGAATGTAATTTAACTGGTTAGTGGATTTATGGAATGTATATGAAGGAAATTAAACTTTTGAATGCTTTTATGTGTTTCTTACTACAGGTCCCAATGGTTGCTATACAAAATCAAGCCTTTACTTATTGGACAAACTTGAACTGAAAACACATAGAGACTGAGGGAAAAGAGTCTGTATGACTACAGGAGCCATTCAATGTTCAATGCAAGGAAACTATTCCTTTGTATAAAAGACAGGAGTACAAAGCAGCATAACATGATAGATAGACATAAAAGAATTTATGCCATCAGGAACAAACAAGACACAACAACATCTTTAAAAGACCTTATTTGTAGAGTAGTGTTTAATGAATACTCCTTCCTGGATTAGTGATGCATTGCAATTATTGATCACAACATGTCACAGAAATAGACCAAAGACCAAAAGATCATTTTGCAAAGCTGGTGAAGCCATGGTAAACTGTTCATGATCTTGCAGAAGAACTCTTAGGAGGTAAGACTGAGTAAAATGTTTGTGTACCATATATGTGTACTTTTTACATATAATGTAAAGTTTGTCTTTTTATATCTGATCTGTAACACTTGTTATCTTAAGTCTGATATAAGTCTACCAGTCAACTGCAGAAGTTCCAGATGCAACCTAAACATAAAACTCTGACAAGACCTTTTCAGACTCTTTAGATTTTGGATTGGCCTCTTTGACATTTTCTACCTTCTATAAGTTATGACATAGTAACAATATTAGCTAAAAATGTTTATTTTAAACTCTTACTGAGCCTTTCTGCAATTTGTGATAGCTGGGATGAGTCTTATGAAACCCTCTTCCGATGTGTTGTATTTCTTGAGGTTCAACTCTTTCCTCACATGCTGTGACTGGAGACGCATATAGGTTATGTATGAACATTGTGCAGAAGAAAGTTTCTTTTTTGAGGATTTATCTGAAATTAGAAACAAACAACAGAAAGCTTTCAGAACTGGTAGAGTGTTAAAAACACATTTTGTAGTTCCTGAATATTATATTCTTTTAATTCCAGAGATATCTTTCAGATGACTAAAAATTACTTTGTGTTTTTCCCTTATCACTTTTGTTATCTATGTCTTTTATTGCCCCACCCAGTTATCATTGTGTCCTCCTGCTTGATATTTAAACAATACAGAAACAGAAAGTACAGAAGTTCAATTCCACTGCATTATAATGCAGGACTATATAACAGGAATAAAACAGAAATATCAAATAACGTTTCAAATTCTGTAAATCCAAATGTGGGCAAATGAATTTTTATTAGATATTTTTACAGATCAGTTTATGTATGAAGCTGTAAAATGAAAAAAAAAGTTCTAATGCATAACAATTCAGGGATTAGTTAAATAAGCTACTTCCAAACTGCAAATTATGACATGGTAAATTAGACTAAATGCTTCAGGTAGAAATTTCTTTTTACCACACAGTGCCTTCTCTGTGCCCAGCAAAACACTGCTGAATGTATTAATCTCAGAATTTCTTAAGTCAAGTCTCCTGTCTGCATCCCATAATGTTAACAGTATTTCATGTTCTCACTAATATTGTGCATTCTTACTGATATTAAAGCAGGAAAACTGCATGAAAGTAAAAAAAAAATCCTAGAGAACACTGATGTTTTCATGGACCCATAGCATATCCAAAATATCCTGTACCCTCCAAATCAGTCCACTTATTATGTTGCCTTTTCTTTGCATGCAGTTTTGTGTTCTGTGTACAAACCTCTTGGTCAACATATTTTACACACAATGTTGATTAAATATGAACAGCAGCTAATCAGGGCATTTCTACATGTGTTATGTTTCTGTCATAATAAAAATAAACTGTAAATGCAATGTTGTTTTAATGACTATAGACCCTCTGTACACAAGTATAATGTCAGCATCACCTAGTATAGAAACAGACAAGAAACAGGATTGTAAGGAAAGCAAACACATTTATGCATGTTAAAGACTCATTTGACTCATCAAGTTTTCTGTATGAATGCCTCTGAAATCATGATTTGATCAGATAAATTGATCTTTTATGAGAGGTGATCATACCTTTGGAAAATACAACAAGGTAATGGGTTACAATAGTTAATAATTTAAAATGTCAGGATTGAACAATGTCAGGTTTGAACATTATTAAAATATGTCACAGCAGCACAATTGGTTTCTGTTAGTTCACTTGGTATGGTAAGTATTGTGTTGTGTTTAGGGCACTGCAACTCGCTTTAGTCATTAGAATAGTAAAGTTCAATATAACCCATTTTTTGTTCCAAATAAAGAGCTTCTTGTGGCCCTTTGAAGCATCTCCTGCTTCATTATTTACTGTTAACTCTACAGTACAGGGCCATCTGAGTCAAAAACTGATGGATGAGTCAGTATTGCGTGATTATCTGCTAACTACACAGTTTATTCACATATAGAATTGTCAAATTCTGATAAAATTGTATTAAAACTAAAATAGTGTATAGTATTGGTTGGCTTATGTTTAGCAGTGCCTGAGCAGTGTTTAATAAATTTGTCATGCTCTCTTTGTTATTCATGTCAACAGTTAGCTTGTGAATGCTAATTTTATTTTGTTTAAATATTACATAATTATCTAAATTACTTTGCTTTGTCAATAAATAGCATTTTATGCATAAGTAAACAAATAAATAAACAAATAAAAATTACCTTGTAAGAGGTATGCTGTAAAGGGAACTAATATAATAACAAAAACTGAAATGCAGATGATAACAATCGTCCAACCATAAAGATGTTTTCCTGAAATACAAAGCAGATAAAAATAGACAGCAGCCCAAACACCAAAAGATGTAGTTTGTGATACATTCATTAATTCTAACTTAATTATACTTTAATTTAACTAAAATTACTTTAACTAAACATTACTGTACTTTACAAATCCTCCAATGTATCTTTTCTGTGTAGACCTTGTTTTAAAGTACTCCTTAAAGGCCATAAAATGCTTTTTCACTCTGAGCTGCACACAGAGTTTGTTCTAAGGAGTTCCAAGGTGTTCTAAGGAGTTTGGCAGATTAGCTTGTATATATTATACAGTGTGTTATCAGCTTCATACTTCCACTTGAAACTATTTTATTTAATAGCAGCTTCTCTAGATTTTGTAAACACTCACACTCATAAACTAATAACACTGAAATAAATTCACAATTTAGATTTTAATTTTTATTTGGATTTAAGAGTAAATCTATGGAAACTACCATTTTTTGTCCCTAACCTTTACATATATTTCACCTGAAAAACATGTTAGAGTAAGTATTTATTTATAATTTTAAATACATTTCTTATTAATTGACTTTTGTTACACTCAAAATTTCAGATTAAGACATTGTCATAATTGTCATAAAACTTGTTTATAACTGTTTTTCAGATATTTCCCGTCACAGAAAATACATGGTTGTGCCACTGAGTAAGTTTAAATATAAAAAGAAAAAAGATTTAGTATGTCTTGGCATTCCAAAAGTGGACGTTTCTATAGAATAACCCTTTAAAGAAATGGCCTGACAAAAGATACATTTTACACAAACTCATAGTACAAATTCTAGTACAAAGCAAACAAAACTAAACTGAGTGACTGTTCACTTCCAGTGTTTGTTAGCATTGTTAGCCTTGTAGGCCAGTACTAAACTAAAGATTGACATTTGGACACTAAACTAAAGCTGTTCGACTCCATCTGGGGTTAGTGGGAAACTGTGTAAAAATGTTTAGCCAAGCCATTACTTTAAGTAACTGAAATGGTGTCTGAAATGGTGTGTGTTTTGCCAATGAATGATTTATAAGCAAAGATAAATTGATCTCACGTCTCTTACCTTTAACTTCAACATGAACAATTATGCCATCTTTCCAGGAGATAGATCCAATGTAACACTTGTAAGCTCCTTCATCAGAAAGTCGCAATGCTGATAGTTTCAGTGAGGCATTTCCCTTCTTCAGTTCTTCTTTAAATAGAGATGTTCTTCCTCTATAAGACTTCATCTGGTCATCATTCCTGTCTTTAAAATCTTTATACAAATGCACCAATCTATCATTCAGATGCAGTCTGGTCCATTCCACTGTCGCATCCTCAGCACTGATGCTAGGTTTAATAGAACAGGGCAGAACCAAATCTTCACCAGCTTCAGCAACAAGAGGAGCAGTTGCACCAACAATTTTAAAATGCTCTAAAAAACAAACAAAAAGTCAATGGACATGATGCTTACAGTTTCCCTCATTATTCTCTTCATCATTATCTATAATTTAAACAAATGTATATTACATATATAATTTAAATAAATGTAATTTATGTAAACATATTATTTACATGCAATGTAATAAAGATAATCATTTAAAAAGTTCTGGGCAAAATCTTCTCAAAACTAACATGAAATAATGTCTCACACATCAGGCACTGTGTTAAAAACCATTTTATTTAATATCCCTCTTTGAGCAAGCTTCTAGAGGTGGACGTCAGGTTCTCATCACCACTATTATGACTGTAAAGTGACTAACAATTGAATGTGTCCCAACTCTATTCTTGGTCTACAACTTTCATGCCAGAATTGACCCACAGATATAGTCACAAGGCATAACTGTATACAGCTGCCTGTAGTGAACCAACAATTATAAGTGAATTTCAGAATCAGCCCAGAATTGTCTGCTATGTGAGTTGCACATTGACTTTTTTCCCTCTTGTGCTATATGACTGGCTTTGGCTAGTCATATGCAAAAGTTTGGGCATCCTGGATTGGGGGGACGGGGTTTCTGTTGAGATTTAGGAATGCAATGTTTCTGGACTGTCTTCCATGCACAGATTTACCCACAAATTTTCCATGATACTGGAATGGACCGAAAGATACATAAAATCTAGGAATCGTGTATTAACATGTACATTGTACAGCATAAAAAAATGTTTGGCTTCAGAAGTGTACACTTATTTTCAAAGATCCACATAGTAAATAAGTTTAGCAAGTATACCCAAGGTTTTGCATAGACCGCACTGCTGCTTTTACTTTAAGGATCAGAGCAATTTCACATTTTACTTTTTCATTTTTTACTCTTATAACTGTTGAAAATTTTTTTTTTTACAGATTTGAATCCCTGTATTTTAAATATAGATAATGTAAAATGAGTCTTGGCCTTTAGTTTGAAAATGCAACTTTTTCACATAATTTGCATATACATTTTTTTTAAGAATAACAAAGTATCTGTCTCTGTTATCAGAATTACTACACCTACTACTACTACTACTAATAATAATAATTATTATTATTATTATAATAATAATAGTATGGTATTAAAGCTTATGTCTCTTACCAATAACTTCAACATAAACAGGTATGGCACCATTCCAGGACCTGTACTGAATGACACATTTATAAGCTCCCTCATCAGAGGGTTGGACTGCTGATAGCTTCAGTGAGGTGTTTCCTGTCGGCATTTCGTCTTTAAATAGAGCTGTTCTTCCTTTATAAGACTCCATCTGCTCATAATTTCTATCTTTATAATCTTCGTAGAGATGCACTACATTGATAGATTCAGATTGATCTGTTCTGATCCACTCCACCATCATATCCACAGCACTGATTCTGGGTTGGAGAGAACAGGGCAGAACCAGATCTTTACCAGCTTCAACAACAAGAGGAACAGCTGGACCAATTACTGTAAAGTTCACTGCAATAAAAAAAAACAAAAGAGATATATAACCAAATAATAATTCAATTAAACATTTAAACAACATAAATATGGCAGTATTGTTTATACAAAACATTTACATAGCTTCTTATTTTTATTATTGTAATGAGTGCTTACCTGTTCCAGTATAGTAGGTTTTTTACAGGTTGGTGCATACATACCTGAATTGGTTTCCATGAAGCCAGAGAAAATTAGTAGCATCACACACAGAAACATCATTCCTGAAAGATAGTAGATATTCTACCTTTTATTTATGACACTTTAATGCACATTTGTCATAGGTGTAACAGAACTGCTTAGAGCAGAGTTAACTTTCACAAAAAGAAGTGTGGGTTTGGCCATCATAAACAGGGACAGAGTGCAAAAATCTGTAGGGTTTATTAAACTAGTGCTGATAGCAAGGTCAAATCCATAACCATCCAAGTGAGTGAAAATGAAAACACAAAAAAAATCTAAGTCTAAAGAACAGAAAAATCAAAGTAAATAAAAAAGAGCGCAAAATTCCACTCAGTTTAGATTTATCAATAAAATCAGAAATTTAACTCACAATCCAATTTAGTTCAGCTAAAGCTATCAGTGTTCTGCTATTGCTTCTAGTCCATAACAACAAAATATACAGAGGTCCAATTACCCAACCAAACCACCAACATACCCTGAAAAAAGAGGAAAAAAAAAACAAATAACAAGCACATTTATAGTAAGGTGACCAGCACCATTACTACACAAGAGGGGAATACACTTAACACAAATACACTAAATTACACTGGGACAAACAAAATTAACACTTGCCAATATCACAATCATATGAAAGAAATGAATTAACTATTAAACAATTAGAAACCAATTCATTTCAAGAAGACACATATTCTGTAGTTGTTTTATTTTATGACATTATTTTAGCACCTCTCTAATGTTAAATTTTGTTGCATTGGTTGAATTTTCAGGCCTGCAAGACACTTAAAAAAGTTATAATGGTAAATCATTTACCCCTCTGGTTCCTATTCCCTTTCATAACACGTACCAAGGATACCAAGCATTTTAAGGTGTGCAATGGAACAAGCTCATCATTGTAGCATATTTAATACTAAAATGCTCCACACATTCTCTACAGTATGAAAGGTGCTCTATAAATAAACATTAATATTATTATTATTATTATTACTGGGAACAGGTCAGGACTGCAGGCAGGCCAGTCCAATACCTTCTTATTTTGAAGCCATGCCATTGTAATGCATTCAGCAATAGAAATGTTAACACAGAACCCAAGGTGTTCATGTAGGATTCATGCCACCTTAACAGAGATGAAACAGCTCTGTGAGGAATGAACTGAGATTCCTTGCTGATTCACATTCGTTGGGTCCAGTTCAGGTTCTGAATAAAAGATGAAAGCAACTCTCTGCAGTCTGTCTAGAATCCGGTTTAATACTGAAAATCAGCCTAACTGACTAATCTCAGACTTTAAGGTGCTCAACAAGGCTTTGTAAAAACACCATGAGAGTATTGAAGTAATGAACAAATGTCTATTTTCATTCAAATTTAAAGCTAACAAATAACGTACGAATGGAGAAACACAAGTTTTAAAGTGATCATTTTGAAAATAGCTGTGGCTTTATCCTCCCAAACACTAAATCTGAAATTAATTTAGAGGGAAATAAGATTTGTTATTATGTTATTTTTTTCTATATTGCAAAATGATGATGAATAAGATAGCACTAAAAGTGGCTGTTTATTAGTAGAAATAATGTTAACACTGCCAGTGTTTGCCAGACTCTGACTCCTATAGATGTACAGTTGTTGCCTGATTGTGTTTTGAGACAAAGCACTGTTATTATATAAAATGCTATTTTAAACTCTAAAATGTAATCAAAGATGGTTGATGTCCCTACAGTGCTTTTACCACTGTCAGTTAATATCTCTTATAAACACTTACATGCACTCTTCTTATTAAAGCATAAACAGCATTTAGATATTCTACCTTTTATTCTCTACAGTATTCAGAATAAACCTTCATCAACTGCACACAGCACACAACATTGTAATACATCACATAAATGAAGAAGAAACTGGAAAACGAAGACATGCTCATATTCCCATGTAGACATTTCAACAACTGAACACAAGACTCAGTGAACTGAAAACTTACTAATCTCAGTTCGGTTTGAGTGTCTCACACTGAAAGTCAAATGCACAAGCAGTAAATCAGAAATAATATCTATCAAAGTTAAGAGTTACCTTTTCCGAGGTCACTCTTCAGAGTCTTCAATAGTCTTCTGTTAGAAAAGTTCAGCCTTTTCTTCATCAAGAGATCCAGTCCTACATCAGAGACACACTCACAGCCTCTCTACTGGAGTTTACCCTGACTGATAAACAAGCTGCAGTTTCCTTTTCCTAAGAAAGAGAAAACCAGTCGGAGCACATTTACTTACAATAGAAGCGTATCTGAAGTCCAATCTTAACAAAAATGAGCAAGCATAGTTTTTTTCCTGGGCTGCCATTAGCGTGATTGTGTTTCTCACTCAATTGTTTATGATGTACAATATATTTAAATAAAAAATGTAATATACCGGGTGGTTCACCTGTCTGCAGTGCCTGATGGAAGCCAAAGTTCATCAGATGCATTTTTAGATACACATTTATGTATCAGACCATTAATTGTATCCATTTTGCATCATTATGCAATTAAGTTGCACAGACATGTATGTGGCTGTTTTGCTGTGATTTCTAAACGCTTCCACTCTTCAATAATACTACTCACAGTTGATCGTGGCCAATGGTGCTGGAATTCAGTAAGCTCTTTAGAATGACCAAAATTTTTTTTACAAATGTTTGTAAAGGCAGACTGCATGGCTAGGTACCTGATTTGATTAATTTGGGTGTCACACTTCCAGGTTTCGCCGCTGCCTCTGACCTCCCGGACTCCATCTCCCAGAATTCACTACATGATGACGTCACAGCCACATGTCCCGAACCCACCAATCACACTTCATTTCCCCGATCAAGCTCTCCGGAATTTTAACTAGACTCACGTTCACCTCATTTCCCCTTCAGTACATATACCCCTTAGTCACAATCCCTCATTGCGAAATTGCCAAACCCTGTTAAGCATTCTCTCTGTATTTCTCTGCTTTCTGTCTCTGGTATCGACTCTTCTTTGTTCTCTGACTCTCTCCCTCTCGGATTTTCCCTTTTGGTTTAGTTCGCTTGTCTGATTGTTTATCTGGTTTTGACCTCGCTTTGATCTCTGGATTTCTCTCTGGATTCTCCTCTGATTTGTTTGCCCGTTTATCGGACTCTCTGGTTCTGAACCCCTGCCTGTCTCTAGTACTTCCCCCTCAGCCTTGTTCTTTGTTGCCTTGTATTTGTTGCTGATTCTGATTATCAACCTGTCAAATAAACACTCTCACTTTTAGCTTGGTGCGCGTCGAAGTACATGTATTCATGACATTCGGACTCTACACACATAAAAATCTACATTTATGCAGAATCATGTGCAGAGTCAAGCAAAATGTAAAAGTTTGTTGAGAGTGTTAAAACAAAAGCAAAAACGTGTGCTAGCTGATAGCACACATGGTAATCGTGCAAGTTTTAGAGTGATCATTTTGAAAATAGCTATGACTCGAACACTAAATTTCTTGAAATAGGGCTGCTTATACAGCAAAATAAGTGGGAAAATATCAAATTAAGTCAGTTTGTCATTATTGCGTTTTTACTCATTGTTTTTAGGTCATTCTTACTGTAAGACTCATGATGTGTTTCTCCATTCCTCCATTATTTGTTAGCTTTATATTTGCATGCTTACATCTGTCAGATGTAATCTACAATGTAAGATGTGACATCAGGGAACTGTTGCTTGTACAGAATGTATACATATTTAAAAAGAGACTAAATCAAGAAATCAAGAGACTAAAGTGTTAATCATGAGAATGAATGAAAAAATGTAGCCACATATTTAAAAAGGCATGATTTTAATTTTGTTTATTTAATAATTATAATTATTTCTACCCCAGTCCCCTCTGGGGCTGTGTAACACAGAAAATAAAGTTAATAATAAAAAAAAAGGCTGGACTCTGGCACTATCACAATAATCCTAACTTTCAGTTTATCACACTTCAGTTTTGTTTTGATGCTTTCTGGGTTGGTGAAAATGAGAGAACTTCACATGGGGCAAAAATGATTGAGTGCCCTCTAGGGTTTCCTTCATGCAATAGTTTACGTGCCTTCTACAGCAAGAACATTCCATAACTTGTCTAAATTAGAGGACTAAGATAATAGATATAGATAATTCATGCAGGCCTTAGGACCCCTTTACAGTTTCCAATGGGAAAGAATGTTGAAGTGCCCTGTATGCTGCGCTGTATGTGGAGAAGTGCCCCTGACGAAAAAAAGCGATCAGGTACTATAAAGGTTATACTGTTATTGTTATATGGCTGCTAACAAATATTTTTATGGGATTTCGCAGGAGGCCAATAAGTTAAGTTATCCTCTAACCAGCATTTTCTCTGTTTTCACTTCAACCAAAATTTTTATTTCCATTTTTTATTTCAGTGTATCCTTTAGGTTAGGCTAGATTATGTTAGGTTAGCTGTAGTTGACAAAATAAACAGTTGCTAATGATAACCAGTATAGTTAAAAAAAACTTCAATTCTATACAATTAAGCTTTCAGTTTGGCCACACCACCCTCTAGAATGTTCAGATGTCATGGGGGGCCGAAAATAAGTCATTTGTAATTGTGTGTATGTTAGTGGATGTTTGTGGAATAAACAGTAGGTGCTCTTTTTATTTTTTTCACTTATTTTTTTCACCCCTTTAAACCGGTCCTGGAGGCACCCTGTCCTGCACATTTTAGCACTTTCCCCGCTCCAAACACAGTGATTCAACTTATCAGCTCATTAACAAGCACGTTTTTCCCCCCTTTCTTTTCTTTTCTTTTCTTGGCGACACCAGTACCATTCCGGTTACATCAAAGGTGTGACAAAGCAGTGTTGCTTGTTACGCTTTTAAATCTTGAACTGCCAGGTGAGCCTGGTTGACACTGATTACCCCCACTCCAGGGGTAATCAGTGCCATCTCCCTCTGTTGGCGGCTGGCAGCCAAGGCTGACCCCTTACTGAAATAAGTTATGTTCAAATAAAATAACAGCACTTATCACCAGAGGCCTAACTGTGCATCCATTGGCTACTTTTTGCAGCATGCTAAAAGATAAGATAATTGTTTATTTTGTATGTTTTTTTGATTAAACTGAACTAAAAGCTTACAATATTTAAAATCACGTACTTAGTACACTTTGCATTTTAATCACCCAGCACTGATGCTTTAAAGCAGCACAAAACAAATAAAAAATGAGATAAGCTAAGATAAATAAGCTAAGACAAAATTAATGCCCTGTTTTATTCCCCCAAAGACATCATTAGTTTGTTTTAGCGAGCTAACGTAATTGAAAACAGAGGGACGCCAAACTCATCATGTCTTCCCTATACATACATGGGCACCAAGTACCAAATCAAGCTATTAACAGGTAAGCTTAGTGAGAAAGCAACTGAGGAGCTACCAATGCTGCTGGATCCTACTGCCACGCCGTTAGCTACAGTGTTTCTGGGTTCTAATGTCCTATAGTTCAACTTCAATTCTGTTGTCCTTTTTTCCTCCTACCTGTTTCACTAATAAACTGATACATGTTCAGCTGTGTTTCTTCAGTATTCACCACCATCACTGTAATATTATAAATTAACTTATGAGTTTTCATTAACATTAACACATGAAGGTAATAAAAGAGGACAGTGGAGATCATGTATGCAGTGATTTTAAAACACTGATAGAATAAAAACCTCACAAGTGAAAAAGCTCAGTTTTTACATAGTAGATAAATTCAATATCATTATGCTAGATACAGCAACAGTAAAGTATGCTGCCTGTCACAGCTATGCAAAAACAATCTAAACAGAAGGTTACCACAGATGTTAAAGCACAGTTGGAATTGATGTGACATCATTTAGGAAGTTAGTATATTTCTCTAATGCTGAGTTACAAAACTACAATGTATTTTTGATATATTCTTATATCAATATTTTGTTCTCTCCTCTTCAAAGCAGCCCAATAATTCTAGAATAAGTTATCCTTTCAACTGCTATTCACTTCTGAAAATTTTGTTTTCATATTGCATTACATATATTGCAAACAAAAACATTTTCTCAAACATACAAATGAGAGATAGATCTGAATTATATACCACAATGGGCTAAAACAAGTATTTAATTGTGGCAAATGGAACATATTTCATAGGGTGCTAATGTGGGTACTGAATAATTTTAAGCACACCCCATGTCTGCTTGTTATCTACTGTAGCTCTCTGGATTAAAACCAATAACGCTGTAGCCTAGTGTGTTAACTAGCTCGGTAGTAGATTTAGCAGATTCATTTACTTTGTTAACCTTAGAAAAAAGCTTCTAGATCTAAAAGTTGCACCAGTTATGCAGGAGCCACAACAGCTACAGACTAAACAGGTATGCAAACTGCAGTTTAAAATATGAATCTGTTTTCTGTTTACGCAGAATAAATTGTTCATGAACAACACATGACTAGAGTTCTCAAGTTTGTGTACACTTAGAAGCATACAGAGTCATAAAATCAGATACATATGCCAGCTGCTATTGTTTAGCAGTGCTTAATGCATTATGACATATACTGATTGTTTATGTCAGCTCTATACTAAGATTACTATGGCAACCTGAACATTATAAGAGACCTTCAGGTAACGTGTACATTGGTTGTTTAAGTTTTACAGTGACATCTGTGACAATTCACAGCATGTAATGCCTGTCTTTGAATAATCTGATCAGCTGACTGATCAACTCACTGAGTATGAGGAAGTCCAAGGATATAGTCCAGTTAGACCAACAACCTTTTAAAAGCAAAATAGAGTTGTTTGAATAGGATGTAACACAGGAAACTAGCCTTAGCAATATGTGATGTCACATTGTTTGTTTTGATTTGATATCGAAGTGCTTCACCACTATTTGTAACATAAACTGGATTTTGATTATATAATTATGCCTATTGGCCAGTGTACATGTGGTTGAAGATTTTTTTTACCAATTAAAAACAATCACTCAGTAACCCCATCCTACCATAGGCATAAATGGAGGAATGTCAAGCAGTATGTGACCCATTGCAACCATAAGAGGGAGGCAGAGGACCACCTTAAAAGAATTACTGACAATCAGGGACTCCTGCCTTGATGTAAAGGGAGGTCTCATTTGGTGGCTTGATTTGAAATGCTTTGGTCTCTTCTTTACATAGATCCACTTTGGGCCTATCAGCAAAGTATCGCTCACGTTGTGCTGTGTCAAATGCCAACTTGCCCTACTTAGTTTTGTTCAAGTACTTATATTGTCTATCAATACTTATTAATATTATTATTATTATTATTATTACTACACTAACATGTTAAACACTTAAACCCAGTATTTTCATACTTAAGAAGGAAAAGGTCCAGGAAAGAGTGGAAAAACACAACAAAACACAAGGCAAACAAAAACTCTTTAAAATACATTTCTAGCTCAACATGTTTTTATGCAGTTCTAAAACTAAAACCACGTAATATAAATGTTGTGATGGACTATTTCGATGATTGTTAAAAAAAGGATCCCATTGATTTTCTACCAACGGTTTGCCAAGTCTCTGTCTGTGTTTGTGCCTGGGTAGGCATGCAAATTCTTTAAATCCAGGTCAGTATTGTATGTATGTTTATTGGGAATGACATCAGCAAATAGGGTTGAAAGTATACATTCTATACTGTATTGATTCTTAAAAACACAGATTTTAAACATGGATTTTAATGAATAACTCACATGCAAAGATTGATGGCAGACAGTGGTTCATTTTATGTTGTGTTTAAACATACCGCTAGATAGCAGTGTTGTAATCAATCTTATGCCTCTTACACTTTAACGTAAATAAGGCACACCACTAACATTAGCCTTAGCAAACCTATGCTATGATAGTTAGACTATGACAGTTTCCTATAATTTGATTTAAAAATTCATAATTTATTTTCTTTCATGACCTGTATCATGACACGTGTCATATTGGCAGGTCAGTACACAACCCTTAATGCTAAATGGTGGAATCACCGGTTAGTCCTATAGGGGTACGGTGGCCGAGAAAGCCCAACGCACTGCAAGTTAAAAACGCGCTGCAAAGACTCAAAACACATGCATCGAGATAAAAACGCGCTGCAAAGTCTCAAAACACAAGCATCAAAATGACACGACTTGCACAACATTAGCCAAACGCGCTGCAAGATCTGAAAACACAAGCATCAAAATGAGACCGCTTGCAAACCATTAACCGAACGCGCTGCAAAGTCTCAAACGCGCAGCAAACACTGAAAACACATGCAACTTCCAAAACACATGCAGAAAGCCTCAAAACACAACGGAAGTGTTTCCGAGGGACACTGAAAGTGGACGGACCCATTCAAGAGCGGGCTGCGTGGACCTGGA
>CM067495.1:19933989-19961510 GCA_034552555.1 Semaprochilodus insignis | reverse complement strand
CGTTTTTAACTCGATGCATGTGTTTTGAGACTTTGCAGCGCGTTTTTAACTTGCAGTGCGTTGGGCTTTCTCGGCCACCGTACCCCTATAGTTCCAGTTACCAGATCTCCACTCAAATAAAATCTGCGGGACATTTTGGACCAGTAGTGATGGTGATTTCCATAACCGAACATCATTACCCACAGCTACCGAGCATTGTAGAATTTATGCAAAGTCATATTGAAGCTGCGTGTGTGCGTGCGCGCGCGCGCGCGTGTGTGTGTGCGTGCACGTGTGCTCGAGGCTATAGCTGGAAATGTATGTGGGTGAACCGCATTCACATTTCAACTGTAATTAATACCTGCAAAAGTATAAATCAAAAGATGCTGTCATTTAACTGTTTTTGAGATAATCAACTGGAGAAAGAGAAGATATTTCTTCATTAATCCAATTAATAAATTGCAAGAAAAACAGACGTGTTCTTTTTAACATAATATATGTTGTTAGGAGTGAGAATATATGCACCAGTATAATCTATATTAACTAAATAAAAATGTGTTTTAGGTGACACCTTTATTCTGAGTGGTCTTTTTTTTATTTTAATAACATCAACAATGTAGTAAAACCTTTAAATACATTAAGCAGATTTAGAGACTTTTACTTAACAGTGTAATTAAAATTTCTTCTTAATCTGCTGAATTCAGTTTTTCACTTTAGTGTCCGCGTCTGTAAATGTTAACCTGTGAAGTCACTGAACATGTAACTGGTATTATACAGACAATCTCAACATCCTTTTCTGTGATGACAGTTTTATTGATGTTTGCTCAATAACATACATTGTGTAACTGGAGGGACTAGAATGGTCCCTGCCAGTGCTTCATGCAATAGGGGCACTAGCCACTTTGCAGGATATCAAGCGCATGAAACGTGCATATATGTAAGCAACTTCAGTCAGATGCAATATAAAATACAGTTACATTCGTTATAACAGAAATAACATTAGTTTGTGCTATGTGTATAGTGTGCTGGTTTATGCCGTTTAAAAGACATACAGTTAATGCCGGTAAATTGAACACTGTTCAGTATATATTTTGCATGAAACGCTGAAATATTATTATATTGTTTTATTTATTCGATTATTGTTATATTGTTTTGTAGAGCAGACAAGGTGTATTTATTTGTTTTGGCTGACTATATGATTATATAAAGTGAGACACCTGGTCTTGGTTGCAAACAAATTGTGTTGGTTTTGACTATCATTTACAAGAAATCAATTTGTTGGTGTGATTTCATCATGATAAGTGTGACCACTACCTGTGTGTATTCACTGGACACTTCATTTTCACTTAGAGCTTTTCACTTATTGACGCAGCAGTTAAAAATTGCATGATTTTTCCTAAAAATGTAAACCATTACTGTCTGAACGGGCAGTTTATCAGGAATACTAGGCTGAGATTTGTTGAGGCAACATACCTCTGACACATGAAGAAAAAAGCAGACCAATCATATTAATTGTCTAGGTGGGACAAAACCATGATCTAAACATGATCATATTTTTGTGTGTTGTTATGTTGACTATCCTCGATAAAAGACACATGAAAGCCCACCAGGAGTTTGCAAAACAGCACCTAAATGATTCTCTGGTCTGGTGAAACCAAGATTGAAATTTTTGGCCTTAATTCTAAGCGTCATGTCTGAAGGAAACCAAGCACTGCTCCCCACCTGCCCTATATCATCCCTACAGTGAAACATGGTGTCTCATTATGGATTCTAGAGTGCAGATTGTTGGGGAAAGCTTGAATGCCTGAATTTTAACACAAGGCCTCAAAATGTGAAAAACGTGTAAGGGTCTGAAGACTTTCTGAATACTTACATTGTATGACATGTAACAGACAAGCACACAGATTTGTAAAATGTTTAACTAAGAAAAATAAATGTAAAATAGATTGAATAGGATAAAGAACAAGAAAAATAAAGAGCTGCAAAAGACCTAAAGAGATGTGTAAATCCTTGTGCATATATGGATATCTATATGTTCAGGTCTGAATAGTATTATTGAATGTATTAAATATTACAGAATAATAAACTCTGCGAAATGTGACATCTGTACAGCTAACATTACATAATGTTACAGTAACATTAGAGATATTAAATAGTGTACAGGAATAAATACAGTGTTTATTAAAAAAAAACAAAAACAAGAATACACACATGCATAGGTTCCTATGTGTGTAGTGTGAAGTCTCCTGCCCTGCGGTCTAGTCAAATTCTACTTTCTCTGTGTGCAGTTCCTGATATATTACCACAATGCAAACTCCCTGGGGTGTTCTTACTCTGCTGTCCTGGTGCACAGCCCTGGCATGTGGCCTAGTTCAACTATACTGTCATGGTGTATAGTCCCTGCTGTGTGCTCCATGAACATCAACTCCATTGTCAAGGTGCCATGGTCCCTGGCATGTGGTCGATCTATCTCCCCTGTTAAGGGAAGCAGCCGACACACTCCACTGTCTGTGATGCCAGAAATCCTGCCTAGTCTAAATATCATGGTGCATTGTCCCTGGCACATGATCTACTCAAACTCCACTGTCAAGGTGTTCACAGTCACTACATTGTGCAGCCACCTGACAACGGTGCTGGCCCTAACAGGATGGTCGAACAGCAGGTGTCAAGTCAAGTCATTTATAAAACGCCTTTTACAGCAGATTGTCACAAATCAACTTTACAGAAAATCTGGGTCCAAGCCCTCAATAAGCAAGTCAGGGGCGACCTCAAGAGAAACCAAGACTCAAAAGGGGAACCCTTCCTCCTCATGTACACACCGCATAGCAAGATAAGCACAAAAAAAGATAAGGATTTAGAATTATATGCAATATTGAATAGGATAACCAGTAACTGTTAGTGTGGGAGTAGCAATAAGAAACAGACCTGAAAGTGTGAATGTAACTCAGTCACTGTTACCAGTGAAACCAGTGACCACCATAAGGGGTATGTCACAGTAAAAACCATGAACAGCAACTGCCTCTAGAAGACTAAGATGATTCTGTTGCAAGGAATAAGAGAAGCGTTCAGTGTTTTGTGTGGCAGAAATGTCTGATTAGTCTGTGATTAAACAGCAGGATCATTGAATGGGTCCGCAGGATGCAGGCAAAACTTCCTCACAGAATTGGACAGGAAGAAGCTCCATCGTAGGTAAACTGGTCAGCAATGCAGGCAGGAAGTGGCACCCAGCAGAAGGATGAGAAGGAGGCAGTAGCTCAGCTTGGGCAAAGAAAGCATACAAACAATTAGCTCTGATAGGAGGACTGAAAACAATATATGGTGTTAAGGTAGTGCAGCAGTGACTCTGGCAGCCAGAAGGTAACAAAGAAATCCTGAGAAATCAGTGCTCCTCTGCTCCACCGTCAACAAACTCGGTGCTTGTCAGACAATTTGTTGGTCCTCCCTCTCTGTGGTTTGTGCAGGTCTCCCAGATCCTTCATGTCGCTGGTTATTGACTTCTTCTATTCACTGGTGCCAGTAGCATGCTTTGGTGGTATCTGCACGACCGGTATGTAGTCAGTCAGATACAGCATTAAGGCCCGTCCTTGCTTGCTCATGTCTCATGATGTCATATTCATATATATATATATATATATATATATAGCCAAACTATACTTATTAAAAAATATTAAAAAGTATTTGCTTGTCTGCTTTTGCATGCATATGAACTTGAGTGACATCCCATTCTTAATCCATAGGGACCCACAGCTATAACTGCTTCAACTCTTCTGGGAAGGCTTTTCACAAGGTTTAGGATTGTGTTTATGGGAATTTTTGACCATTCTTCCAGAAGCCCATTTGTGAGGTCAGACACTGAAGTTGGACGAAAAGGCCTGGCTCGCAGTCTCCTCTCTAATTCATCCCAAAGGTGTTCTATCGGGTTGAGGTCAGGACTCTGTGCAGGCCAGTCAAGTTCTTCCGCTCATCCATGTCTTTATGGAGCTTGCTTTGTGCACTGGTATATATATATATATATATAATGTGTGTAATATTAGAATTGAAAAGAACTAATGTAATCATGCTTGGGTATAAAAGAAACATCCAAGAAAGGCCTAGTCATGTATGAGCAAGGATGGGTCGAGACTCGCCACTTTGCAGTGTGTCTATATGCGCAACAGACATTTTAGTCCTCAAACATTTACTCAGTTTTGGTAAAATGAAAGTTGATGCAGCACGGTGGTAAACATGCTCCTCACCCAGCCTTTTTAGAATGTGTTGCAAGCATCATACCACTATAGTTACTCAACAAACCAATAAAGTTCATAAAATAAAACATTAACTAGCATGTTTTTGTCCTGTTTTCAGTTGAATACTGGTCAAACAGAATGTACTAATTAGTGATTAGTACATTTTGTAAAGTGATTAGTAAATGAACAATAAATTTGGGTTTGCTTATAGTTTGTTTCACCAGTAGTCTTTTCTAACTTGAACTTTTCTATTCATGAGTTTCTTCTGTGTTGGTGACTAAAGTTGGGTTTCAAAGTGATTTCACACAATGTTGCAGCTCAAATTATTTTTTATTGCTAAAATACAGTTGTCTAGCCTAGGTAACCATAAGGGAACACCATAACCGGAACGTATTACAACACTGTGCCGGTGTGAACATGCCAGTTCATAGACCACTGCCACTGCATACTTAATATCGCACGTACAGTATATGGCAGAAAATATGTCACAAATTGGCACTTATGTCACATTTACATCCAAATGTGACCAATATAAGTTGGATATAAGGAAAATCCATAAATGCTAATATGTACATTTGATATTTAAAATCCATATATTGCCATATGTACAATATCTGTATTGGTTAAGAAAAATTACTTTAAATTGTAATTTGCAACAAACAATGCAACAAAAGTGGGTCTGCAGCTCAACTCATCAACAAAACCATTGTAACACAATAAGATTAGCTGGTAACTTGACAAGTTTGTTAGCTGAGAAGCCTATAGCTAAGCACTGGGCTCAGCTACATCTAAAAACTATACACCTGAACATTCATAGTAGTTGTTTTATACATCACACATCCAAATAATAACACTGGTTGTGAACCTGAATGTCCCACTGAGCCACACGTTTAACATTTTCTGCAACAGACATGCTAACACACGTCTGGAACTGATTCACTGGATAGTACTGCAAAGAAAATGTACGTTAAGATGTTTTTCCCATGTTGTAGGCTACGACACCTCACCCCCTGCCCCAACCAGTTTGACAGAGGTATGTAGTCCTCATTTTACATTATTTATGGTGGCACAGTTCCAGTGTAACAAGTTCGCACTAAAGACTGGCTTCTCATTGTACGTGTCATGAAATGATTTAGCAGATATATATTTTCTCATGAACAGGAGTCTAACTGCAACATGAGCACACTTTTAAATGAGTTCTTAAGGCCAGAGCACCAACCAAACTCTGAGTGCATTTGTTGAGTAGCTAGTTGACAGATAGGTTGGTGAAGACATGTTGAAAAAGAGGGAAAGTGAATGAGATTCTAGAATATTGTGAATCGGGACTACATTCTAGAGTTCCCCAATAAAAAACATTCAGGCCTGGTACACCAACATAATGCTTATTTATGTTTGTAGTTTCTTTCTTTAGTGGCCTGTAGCTTAAATGTTTGTTTGTTTGGTGTGCTCTGCCATTTAGAGACAGAATAACACACGATTGTTTGTTTAAGAGCTATATTCCAGTGGATTACAAAACAAACATCTTTTGTTGAGACCAACTCATTAAACAAACAGAACTGGGTGCGTTTCTGTTTGCTGGGAATAAAATGACCTTTCTTAGATGTAGATATATTGTAAACACCACCAGGCGAAAAAATGCCATAACATTAAGATTTTATAGTATAAGTTTTTCCCCAGTTAAATTTTGCAAGTAAACCTGAAGACTTCTTTTACAGAAAGAAGATTTAATATTGTTCCACTCCGCACTGATAGCTTCAAACAGTTGCAAAACATTGGCAAGTTAGTCTGTGCTTAAGGTGAGACCAAATATTTACCATAGGGTTTTAATCTGGACTTTGATCAAGCCAAATCAGTCAGACAGGCAGAAAGATTGATACAGCAACTTGTAAAGTTGTTTTGGCTATGCAGTTATTGTTAGCTGCTAATGGGCTAATATTAGCCGATTACTGTTTTTTGCTTCAAAGGTCGTTTTCGGTTTGGGAAACTTGGACTTTTTAAGTTGTTTCAGCTGTATTGCCAGTATTAGCTGGATAACTTGTAGCAATGTAAACTGGATCCTTTTTTTTTGTCTTGCTTCAGAGTTTGTTTTCTTATTGGTTGATAAACCTGGCCTGATCATTATTCACAGATAATTTCTAGTGCTACCCTCAGTCTCCTTTCCTGAAACCCAACTAATATAAAATATTTGGCTGTATGTATATTTATCCACTCAGGACTGGGGCCCGTGGTATTCAAATATTCTTGATAATCAGATATTCAGTTGTGATTGGTTTGGATGAAATAGAAAACAGGACTTTTGATGTTGTACCTTCTGAAATGTATTACTCTTGCTATTGATGCAAAATTGTCTGAAATACATTATATTTGAGCCAAAATGAAATATATTGTTTCACTATTATTTTTATTGCTTGTCTGCTGCTATCAACAGCGTTTGCTGCAGAAATAATGTGAGGATATACAAACAGTCAGATCTTTAAGAGACAGTAATGTTTGTGCTAGATTAGAGTAAGGCATCATATAATGTTAAATTCCCTGAAGCAAATTTGTCTGAAGCAGACAATCATAAAAATGGCTTCCCACGACCAACAAACTAAATCATCATTTATAAGTTAATAAGATTAAATATATTTTTTTTGTCAGTGTTTTCGGTTTGGATTTGCATTTTACATCTTCTCACAACGTCTAACTTAACAACCTTGAGAATTCACTAACATGAATTGAACCATGAAATTGCGTGGTTTTTAAAACCAGAGGCACAGCTACTTTTTAGCATATTTACATATTACATATATATTAATTGCACATGTGTCTGACTAGAATCAACATGAGCCGTATACACATAAATGTGCACATGTCAGACCACGTCTAAGAATCCATATATGAAACCTTTCATATACAGAAATTTTCCACAGAAATAAAAGACAGGTCTAAGAATGCACTCATGAGTTGTTGAAAAATGTTCAACAGAACAGAACATGTTAAATTTGAAGAGATTTTTTTGTGGACAAATTAAACCAAATCAGGCCATATTGGTGGGGAAAGCGATTATTCATTAATTTACTCATATATATGTCCATTAGAGCTGTGTTCAAATGATAGATATGGTGATATCTCCATTACTGTAATGCACTGTAATGCAAAACTGCGTTCAAATCTGAGACTGCTAAAACTGATAACACACAGCATTGAATAAACATGCTCTATCATGTCCTAATCCTATGTGAGAGAAATAGGAGGCATTAAACTCTTCAGACACTGGCTCCTATGAGCACCGCCGGGAAATCTCTAGTTTCTCTAGAATGGTACATTTCACATTGGATTACTTTGTTTGCATCTTAATGATTGAATTCCTCAACTCAACCCGACCTTGTCATATCAACTTTGTGTCAACTTTGTTTTCCTTTGCTGTGAAACACAGTGCTTTGCTGTCTGAACTTGTGACCTCGTTTGTTTTGGTGGCCGTCCATATCACTGTCAAAGCTCAACTGTCAAGTGGCCTTATCCTGATGCTTTGTTTACTGGAGTGAACATCACTCCTGAACATTAGCTAAACATGTAAAAGTAATTTTGAAGTTGTTGTCTTGGATTGTCATCATGGATGATGACATAACCAGTAATGTTATTGTTCCTACATCCACTTATGTTCTGGCTCCCAGTACACCAGAGTCTGGTATTCAGTGACAGCTCTTTATTACCTGGCTCTGTTTTACATTACTGGTTAATTTGTCCTATTTAGACCATATAAATATGTTCTAAAATAGTTTAATGAATAATTGTGCATAGCACTACGCTGCTAATAACTTTAGCATGACATATATTCTGAGTAACAGTAGTTCTTATTATGGTCAAGACAACTTAAAACTGTGTCTAAAGAGATGCCTTAAACACATATCTTAATTTCTTATGACATGTCTCAGGATGCCTTATCACAAAATGTAAATTGCGCTAGTAAGCCTAAGTGATCCAAACATTAGCCCCGATGCGATAGCTAATCTGTAACTGCTAGTTCTGTTACTGGTTAATATTTGTTTCTCCACATGCTGTGGGATTTGAGGTAAACTAAGAGTTTTTTTTTTTTCACTTTGTACATCAACTTTTTTTTGCAAAATAAAGCTGCCATACTGGAAATGTATTTTGCATATGTTTTTTGTTGTTGTTGTTGTTATTTTGTCCCAATTAACCATCAAACTTTATTCCAAAGAAAACGATAATAATAAATGATAAATAATAAATTATACTTAATAAAAGAAGCTGACCTTTTGATTCATGAGTTCCTTTCATGCGGGATTTGGAAATTCTTTTCCCCTGCTTTTTTCAAGTTCTAGTTGTTTTGTGTTAACTTTAAATTCCCCTCTAATATGTCCCAGTACCAGTCCCAAGTTAGTCTTTAGTACAAACATATATCATATAAAAGACAACATATAAATATTTGCATTACTTTAAAAAATCAGTCCTTAATCACTGAAAACTTTCATTGTCATTGTGACAAAAAAAAACAAAACAAAACAATTTTGTTTTTAGTGAAGCTTTGCCTATTAATATTATATTTATAATGAACATAAACATTATTATTGTTATTATTTTCATTATGATTTTTTTATTCATGAGTTCCTTCCATGCTGGATTTGGAAATAGTTATTTTCCCCTGCTTTTTTCTAGTTTTTCTCCTCCTTGTTGTTCTGTCTTAGTAGATATGGCATGGTCTTAGGAGACACTTTTATGTGCGCTTCCCTTATTGTAAAAAAACTGACATTTGGCCATGACTTTACATGCTAAATGGGATTCGGGTCTGGAGATTGGGAAGGCCAGACTAGCACCTTCAACATTTTTTGTGTTAGCCAGCCTAGGCTGATAACTTTGAATTCCCCTCTAATATGTCCCAGTACTTTGCTCAGTTAATTTTTCCCTATGAGGAAGTGTAATACACTGTTTCTGTTTGCAGAGAAACAGCCCCATATCATGAAGATCTTTAACCTTCACGGTGAGCAAACATTTACAAGCTGGATGAGTAACGTCGAGTTCTACTCCTTGTTCTGTTTGACCAGAGTAGATTGCATCAAGAATGTTTAGATTTGCCTAAATGCTCATGTGCAAATCTTGAGAGGAGTTTCATGTAGGATGAAGGCATGTTACTTATTGTTGCCTGTGTAACTACCGTTTAATATTTGAATCTGCTATGAGACTCAACCGTTTTGTACTGCCACTACATGTTTGCACTAGTTCATTAATCGCTACAATGCTACTAAATGGCAGTTTTCCCATGTGTATACATCGTTTTGTTTTCCTGTCTAGCACTTGATGTCTGGGGTATTTATGTTCTGTTCTGGGATGCATTTCCCTAAACCATAGTTGCTAACTAACATTAAAACATGTGGTACGTATATATTTAGAACATTGCATGCTTTAAATATGTACTTGTTTTATGTATGTCATAATATGTTACTGTGTTTATGAGTATAGTTGCATTTATCATATGGTCATAACTCAGGTGTGGGTCAGCTTAGCATTAGCATAGGCCTACGGAAAAAGGTCAAGATAGTCTTTAGTACAAATATGTATCACATAAAAGACAGCATAGAAATCTTTGCGTTACTTTAATAAACCAGTTCTTAATCACTGAAAGCTTTTGTTGTCATTGTGACAAAAAAAAAACAAAACAAAAAAGTCACTTCTTTCTTCAAAACTCTATCTTCGACAGTGTGACATTATATTTGCATGTTTATCCAACTGAGCCACTTTGACATGCTGGAGGGCTTTATTTTATATTGCTAATAGTTCCTCTATTTTGTGATTTTGTGATTTTTAACACAAGCTTTGCCTATTAATATAATATTTATAATGAATATTAATATTATTTTTGTTATTATTTTCATTCTGATTATTTTTACTGCATTTAATTGTTGATTCTATGATTATAATTGGTAGTGGTGATGGTAAGTTATATATTTACAACATGAATAAATATGAAAAAAAACAGTAATTAATTTGAACTTTTTCAACATTAATATGTTGAATAAATTAGGTGTACATGCTTATTGTTTGCATTTGTATGTACAAAGTCTTGTGTGTAAATTTGTGTAAATTTGAAGTGGACATGTTCAGTGGAAGAATATTAACACAAGTCTGAATACTAATCACCCCCTTACCGAAAGACCATGGATTAAATTCCACATCAAATAAATAATAATTCAATAAAAACTTGCTCAGCTGTCAGAAATCTTTCTGATGTCAACTTTATTTCCAGATCAAATTGATTTCCATCAGAAAAATAAAACATTCACTCACCATCAAATAAAAGAGCTTTGTAATTAGTTAATCCCAGAACATGTTGGCACAATAAAAAATCATAACAACAATAATTATTAAAAAAAAGACATTTCACTCACACAGTTTTCAAAAATTATATAGTAATTTCTGGCATATTTGATTCATTTAACCATAACAAACACTCCACTTTAACCTTGAAAGAATATTGTTAACATTGTGGCATAAAAGTACACATTTTGTTCTTCTGGTGGTAGTTTATCTTCCTCAAACACATCAGTTTGCTTAATGCTTTTTTTAAATTTTCAGTTATCCATAATTCAGCTGGTCATTCAGTGATTCTTCATCCATTTGTTCGTCATTGCAAACAGTGCCATGCTGTGTTTGACTTTCATCCGCATCAGATAACAGAACTCATTTCCGAGCACTCTCATAATTGGCTGCAAACCAATCGCACGTCTCTTTGACAGCTGATGAAAGATGAAAGGTACACAATGAGCCAGTTTATTCGATTTTTTGCATATCTGGACTTGTTGGCCATATTTTCAGGCACACCAGCCATGCAGGTGTAGATTCAAATAACTGAGTGTAGGAGTGTTTTTACTGAGCAACTAAAAATGAATGTTAGGGTAAATTGACTGAACTAAGAGTTGGGTACAGAAAAGCAGCATAATCAAGTATCATATAAAGTTGAGCTGACTCTTTGTACCGTGCAGTGGGCTGTATTTCTGTGTACAAACTATAGCTATATGTCAGTCATCAGTCATATTAGTGCTGACTGTATAGTTTTAATAATTACTCTTAGTTTTTTTTCCGCATAGGCTAAACTGCCAATAATTCATAATTCAGAGCTACAGAGGTCTAGACCTCGGTATCCCCATTGCTAGTTGCAGTCACGTCAGCAGTGACCCTATGGTGTTCTCTTTTCACTGATGGGCAGGGTAGCAGATGACTGTTTGTGACTAAATGTGTGTGTGTGTGTGTGTGTGTGTGATGTTTACCTGTTTGGAAGGGAGTGAAGGTAAAGTCAGGACGGTAACGGCGAAGTTTGGCATTGCTGGCTGTTTTTTTCAATTGACCATCAGATTTGCTTGTGTCATACTGAATACAAAAGGTCAAGGCCAAAGTGCTAATCTGTATGTATTTCAGTTTTATCTATTTATGGGGAGCAAATCACCTCAAACTGAAAAGAAAACTAGAACGTCTGATAATGTAGGAACAACACACCACCACCACGTCATTGCTGAAAATGATCCACCACCCACATAATACCTGCTCTGTGGTGGTCCTGTGGAGGTTCTGACCATTAAAGAACCGGGTAATAAAGTATACAGAGAAACAGATACGTGCTCCTATATGTTCAGTGGAGTGGACAATGACTGTAAAAACAAGGTAACATGGATGTTGTTGTATGCATTGTGTGTTGATAGTGTGGAATTTCAAACGATGTCGTAATTTTTGTAGATTTTGAATATATACTGTATATGTAGCCAACTTTTAGGAACTGACATGACCCACAGAATTCACGGTAAAAGACAATAACAGTGCAATACTGTAAACAGTATGGACTGCATTGTAATTGTAATGTGCATCCGATCCTCACATCCTTTGCTTTAGTACATCAAATACTTGTTTGTTTTAAATCAATCAAGAAATAATAAATAAATATTATTTATTATTAAAAGGATACAATCACAGGTCCTGTGAACTCAAAAGCTTCAACTATCGCATCGACAACATCCTTAACGGTGATCTCATCCTCTTCTCCAACTGCAATAGAATAGAAGGTGTATGAGAGAGAGAGAGAGAGAGAGAGAGAGAGAGAGAATACACAAGACACACTTAGATAAAGTTTTTCCATATTCCTCCACAATTAGTTCCTTGCTGAATGTCTGATCAGGTGTGTTTAATGAAGAGTGGCCCAAAAGAAAATTAGTCATAATTTACAGATCTATAATCGCCACTATTGACTCAGATTACAAATATGATATAAGACAAAGGCAACGTGAATAAACACAACACACAGTACAGTTTGTTTATCATGCCACTTACTGAATGAAAGAAATCATACAGCACCAACAGGCCATGTGAAAATTAAACAGTAATAGCAGTAATGGCTATGCATAATCGGTAAATTAAATTTAATTTAGTGAACAGATGCCCAGGATCAATAAAAAGGACCTGTCATGCTTTTCTGTTCTCTTTCTTTTCATTGGTTGTAACTTTTTGTGCGTGTAAACAATCTGCAAAATTATAATGCCCTAAGCATATGTCATCGGGAGAAGCTTTCTCCCACAGAAACCACATTTCTCAGCTGCCTGAAACGCTTCACTGGAATTTCAGCCCTTTTCTCTGTTACAAGATGACATCATCTCGTGACACAAACATTATTGTCAGCCTACTGGTAATCTTAGCACACCCAGACACAATGCACAGAGAGGTCCCCTTAAAACTAGAAACACACAGGCTTGATTGCTGCCTTACAACCATTCCAACAATAGAATATGAAAAACAAAGTTAGGTAGATATATATCAGCCTATAAAATGTTGCTAAAGCTGTTTCTAATGCTCTGGGACTCCAGATAAAAGCAAGAGCAAGTTCAGCTCTGTCTAGATTACAAAAAACAGAAAGACCTGGGCAAAGTCCTGAGCAAGTGGCAGAACCTAAAATGAGCAGCTGATGCTCAAAAGCTTTCCAACTTTGCGGAACTAAGGAGATTTTGCAAAGAAGAGTTGCTAAAATTCCTTCAAAATAATGTAAAAGTCTAATCTCCAGTTAGGGAGCAATTACTTTTTCAAATGCGTGAGTAAGTGTTGCTAGGCAGTTTTCCTTCAATGAATAAAATCTAAAAATTGTCTTAGCTTCTGGTCTCCTTGTCTTGTATTGCATTGTATACATGGAATCCAAAAACATTTATTTGAAAAAAATGCCAATATCAAGAAAATTAAGAGTGGGCAGACACTTTTCACAGCAATGTATGACCTACAAAACAAAGATTAATTTCTGAATTTTTGAAAAAGTGAGTACCCGATAATATTATAGGCTCCACCTCGTCATACTCTCTCAACACCCATAGGTAAAGACGAGCCAGATCCAGAGAGTAGATAAACTGCCGAAGTCCTTGGCCAGAGCCCCAAACCTCCAGAGCTGTGCCATCTCCTAATACACACATTTAGAAATAGAAAATAGAAAACATGATGACCACTACTTTAGAATGAGCCCACCCGGCCCATGCAGAAATAAAGAAGCATATATCCAACATAAGTAGTTCTCTAGTCAGTCAAAATATCCATATATTATAGGGGGAAGGGATTTACAGTCTTTGACTAATGATTCTTTATTTTTAGTGAAACTGTAGCAAAATCAGGCATGATGACCAACAATTATGTAATGAAAGTCGAATTGGCGTTGACTAATCACTGCTCACATCATGAATAAAACCATGGTAGAAGGGAATGCTTTGAAACAAGGAACTACTGTAATAACCTGTGACGAACTACTGTAATAACCTGAGTATGACCTGCCCTTTCCAGTGAGCCCTGTCTTGCTTTGCTAGACTTTAGGAAACCTGAGATATGGACCCCGGAAACTCCTTAAATGTGTATCTTCAGTGATGCATAAATTTTTATTTATTATAATCCTTGGGAAATCTGAGATAATGATGTTAAGTATCTGATATTTGAAGCACTGTAGATCGAGTGTAGATTCCAGTGAGCTTGCCTTGCTAGTCTTCAGTAAACTGGAGATATGGACACTGTAATCTCCAATGACACACAATTTTTTTGGGGAAACCTAAAATAATAAGTATTTAGGTCAGCAGGGTGTGATGTGCCCTTCCAACCAACGCATTCCATTACTAGCTTTCAGGACACAAGAGATACAGACCCCAAAATCACCAGGCTCCTCGTCTGTTGTCTTTTCAGAGGCATTTTATAAACTGCTTTTCTGTAAAGCTGCTTTGAGACGACATTAGTTGTAAAAACCGTTATATAAATAAATATTGAATGATTATTGTCATAATCACATGATCACATGGGCTTGGAGTGGGTTTGGGGGTCACGGTTATTTTTGTGGCTGAATTTTAGTGTAACAAAGAATGTTGTAGCAGATGATGGCTTCACTTGGCTCTTCCTTACCATAGTGCCAAAACATGTTTTGGAGTTGTGTCACAGCCCTGAAAACTTACACTATGGTAAGGAAAGCTTATACTTTTGGAATGCCGCTCACAGTCTTCTGACATGATAATTAAAACCTGAGGGTAGACCTTAAACATACTGTGCATGCATGACAGTCCAAAGACATTGCAGAATTAGATGCAATCTATGACAAGGACAGGGTGGAAACAAAATAAACAGAATGAAGCTATATAACTGGATGGCAATGAGCAGGGACAAATCAACCTATTCAGTTAAATGAATTCCTTTCAGCCATGATCCCGATCCTATTTCATATGCACACATTTATTAGCTATTGTAATCTACAAAATTCAATTGCAATACTGTTAATAATGCGTGTGTACTATTTTAATCTTTCAAAATGAGAAAAATGTCTTACTTTTTGCCTTGTAGGTCTTGTGTACCAGTGCTGGTAAAACATGGGCGTCGTCTATGTTAAAGTTGTCGTGGGGACCAAAGATATTTGTAGGGATAATGGCTGTGTACCTCCGTCCATACTGCTGAAAACAGGCCCTATAAAAACATACGTCATACTGCATTTTAATTAACCATAAACTATTATTAACTCAAGCAAACATCATTTGGAGCATCCAGCTCAGAAGAGCAGAAGAGTATAATGTTTCTTTCTGTCAACGGATCAAACTCCCTTAGCGTGGCAGTCTCTCATTATCCCGACAGTACTGTTCCGAAGTTTGGACACACCTTCTCATTATTTTTATTATTTATGTTTTCTCTTTACTCTTATTATTTTCTACATTGTGAATTAAAATAGAAGACTTCATAACTATGAAGGAACACATATGGATTTTTGCAGTAACAAGAATTTGGTTTATATTTTAGATTCTTCTTTAGAGCCACATTTTTGCTTTGATGACAGCTTTGCACATTGTTGGCATTCTGTCACTCGGCTTCAAGAGGTGGTCACCTGGAAAGGTTTTCGGTTAACAGGTGTGCCTTGTAAGGAGTTCATTTGTGGAATTGCTTCCTTCATGAGGTTGTCACCTTGAATGGTTGTCAGTTAACAGGTGTGTCTTGTCAAGAGTTAATTTGTGGAATTTATTGTTGCTCGGAATTTATTGTTGTAGGACTGGCTATACAGTGAATAGCCCTATTTGACTACTTATATAATCCATATTATGGCAGGAACCATCAAACTAAGTAAAGAGAAATGACAGTCTATTACTTTCAGACATGAAGGTCAGTGAGTCTGGAGAATTCCAAGAACTTTCTTAAGTGCAGTCACGAAAACCGTCAAACGCTAGGATACAACTAACTCTCATGAGGGCCATCTCAGGAATGGAAGGCTAAATGTGACCTCAGCTGCAGAGAATTAGTTCATTATACTTACCAGAAATCAAAAATGAAGGGCACCTCAGATTAGAGCCCACATAAACGCTTTATAGATTTTAGGTAGCAGATCACTCTCAACATCAACTGTTGAGAGGAGACCAGAGGAGGCTATCTTTGTGCCTTTTTTTGTGGCCTGAACTAAGCCTTCAGAGTTGAATTACTGCAAAGCAGCCACTACTGAGGAAAAACAAGAAGAATAAGAGACTTGCTTGGGCCAAGAAACACAAGGAATGGACATTAGACCAGTGGAAATCTCTACTTTGGTCTGATGAGTCAAAGTTTGAGATCTTTGGTTCCACTCGCCATGTCTTTGTGAGATGCAGTAAAGGTTGTTTCTGCATGTGGCAGAGGATAGAGGAGGATGTGTGATGGTGTGAGGATGCTTTGCTGGTAACACTGTTGATGATTTATTCATGTTTAAGACACACCACATTAGCATGGCTACCATATGCCATGCCATTCGGAGTGCGTTCAGTAGGACTATCATTTGTTTTTAACAGGACAATGACCACAAACACACCTCCAGGCTACGTGAGGGCTATTTGACCGAGAAGGAGAGTGATAGATTGCTGCATCAGATGACCTGGCCTCCATAATCACCCGACTTAAACCCACTGGGATGGTTTGCACCACAGGATGAAGGAAAAGGAGCCAACATATGCTCAGCATCTCTGGGAACTCCTTCAAGACTGTTGGAAAACCATTCCAGCTCATTGTAGTTGTTGATTGAGAGTATGCAAAGAATGTGCAAAGCTGTCATTAAAGGAAAAAGGTGGCTACTTTGAAGAATTTAAAGTACAAAACATATTCTGGTTTGTTTAACGCTGTTTGGTTTACTACATACTGCCATATGTGTTTTTCATAGTTTTGATCTACAATTTGTTCTCTTCAACTCTTTTTATGTTAAATCATAGGTTTATTTATCTGCCCTACTGACACTCTAGACACTTAAATACCAATATATGCACATGTTTATTATGTTTATTCAGTATTGTCACTATCTGCTGATATCTGCGACCCTTGCACATTTTATTATTATTGCATTATTGTCTTTTTATCTCCGGTATCTTAATTAATATTTTTGTATATTTTCTACCTGTCATCTACAGTGATATTTTTATTTTTGTAGATAGACTTCTTGTATATATATTATTGCCTTGTTGTAATAAGTGAGATATATTTATGTATAGCAGACTGTATTATTTATAGCTTACAGTCAATAGTTATAATTTTTGCTGAGCCGGTACTTACTTTCTATCTATCTATCTATCTATCTATCTATCTATCTATCTATCTATCTATCTATCTATCTATCTATCTATCACAGATATAACAGATTAATAATACAAACCAAAAACTTTGAATGAGAAGTTCACTCCACTTGCGGGGAAGGTAACAATTTTCTTCCATTTCTACACAATCTGTCTGACTGCGGATTTGGTTGAGTCCAAACTCTTTAGAGATGGATTTGTAACTCTTTCCAGCCTGATGAGCATAAACAATTCATTTTTTGTCTCTTCCCCAGAAATCTCCTTTGTACGTGCCATGACACACTTTAACAAACGTGTTAATAAGATCTGTCTTGGCTAGATAGATAATTGCTAGAGGTTCACATACTTTTGCCACACAGATAAATAAAATTGGATCATTTTCCTCAATAAATAAATGGTCTAGTATAAAATGTATTGTACTTAAATCTCTTTTATAATATCTTATTTGTTGGACTTGGTTGAAAATCAAGCCTAGTTTATATTTATGCACAACTATAGAAACGTCTCAACGTTTGCAAAACGTAGTTAATTTTTCAAATGTTTGAGGAAATAAATACAATTGCTGTGACATTATTAACTAGATTAAATGTTTATATCCCCCGGGGAGAAGCAGCAAGCTTAGAGAAGATGGACTAGTTAAAAGGACCCAGGTTAAAAGGAGCCTGTTTCCTAGGACCATCAAAGGAATGTTGATTCAGACATACGTTGGATATTATATTCATTAAATTTTGTAAAATTCCAAACCCCCAGCTTAAAATAGCTTCCTGTGTACTCTCCTTTTCTTAAAGGCACAAAGATAGTCAGTACATAGTCACTTCTGACCTGTTGTGGACATCAACCATTCGTTTGGCATAAGCATAACCAGAGTTAGACGTATGAGGAGGACCATTATGAATCTGAGGAAGAATAAAGAAGATTGGTTAGTTTTATGATTCAGTAACAAGCGCATTTGTATATGCTTGCTAAACTAAATAAGGATGTCACAGAGTGTGTACCATAGTCTCATCAATAGGGTAAGTGGTCTTGTCTGGAAAGATGCACGTAGACAGACAGGAGACCACTTTCACCACACCAAACTCATGAGCTGTTTGCAGCACGTTGTCATTGATGGACACGTTAACTCTCTGCAAGGCAAAGCAGGCAGTGTTCACACTCACCATTTGTTAACAAGGACCTGTTTACTTGTGTGATCATGTTTGTGTGGCCATGCATTACCCAGAAATCCAGGTTCTGCCTCAAGTGTCGGAAGAGGCCTCCCACCATAGCTGCAAGATGAATGACATGTGTGGGGCGGTGTTTCTCAAAGATTGCCCTTGTCACAGCCGTGTTTCTAAAACAGCAACACAGGAGCATATGTAATGCAATCACTGGTAGAAATCCTTTAACGCCATCAAAGAGATACAGTTTTCACGCAGTGTGGGCCTGAGATATGTACAAGTACAGGCTTGATGAGGTACCTGAAATGAAGGCTTGGGAAAATTGGGAAAATAAAAAATGAGCCAGGGAAAACTTTTCATTCATGCCACTTGAACTTGAAATTGTACCCAGCCTCTCCCTGCAGGAAGCGCTGCTCATGCCCACTTGGTACAGTTTTAAAAAAAACGGCAAACCTGAATGAAAAATTTTCCTTGGCTTGTTTTTTTTTGATGTATTCTTTTTTTTTTCATTTTTTGTTTGGATATATTTGCAGTGATTAAGTGGTTGTGAATTTCACACAGATTACTTTCTGAGTTGATTTTGATTGCTGAGCTGATTAAAATTTCCCTAAAAAAATTGTGCATGAAGGAGATAACACGTGATTTCTATGCACACGGTCCATAAACTGCACATTACTGTATAAATCCAAAAGTACAGAGTAGACTTAATAAACCAGGGATTGTAGAACAAAAGATTTCCAACATGTGCTTTCAGTAATAACTTGGAAACCTAATTATGCCTAAAGTGGTCGTGAATTTCACACAAATTATTTCCTGAGTTGATTGTTTTGTATTTTTGTGTACAGATTTGAATGCTATTTTGTAGGATGATTGTAGTATTATACCTGCAACCTGTCGCTAAAAGGGTTCCGTATACAACTGTTTGATCTATATAGCAATGTTGGTTGGGGTACCGCGTGCATGCTGAGGAAGGTCGAAGTCCTGTAACGTTTGTGTATTTTTATCTGTGTATTCTTATCTCACTATCCACTCTAATAGACATTACTACCTTGCTAGTCGACCATCCAGATGTAAAGTCAGACTGCAACACATAGGTGTACATTATGAAATGCTTGATCGGTGTTGGTGGAGATATGGTAGGAATAGGGCTAATTTCATGTTGCACTGCACTTTCAAACATTCGGGCAACTAGTGACGTTTTGCATTGATTGCTCTGTCTTCAAAACTATTCTTAACCTGTGAGGCATTTTCTCAGAAACATGTTCCCAGGACACTTTCTTTAGCTACAGCACTTTCTTTAACAACACTTTCTGGCTCTCAGAATCAGATGTATGAAATGTGTAAAATGTGCGTGAAAAGAGACGGCACAAAATATGTAGTGGTGAGGACAATACACCCCCATGTTACTGTTTCACAAATGTCCTTGTAGCTGGAAGGATATGCTGTGGTAGGAATGAACCTCATTTATTAACAAGCTCTTTAATCTTCTTACCTGAACTTTCACTTTTGTTTTGTTCTGAACTTATAAATGGCTCCATTATTTCAAAGAAGCCCTTTGAGCCTCACGAGCGCTTACAGTTAATAAGTGATCTTACATGCGGCCTTATTATTCTACATTTCATGTTGCGTCTGTACTGGTCCATACATCTAACTTGGTGTGTATGGACTGAAAGTCACTGGGTTTGAAGTAAGTAAATTTACAAACCATATGTTGTTTATTTGCTGCTTCAGGCTTAAAAATATGGATTTCTAAGACAGTCCACTTTGAGAAGAACATCCGATAAACTGGATGATGTGTGATTTGTCATGCCAAAATGTATCTGATAGTCATGGGGGGGTTGCTTACGTGAGATCAGCATCTTTAGAGGATAGGAAGATCCATTCTTCTCCTTCTCTCGCACCTCCTTCCTCCGTCACCACTCGCTGTATGGCTTTCCCCACCAAACCACTTCCCCCTGTCACCAGCACACGCATCGGCCCAGTCTGGCTCTCCATCTGCCAGGAAAAAAGTTTGTGTTTGTTACCAGCTACGATTAGCTTAGATTTAGGAGAAGAAGGGCAAACACTATTTTATTTCCTGACGTGGCCAGTTAAAGAGCTTACCTCAAAAATGCCCATAATAGCCATTCGTGCTTCTTAAAAGAAGAGATGAATTATGAATTATTGATTTAATAATTAAATAGATCCGATAGGTCAGCGTTGTTTACCGCTTTTGGGTCTGCTACATTTGTGTATGTATGTACATTTGTGAATTCATTTTCATATGAGGATATGTCATAAATAATGCACCCAACAAATAATGTCATTCATTGTGGATTAACTGGAAGCATAGCTGAAGCCGTTTGGTGTCATGTTAGGGAAATGCATGAAATATTATGTGGTCTTTATGCAAATTGATATTTACATGTACAGCAGGTCGTGCTTGCATCTGGAGGTGAAAAGCAAATTGAACTGGAGACTAATCTTAGTCAGGCTCGGGTTGCTAATTCATAGCACACATTCCTGGGTAAATATTTATGTAGAGGTCACATACATATAATTATCTTGTACCAAAGACCTAAAGGCTAAGATGAAACAACCCAAAACTAAACTAGCTTCCTGAGTCCATTTCATTTAATCAGAAACATGTCACCATCTTTCTTAAGAGTATATGCAACATCCTGTAAATTAAACTGCACTAAACATAAACTACAAACACAACACCAGATTTTACCGAAACCCTATTATAAAATATGGGGGATCATGAAACAAAATTTCATCATTAGTATGTGGCGTGAACACCATTTTCCTGTGGAATTCTCTGGATTTCTTTAAAAAAAATCAAAGTACTTTTAGTTTTTGTTTATTAGAAGTTTAGCTTAAGTTCAGGTTTTTTCCACTAATCCCCTGCTCCAAAAATGTCTGGGCAAGGGGTTGCCTTCCATATGCCTCAACATGTGACCTTTATGCAAATACAGATATTTACATAAGCAGCAATGTCTGCATACATTTGTTGATTGTATTCAAATCGGAATTTGACTGGGGAATCTAGTTCAACTGAAACAGTTATTGATAAAAGTTTACAATTAGCTTTCTTTGAACAGAAGATCAGACTCACTGTATGGAATTGACTATGCTGATAGGCTCACCAGAGTATTTAACAATTTATCATTTATTAAGATGTGATACAATGAGAATGTTCCTGATGAGAACATAGAAATAGATGATACGGACAACACAATAATTAGACATCAAAATGTCTATGAAAAATGTAGAGAAAATGTGGAGAATGAGAGGAATCTAACATTTTATGTTTACAACGTTTTCTGTACTGAACCTTCAATCATGCAGAGTAAATTATTCAGTCATTTAGTAGTTACAGTTCAGATCGTAAGTTTACTCCTAGCTGAATGTCTAAGATACAGTATTTACCCTTTAAAATGCATTACATTTAGCAACAATGCTCAGTCAACTGTTGCATAGATCAAACACTTAAGGTAAGGGGAAACCTATATCTAGCCACTTATGGCCTTGTTGTTTGTACACACAGTTTGTATATCCAGTTCATAGTTACAAACATAACTGCTTTCTGAGATAGCAAGCATAAATTGGTCCGCAGGCTCTAAAAGGTAGGTGCAATCTTGTCACAGTACACACTCTGGTTGAAATGTAGGTTTTGGGTTAGGTTGGAAGTTGTAATAAAAGTCTGCCTTTGTCTGTTAAAATTTAGCTAAAATGAACAAGGATTCAAGGCTAGGACTCATACAGACACCTGCCAACTGGAATCCTCATCCTAAAACAGTAAAATGCAGCACAACATTCTCTGTTTCACCATTTTAATCCCTCCTCTGTGCAAAATCTTGTGAAGGACAGTATGTCATAACCTACCATGGATGTTGCCCCAGCTACAAGAACAACGATTTCCATTTCTATTAGCACAGGCTTAAATCCCAGGATGTCATTAATTGAATATATCTCACATATTTTTCAATAATTTTAAGTTAAGAGAATATTTATAGGGCATAATACTGCAAAATATTATTTAATTTATAAGTCATGATAACTTCTATTTTCCTTTTACCTTAACTTACCTTAATTTTTGTGATTTCAACTACAAGTTTTAGTCTTTCAGTTTGAGTTTTTAAATTACTTTTACGAAGGGGAAATTTAAAGGAGTCAAATGAAATATACACTGTGAATACAGATGAGTTATTAAGAAGAGGTTTTGTCACTTGTCTCAATTATTGGCTTCAATGTACTTTTTTAAGTTAAAGGAACACTGTAAAAAGTGTTTTGTTGGTCCAACCTAAAAAAAATTATGAATTAGGTCTATTCAACCAACCAAAAAAACACATTTTTTTTAGTAAACTTTGTAACAAATAAAAGTATATTTTTGGGCAACACTTTTTACATTGAAGTATTGACAGATTGTTACAAACACAACTCATCTTTCCCATTGGCTTCTGGCAACATCTGTTTGCATACTTTTTTTTCACCCTCTGTGCTCATCTTCTCCCCGGCCTAGCTTCCATTGTGTGTATTTTTTTTTATACTCTGAGGTGAACAGTTAAGCCACACTGCTGTCAGCTGTAAGTGCAAGTTAACCTGACAAAGCACAAAACTTTAGAAATCCTACACCCAATTCAGTTCGTTTTCAGCCCTGGGCCACTTCAGACTCAAACTGAGGGCCTGTTAAAGGACAAAAACAGTGTTACATGATCAGAAAGGCATGTAAAGCATATTCTAGAGGCGTTCCCCCAGGCCTAGTCTTGGCATCAAGAAAAGGTACACACAATAGAAGATGAGACTTGTAACACTCTTCAACACATCCTTAAACGTAAAAAAGCAACTTGAAGCCAATAATTGAAGTGAAAAAAACTCATGTTAAAATGAAAGCCTGGGAAAGCAAACAAAGCTGAACTTTAACTGTTTCCAAGTCAGGTTGAATGGGCGGTTTCTTTCCACTCATGCTATGTCATTTGCATGCAACCTTCATTTAGGATCCTAAAATGATTACGAATACGTTTCTTACATAATTAAAAAAAACGAGGGTGCCCTAAAAATATCTTTTATATTTTTTTCATGGATTTATCCTGTATTTATTTGGTTATTTAAGTCCTGAGATAGATAGATAGATAGATAGATAGATAGATAGATAGATAGATAGATAGGTAGGTATGTGTGACTTACTGTCTTGTTTTAAAGATTGATGTGATAGTTCAGATTGTTAATGTAAAGTTACCTGGAAAATGCATTTGGGTATGTGCATAGAGTCCTATTTCGTATTTACTCATATGCTACACTGTGTATGTAATCAAGAGCATTCCTTTCTTTGTATCTGGGTGTCTTGAGAGTTTCTGTGCAAGGCTGGAGGCAATAGCAGTTACGAAAACTATGCAGTACAGTAAGAACAACTAGCCCCTGTAGATAATACTCTGTAGATAATGTCCAGCCTTGTGAGCCTTCTGAACAAACATCTTTTGGGATATTAACAAGGATTTGACATATAGCCAGGGTGATTAGAACAGTCAAACATTACATCAACTGACTCTGACTGGCTGAGGATTGAGAGCCCTGGGTTTATCTGAAATTTCAGTACTGTTAAGGCAGTGCAAACTAAAGTGTACCTCCAAAAATACACTCAAAAAAAGAGTGACTGTTAGTTTAACATGAATAAAATATGCTGGTAAGACATATATCAGTTACGTTTTGCATCAGAACATTACGGTGGCCGAGAAGTGCAAAACAAAAAATTAACATTTCAGAAAGCAAAATTACAAAAATAAAAACAAATTTACAAATGAAAAAAATTACATTTAAGAAAACAAAATTACAAAAGCAAAAACAATTTTACAAGGGCAACAAAAATATTACATTTCATAAAATTACAAAAGTACAAACAAATTTACAAGATGTGAAACACTTTTACCAGTACCGAAACACATTTACAAACTGCAAATTCTGATGGAAAGGATAGGTCTAACACACAGGAAGTGCTTGTTGTAGAAACTGTTTTTGTCAGTCTTGTCAATCAAACTGTTTTTCCTGTGGAAGGTCTTTAGAGTTTTTAAAAGAGCAGACAGAAGAAAGAGACGAACAGGCAAGGTCTAAACCACTTGGACCTGGAAATGTTAACAAACCCAAGTGGGCTGTAACGCTAGCTATAGTGGATAACCAGCTAGCGAGCTTAAAATGGCTGAGAGCTTTTGCAAAAAAATGAAAGCATGCCAGGTGGCTAAGATGTGTGCCACAAAATGGACAAAACATGCTTCAGCGTTGTCACCATCCCAAACTCCACTCGCTCTACCACTGCAAAACAGTCTAACACACTTCCTGTGTGTTAGACCTACCCTTTCCGTCAGAATTCGCAAATTTTTTTGCCCTTGTAAAATTGTTTTTGCTTTTGTAATTTTGTTTTCTTGAATGTAATTTTTTTCTGTTGTAAATTTGTTTTTATTTTTGTAATTTTGTTTTCTGAAATGTTAATTTGTTTGACCAGTAAAATTCATACCTTTCCCACCTGACACCTTATTTGCATACTCCTTCACCATCAGTGTGTAATCATTCCCCCCAGGCTGCCTTCCTCTATGTGCACAGTTAAAGCCATATTGTATTGTACTTACCAGGCTTCAACGTTAGAGCTTATAAGAGCACATCAATACTTTCTCTGCTCCTGACTGTGATATTATGATGGTTGTCACTACCATGGCCAGTTTGTAAAGATAGTACTTAATTATTGAGTTTAGTTGAATAAAAACAAAACTAATTCAGAATAGACTGTGTATGTTGAGTGAGTGTAAGTTACTTTGAAGTCATTTCATTGGTTTAGGTGAATGTTACTAATTTTGGATTGGGATAGTCCAAATTTAGTTATGTTTATGTCACACAATGGTTTTGTGTGGGTCCAACAAGACATTTTTATGCTGAATAAACACAATTTGTGCAACCTACAAAATACTCTAATTTCTTACAATCAATTGAACAAGTTTTCAAAAAATACTCAAAAAAATACTTTGGTTGAAAGAATCATTCTTTAAAGTCGCTTTTTTAGGTTGAATGAATTCATTCATTTGCTTGTAAAAAATTTGAGTAATTTTTCTACGTTGGACCAATGAAACACTTTTTACAGTGTGCCCATTATGATGCCAGTGTGATGTTTTTCTAAATCACAAACTTTATACTAACTGGTGTCATAATGCGCAAACTGGAAAAAAAGTGTTTCGTTGATCCAACCTAAAAAAAAGTCTCTAATTTGTTACAAGCAAATTAATTATTCAACCTAAAATGTCTTTAAATGGACAATTCTTTCAATTTAATTTCTGAGTTGATTAAAACTTATTAAATTGCTTGTAACAAGTTAGAGCATTTTTTTAGGTTGCAGGGCATGATTGAAGTGAGTGATATTTTGAGTGTATATTACTTTCAGATTTCTTTCATTTATACTTCTTTGGTCTATTATTTTAGAAAAAACATGACAAACTGTTTTTTAACCTACTGGCATTATAATGTGCACACTGTAAACACTGTTTCATAAGTTCAACCTAAAAATATAGTCTAATTTGTTACAAGCAAATAAATCAAGTTTGTTCAACCTAAAAATGTCTTTAATCGAACAATTATTTTAATCAAAGTATTTTTTGAGTTGAGTAACAGCTATTAAATTGCTTGTAACAAATTAATGTTTTTAAGTTGCACTTTTTACAGTACATGTTTAAACTGAGTGATATTTTGAATGTATATTACTTTCAGATTTTTTAAAAAAATATTTTTTATATTATTCTATTATTTTAGATAAAACATGAAAAAGGTTTTGTATACTAACTGCACTGTAAAAAATGTTTTGTTGGTCCAACCTAAAAAATGTCTCTAAAAGATGTCTCTAATTTGTTACAAGCAAATGAAACAAACCAAAGCAGTTTTTTGAGTTGAATAAAACTTATTCAATTGCTTGTAAGAAATTAGAGTACTTTTCTATGTTTTGCTTGTAATAACATGAAGTTTAGTTGCTTGGGTTTTTTTCATTGGATCAACTAACACTTTTTTAATGTGCTTAATGTGCATATTAGGTGGTTAAGGTTGGGTTAACATCACTGTAAAAAGTGCAACTTAAAAATTTGCTTGAATTTGTTACAGGTAATTGAAGTTTTAATTTAAATAATTGTTCGATCCAAGTCTTTTTATAGGATGAATAAACCGAATAAATCTAATGTATTTGCTTGTCTTTTTTTATGAGGGGTGTGGACCATCAAAACACTTTTTACAGTGATGGATTCAGTGGCTGGTTACTGTCTGGGACTGCAGGTCTGCTCCTGTCTTGTAAGCTCATGTGGAGAAAATCTGCCCCTTTTTAGGTTGTATCCTCGGGAGGAGTAAGGTGACAATCCTTCCGCGTTAAGCAGCCTTGTTCTCAGGACTACACGGCGGATCCCTCTTTTAGCGCTCCTACATTCCGGCTCTGCTTCCTCTTTGTCCTCTGAATTAGTTTCTCGGGTTGCTTCTGGATAGAAAACACGCTCGCACCTCATTCAGCCCTCAGCAAGGCTGATCCAAATGAGCTCAGATCAGCTACTTAGCAACATCTGATGTATCCATATCTAATGAGAGCGGTGGGGTCCCTCTTACTAAACTGACTGTATGGTTATAGATATTAAATAGCGCTTAAATTATTGCAGCTTTTGGTACTACGGGATCTCCGCCATACAGGAACAGTAGTTCTGTATGTATGGCGTTTTTAGCCGCTTTTACTTCGGCTCGCGCGAGGATCAGACCCGGAGTGCCGCAGGACAGATGAGCCGCGTGGGACGGTCCGCGCTGCGCAGTTCTGCCGAGTAGGTCAGTCATTCTTTCTCTCTCCCCCACTCTCTTTCTCTCTCTCTCTCCCTTCAGCCTCGCTCCCCACTCTCTTTCTCTCATTCTCCCCGACTCTCTCTCTCCCCTCAGCCTCTCTCCCCCACTCTCTTTCTCTCCCACTCTTCCTCCCTCTTTCTCTCTCTCTCTCGCTCTCTCTCTCTCCCACTCTCTCCCCAACCTCTCTCTCCCACTCTCTCTCTCCCGCTCTTTCTCCCCCACTCCCTCCCTCTCTCCCCACCCTGTCTCCCCCACTCTCTCTCTCTCTACCC
>CM067495.1:19820121-19929173 GCA_034552555.1 Semaprochilodus insignis | reverse complement strand
ATTAATTAGTCGGTCTATGGTGGAGAAGAGGACTTTGGTATTATCTTTGTGTTTGTTAATTACACCAGAGAGGTATGACTGTCTGGATATTTTCATGGCATTATTGCAGGTGGAGATCCGCTCTCTGAGAATATCATAGTGGACCTGCAGTTTTGTTTTCCTCCATAAGCGTTCCGATTTACGACAAATTCTCCTAAGCTGGCGTATTTCCTCATTTATCCATGGATTCTTCCGAATATGTGAGTTTTTCTTCCTATTTACTGGAGCGACACTGTCAAGAGCTTCCTTTAATCTAGAGTTTAGATCAGAGGCCAGATCACTACATGAGGAGGTCAGAGCTGTATTTGGTGCACTGTTATAAATATATCTAAATTTCTCAGCTGTTTCTGAGTTAACATAACCTTTTTTAAGTATCTTTCTTCTTTACATCTATACTGACCTGAAAGAATATACAGAGATGGCCTGACAGAAAGATGTCAGATATGAGTATATGAGATATAGTGATTAGTAAATCTAGGATGCGACCTAGTTTGTGGGTGGAGCTGTGTATTAAAAATACACTCACCATCAAAAGAATAGCTGCACCCAGAAGGAATCAATGAAACTTGGTGGGTAGGTTTGACATAGTGAGACATGCGAATGATTCACGTTTTTATGCTCTGCCGCGCATGTGACGTAAGCAAGGACGAGCCATATCACTGTACCTGACTGACCCAACAGCCACGATTGCAGACATTCAGTGAGCAGCGATGCCCTCCATCCTGTTAGTGCAGCACCATTGGCAGATGGCTGCACAACGCAGGACTACATGCATGCAGACTGTTATGACGACTTAACACCACGTCATCGTCACCGAAGGCTGCAATGGTGTCGTGCCAGACTGTCATGGAGTGACTCAGAATGGTAGCGGCTCATCTTCAGTGATGAGTCCCGCTTTTGTCTTGGTGGAGACGACCAACAAATCTGTGTGCGGAGGCACCGTGGTTAGCACCAAGATGAACAGTTTGTTGTCACACATCACACGTCCAGAAGGCCTGGTGTCACTCCACCTCCACCCCTACCTCACAATCTGCGGGAACTGTGTCAGAATATTCAAGCTGCATGGGATGGATTATCACAGGACACCATTAGGAACCTCTACAACTCCATGTCGAGACGTCTGGTATGGTGCGTTAGCAAACATGGTGGCCATACGCCATACTGAGAGACACTTCCTTCTGGCTGCTGCTGTTCTTTTGATGATCTGTGTATGAGCAACAGGGTCCCAGTCTGTCCTTGCCCATTGACCTTCTAGGCTTCATGGTAAAAATTGCTTTCGTGACCACACTGAGAGAAAATGAATGCAGGGGAAAATAGACATTATGCCTTACAACCTTACAACTTTGCCTTACAACTTTGCTCTAGAGGCAGTCCTACAGACATTCTGACCGGCAGCAGCACAATGTTGGTTAAAGATTATACACAACTCTTCTTGCGCAGTTATCAGACGACCATCCAATGCAATTTGAGGGGGAGTAGAAGATAAGGACTTATGCGCTGAATTAACAGCCTTACAAAACTTGACTGGATTTAACCTATAGAGTCGAACAGCAGTCCAATTTAGTTTTCCCATGTTTCCAGTCTTTATTTTAAGGAGTGAGGAAATTTCACCAGAGAACCAGGAGTGTGATCTGTCTGTAATTCTGTAGTTCTTAAAAGGTGTGTGTTTGTTAACTACAGTGAGGTTGTGCTGAAATATTTAAGTGCTGATACAACATTCCGAGATGCTCAAGTGTAGTGAACATTACTACATGCGAGATCCTCTAAAAAGACCACTATGGTCACCATTCTAGAACCAGACTTTCTGTATCTGAGTGCTCCTGATGCACGTAACTGGACAATGATCACAGAATAGGTTGAAGACTCCTGATGCTCTAATTTTATCACTCCTGTTAGTTTTAAATGATATCAGTCAGGGTTTACCTTGATCCTTTAGGTTTGGTCTGGTTGGGTCAGTGATCAGTTGTGAAAGATTAAGGTTATCACATAGATCTTTAGGGTTCTTTTCAGAACTAAAAGTTCAAAACAGTTCTGTGATGACATCAAGAACCATAGTTCTTAGTAGGAGACATACACTGCTACACTAATACCTCTTGAGTCTTGATCACATCGATACAAGCCATAGTCACTTAAAGCCACTCGGGAATCGCCTGTATGTATTCGTAACCAAGATTCTATAGGCATGACAATAACTGGGTCAGCTTGAAGTATCAGAACCATAAGCTGGTCTTTCTTGTTGCAGGAGGCTCCTGATACTAAATTGAATTTTTAAACATGTGAGGATCCAGAAGGTCAAATTCTGAGACCTGTGGAGTTGAATGTGACCTGAGAGGTGGTGGTGAAAGCTTTATATGGATAAGATCAGCAGGATTAACTGTAAGAACATTGCTGAGATGTCTGCAGCTGTTAGTATGTATTGTATGTGCCCTGTGTATATATGCCCTATAGTTCTTCCTTTATGTGCTAATCACAGGAATGTTAAAGAGTCCAAAAGGTTAAAATTGTCAAGCCATGCAGGTAGAGAGACAGGTTTTTTGCAGCCAGCTGTGGAAGTTTCAAACGCGGCTAAACTGTCCTGCACCCCTTCCCAAGGGTGAGATTGGGCCGTAGATTAAAACAGGTTTGCCACCGATTTTTAAGAAAGCACACAAATGTGGAAATTCACGTGTCAGCAGTTCTGTGCTCTGGTCTTTATGTCATTACAAACAACATGAATTATGCTGTAGGCAGGTTGCTCTCTTTTAGTGGTTTTATCTGCTCATCTGAACCAGTCCACTTACCAGAATAAACCTGCAACTCTGCAGTAAGCCCACTTCGGGAATGGTGTCAGAGTTTCTACACTTGCCTGTGACCCTGTACTGCCTAGGTTCTGCTTCTATCTTTGCAGGTGTGATCGATTCCTCTGCGGAGGGAAACTTTATTCAAGTACAGCTTATCAGTCATCTCCAGATTCCCATCACATCTACGTTGAGACTGTCTGCTGCAGATGGAGGCCCAGTCAGAGAACACTTGCCCTTGGAGACCTTGGATTGACTACAGAGGTTTGAATCAGATTACCAAGCCTTAATAATATCCATTGTCCTCAGCCAGTTGCCCAAGAACACCTTAGAGGTGCCACTGTGTATACAAAATTAGACCTGCGTAGTGCCTGGGTGACAAATGGAAAACTGCATTCCTCACCAGTAGGGGGTACTATGAGTACCAGGTCATACCTTTTGTGGTATGGCACGCCCCTTCTGTGTTTCAAGCCTTCATCAATGATGACTTGCGTGATATGATAGGTCAGTTTGTAATTATATATATTGATGAGATTTTGATATAATACTCCCCTGATAACTCATGTTCAACACATTTGTCAGGTCCTGTCTAGGCTGCTGGAGAATCCGCTCAAAGGAGTTTGAGTTCCACTTGTCCTCTACTTTGTTCTTAGGTTACATCATCAGTCCTGAGGGTGTCCTCATGGACAACAAAAAGATAGATATCATAGTGATTTGGCCTGTTCCTTAGCCAATTTCTATAGACGCTTCATTCGTACAGTTTGCTCGCTGCTATGCTCACAGCTCTTCTGAAAGGCCAAAAAGTTAGTTTGGACACCTCAGGCAGAATTAGAATCGGGTTTATTGGCCAAGAATGTTGACACACACAAGGAATTTGGTTTTGGCAGTTCACATATACACAATAAATACAGACACTATACAATATACACTCTACACAGTATACATAATATACAGGCTATAAACAAACAAAAGCTGCAGATGCAGGTGTCTCCCTTAAGGAGAGATGTACGTTAGCCCTTATCATCCTGATCCAACTGAACCATTCATTTTTGAGGTTGATGCTTCTGAGGTAGGACCGGTTGCTGTGTTATCAATGCACAGTGGGTATAAATGTAAACTACTCCCCATATCATTGTACTCTCATAAGTTGTACTCTCATAAGTTGTACTCTCATAAGTTGACATAACTGAACGCAAACTTTGAGCAGTAAAATAAGCCCTTGGGGAACAGCATCACTGGTTGGATGGAGCTTTACATGTATTTGTAGTGCTTTCCAATCACAAGGACTTGGAATACTTACGTAATGCTAAATGTCTCAAGCCTCCTCAAGAACACTTGTCTTGGTTCTTCTCCCAGTTTCAGTTTACCATCACTTATCGTCCTGGCTTTCACAACATAAGATGATTCATTGTCCCATTTATATCCTGATGAAAATCCTGATAACACAGAATGTCAGCTATCCTACTCAAGTCAGTTGAAGTTGCTTCCATTATGAGATATTGATGTTGAAATAGACCAGGTAAATGAACAAGAAATCCCTCTGAAATATGTCCCGCTAGTTGGAGGTACATACCCACTCAGTGTAGGGACCCCGATGAGAGGTATACCCATCGGCTGTTATCTGGTAAATGTCTGTGGGAAAGTATGTTAACTGACATTTACTGGTTTACTGGTTAGTGTTGTGTTTTGTATGTTCCCAATGCAAGACTCCCAGAACTCTTTTCACAGGCAAACTCATGCCCTTACTGTTTGTGTCTTAACCTTGGTCCCATTTAGCTCTAGACTTTGTAACAGATCTACCAGAATCTCAAGGCTACACTGTCATCCTGACTGTTACAAATTTATTTTTCTTGGGGAGTTTATTCATCCCATCCATCATGTTTTTCATCTGTTTGGAATGAAATATAGGTTCTGATAGAGGAGCCCAGTTCATGTCACAGGCTTGGTCTGCTTTCATGGAAAAATTGGGGATCACTGTTAGTTTAACTTCTGGCCATCACCCTCAGTCTAATGGCCAGTGTGAACATATGAACCAGGAATTAGGGAATGCATTTAAATGCAGGCTTGGTTATCAGCCTCCTTTAATGCCTTGGTCTTTTGAATCCTCATATGTTCCTTCTGTGGACGAATGGTTGAGATGGAGTGAACAGGTTTGGGAGGACAACAATTAACGCATAGAGAATGTGGTCATACGTCATAAAAGTCAAGAAGACAGACATGATGGTGATACTCCCTCCTATTTGCCTGGAGACCGGGTGTGACTTTCTACCAGGGACTTAAGTTTTTTCTGTGGGGAGTAAATAATTACTGCTCAAGAACATATGTCCTTTCAGAGTCCTGGGTCAGGAGTGGCAATGACAGAGATGCTGTTGCCCCTATTATGACTCATCAACATAAGACCAAATTGCTACATTATGTTGCTTCAGGGACGTACTAATACATGGGGACACCTGAGTAAAAATAAAATTAACATGAAGATTGTTTTCAGTGGCTTTGTGTGCATTGTGTTCTTTCTGGTCACTTTGACTCCAGTTTGACACCTTTTTTACATGACAGTGAGGTCACAATAAGATGCATTTTCTTCCATCTTCAAAAGAACCCTAACCTAAATTTTACCATAACTGTAGTGGTGCTAGAACAACTAATAGTTCACACTACAAGGGGGGAGGTGAAAACATAATTTCCACAAGGACTGATTTCCAGAGATTCAAATTGCTGGAGTGAAATTGAACCCAAGGACAAAAGAGGTTTAAAATGTTTCGTGATATTCACTGTGTATTCCACTCCAATCCTGGGGACCAAGGATCCCCTGTCATTCACAGGTTTAGAGATTCCCTACATACTATTACAAATTTGGCATTCAAGAACATTCAGGAGACTGGAGCATCAGCATTGACTTAAGTTTATTTACACATACAGAAATGTATAGTATGTGTAACTGTTGCAACTACATTGTTTACATAATGTATATAATTTAGTAGAGAGAAAGCCACTTGTGTCTGCCTGTGCTTCGAGGGAGTTATAGTACGACTCGGTCGATCAAGAGTCTTATCCAGGTGCATGCAGAATTAAGCACATTAAGCACAAGATCAAAAATCTGTCGCCAGTCCACTCCAAACCAGTCTTAGTCATACATGGTGGAAGCAAAAAGGGAGAGGATGAAGGTGGAGGAGGAGAGGCCATGGTGGGATAAAGAGAAGAACATGTAAAGCATGTAAAAAAGAGATGTAGGGTGCAGACATACAGGGGGTGACTGACTATTGGTAAGGTCAGGCATTGTACTCAAAACAAAGAAGTGAGGTGACCACTCCTTTCTGCAAAGGTGCGGCGACGATTACCATTTTCAAAAGTCTTTTAGCTAGAACCTTACAATGAATATGGTCAAGACACCATTTGCTAATACTGAACAATAAACATGGTTAACACCATGTGAATATAGCGTATCTTGAGAGAATATCATTACAAAGAAAATTAACATATGTTGGGGCTATTTTCTCTCAATACTGACTTAATTTTAAGGTCTTTTTAAGCCCTGTTTTAATAGGGAATGCATGAAACTCTACGTTTTTCTATTATACTTGTAGTACATACATTTACATTATACTTTAAAATATTGAATTAAATTGTGCGCTCCGGATAAACAAATATGAAATGCCATCTAAGCAGTTAATTAGTGCCTGGGTCTCAGTATTTGGTGTTGCAGCATAAACTTGCTTAAGTAGCCTTTGCTACACTGGCCTAATGCACAAAAACTTCATGTTCTATGGTATGTAAGCGCCAAGCTAATGCTAATGCACCAGCTGTGGGTTTAATAGTACTATGTGATAGTGTTGAGATATGAATCTTGTAAAACACTGTTTTTATTTATTTTATTTTATTTTTTTGGAAGTAATGGAATACATTTATTTTGTGCTCAGTAATGATGAGCCAAAAACGACTACACCAACACTGCAAATGAGACAAGACAAGAACATACTACAACCATTATATTGGTAAAATAGAAATATATATATATATAATAAAATAGAATTGTAGTTAATTCTTTATAGGAATTCAATTAATACTGTGAGACATCCATGTGACATACAGATCTAATATTGCTTGTAGTGTGCAGAGACTCATCTGACAAACATACTACAATGTTTAGTTTGGTAAGATATTCTTTGGTTGAAATGGAGTTATTTTTATATTTAATAAACTACTGTGATGATCTTACCTGTAGGTCCTGTGACAATGTTTTAGGATTGTTTGAGATGTCTTTACTCCTCTTGAGCGCCTGCTCTTGGGCTGAACTTGCCAGGACAATCCGACGTGGCCCTGTTCCCAGGTGTTTCTCTGGTAAATTATTTTGTAACAGTGAACTGGCTGGTTTCTAATTGTTTTAATCCCTTCCCAGACTCATACGTACCTACAACCTTCTTTCTGAAGGCCAGAGAGCTTCTTGGATCTGACTATGGTAATACAACTCACTTCAATAATCAGGAGCAAACCAAATGAAATATCTGAGGTTGAAATAAGACCAGCTCCTCCAGAATTCTCCTAACCATGTAAACAATAATTAATGTGGGGATGTCCTAACCTTTTCAAAAACTCCATTTCTTTTAATGACATTTTACAAATACATTTTAAAGACAGTTTTATGTGTTGAGTTGTATTGCCTCAGTCTCTCAGTATTGTTCATATGAAGTTGTTTTCATACAAAAACAAAGGTTTTATTTGGTATATATAACTTTTTTACATGGCTATTTGGCTCTGACTTTTTGTGCACTGTAACAGGAAAACAATGAAGTAGTGTAATATGAGAAACACCTTCAACAGACGAGCTAAAAGGTCAAGATAAAAAGAAACTGTATTTGTTAATGCCGAAAATAAGTTCAGCTCTGTTTGTCCACTGACTTTAATTGGTTTAAATGTGAAAACTGGAGTTAGAGCATCATAACTCTGTATGACTTGACTTGAGACTTATTTGACGTATAGCAGGACTTGACTTGCTTAAATTGTCCCACATTAACTTGGGACTTGCTTGAGACTTTAATGGTAAGACTTGAGACTTACTTGTGACTTGCACATGTGTGACTTACTCCAACCTCCGGTACATACCGTCAAAACATTTTAATTCCAGGCTGTAATGCATCAAAACAATGTCACGCTTCCGGGTTCTCCTTCCACCACCTCAATCCTGGACTCCGTTACCCATAACCCACCACCCAATCACGTCCTGTTTTCCAGATCATCATCCCCGGAGTTCCAACCACTCATACCTGTATGTAATCAGTCTGTTTGCTTATATACCCCTGGTTTCCACACTTTCATTGTGAAGTATTGCCACTTTGTTGTGTACTAAGTGTTTGTGCTGTTGTTGATATTTTTTGTGGTTTCTGATGCTGTTTTGTTGTTTGGCTTTCTCTCTGGTTTTTCCCTTTTGCATTGGTTGCTGGTTGGTTTGATTGTTTTGTTTTGATTTCTGCTTGACCTTATGTTTTCTGACTACAGTCTATGTTGATGCCCTGTCTGGCTTGCCAGGGCAGGGTGTCACCTTGACTGGGTAACCTGGGAAAAAGAAGGTGTAGAGTTTCTTTATCCTTTGTCTCTCTTTTTTTTTCTCTTGACCGCTCTCCTGTAATTGTAGGCTTGTTTGGCTCACTTTTGGTTTGCTTTTAATTGCTGGATTCAGTTACCACACGTTTTCCACCATCACTGATCCTTTCTTTTTTTTCTTTGTTTTTTTGTTTGTTTGTTTCTCCTAGACATCTTAGGTTAGACATCCCCTAGGTGAACTCGTGTTATCTGTGACGGTATAAATGTTGTCACCACGGTGATAAAGCAACACAACCACACAGTTTGGGAACTGCCAGTGGCCCAAACCCCATCAATTTAGCTTGGCGTCATAATCATGATGCCAAGCATGATTATTGATGATGAATCAACCAGCAAAAAAAAAATTTTTAAATTGGTGATAATTGGTAAGGGAAGGACTGTATCCTGAGGACTCTTACATACTGTTGTCAATTGCTCAAATAGGACTAAAACCAAAACAGGGCCAGTAACACCAGTAAAGCTGTGCATACGCTCCATATGCACGGTATCAAATGCAGCTGTCATGGCCTAGCAAGATTAGAATGCTTTAGCATCCAAAGTCAATGTTGAGAAGAAGGTAATTGGAGACTCTGACTAATGCTGTTTCTGTGCTATGGCTTGCTAAAACCAGTAGAGCCCAATAGCTAATGAGTGATAATGTCCAAAAATTTCCGTGAAGTCAATTGCAGAAACGGAATTACTTGTTATTAAAGTGGTTTACATAGAAGAAAAATATTGTAGAAAATAAAACTTTTTAGTTATTTCTATTAGACTCAATTATTTCTGAATAGTAGGCAGACTGAGCAACTTTAGCGCATTTCTATACCAAGGCAGATGGTGATGGTACATTTCAGCATGCACACGTAAATTATTGTTCCAGTTTTAAGAAATCATAGTTCATCTGTGTACCAGAGAGCAGAGCGTCTAAAGGAAACAAGTGGTGCTAGTTCGTCAACAATAGAGGACATGGATGCGTTGTATTTCAGGACCAGTTTATCCACTATGCCCTGTACGTCAGCGAGGTTCACATGCTTTTGATAGTGATCTAAGATCGAGAGCCATTAAAGTGTGATAAGTGATGGAGCGCTTTGTTGCACATGACAGAACAATTTTTCATTCATAGAGATCATCACATGCTCAGATACTTGGACAGAGGTCTCTGCTAGCTATGTTGATCAATGACAAACCATTTGTGTAGACCAAATCAAGAATGTGTCCACAACTGTGAGGAGGAAAGTGAATTCATGGATTGAACCCTAAACAAAGGCAAAAATTCAGATGCCACGTTCATACCAGACAAGTTTTACATCCAAGCAAAAGACGGTAGCCTATTAAGTGAAATACATTTCAGAGGTATGCTTTACCGATGAACTATGGCCAAACCAACACATAAAATACTCATTTGGTTCTTGCCAAGTCTATCAAACACATTATTGTTATAAATATGACAATTTGCGGCGTATTATTGAGAGAGCAAATGTTCAGAAGCTAAGTTTTAGTTACTTTAGTGCAGAATTCCCGGGCTCATGTTGGCTTTTATTAATGGTCTAAGATTCACCATATTTATCCCTGTCTCTTGATGTTGCATGTATGACGGTTCACTGCCCAACATGAGGGGATATGTTTAGGTGGACCAACCAGTAGACCAGTCAGGTGGCTAAAACCTTATTAATGTTCGCACACAGCATATTTGAGACAGGTAAGAACATCATCATGCTTGTAAATACAAGGACTCTGTCGGACACTGCCAGGAAAGTGTCCAAGGTATTAATGGAAGTTAAGCCAAGAGAAGCGTTTCACACTTTCAGCCAGTCATTTAGTGCATATAGCCTTCTAAAATATTCAGTAACCCTCCACAGATGAGGTATAGGCCCAGAGATCGCAAATGACTTTCCACAGGAATGTACAGAATTCCATAAGATATTCCATAAAATGTTCCTTTTAGAGCCTCAAATTGTCAAAGAACAATGTCAGTAGTTCCAGCATGAATAAGAACAGTGCCACCAGCATGCTGTTTTAGTAGTTTGTTCATGTACAGTATGGTTTATGTCCAGAACACATGCTCCTTGGAAGCACTCCACAATAGTGTTTTCAACTTGAATGCTCTGTGCTATGGAGTCACTGATGACCAAAACATCCTCAGCAGAGTCATTTTGGTCATCAAATGGTATGTATGTGTTGCTATCATTAAAAATTGTTTCCTTTGGAGGAGGAGAGAGTCTCAGGTTCTTCATATGGTTTCTTTTCTTTGGAAACACCAAAGAAAAGTGCTGTTCCACCCAACCCTAGATACAGGAGCAAGTGTCACAGGCAATCCTAAGTGGCACTGGCTATGGAACGCTTTTCAAGTTGTAGAGAGCTGCCTGAGGTGAACTCACAGTACAGGGTTTTATGGGATAGACCTGTTAAGAATTGACTCCATTGTAGAACCACTTCTTGAACATCTATCAGTGGACATGTTTGACATGCACTAAAGAGCAGCTGTTGCAGATTCGTGAGCATTTCAAAATCAGTGTTCAGGAAAGCTAACTAAAAGAAACCCTTGCACAGGGATCAAGAATTTCCCCGATAGAAAAGGGGTTCCTTCATACTAGGGTTGAGGAGCTAGGTACACCTGAGGCTTCTTAATCTTCTGTTGGGAGTGCAGCCAGTCAGTTGACATTTTAAAGAACTAGCTCTGGAAGAGAAAAAGATGCAGTTAGAGGCAGCAAAATTCTGAAAGAGAGGGTCTGAAAGAGACATTTAGGTCCAGAAGGTTGCACCCAGAAGGAATCAACCGACAGGAATGCAACTTGGTGGGTAGGTTTGACATCGTGAGACATGCCAATGATTCAAGTTTCACACTCGGCCATGCATGTGACATGAGTAAGGACGGGTCTTATCGTTGTACCTGACGGACTATATAAGGGTGTCCTGTTGCACATGCTTTCCATTCTGACTCTTGCTGTTGTGTTGGTAACATCCTTTTCAAGCGAAGTATACCTCGGAGAAGAGTTCACAAGAAATGTAAGCAGTTGTTAGAGCTTGAGAGTGGTCGCATTGTAGGGCTCTGGGAAACAAGATGGTCTTATTGATGTATTGTGCGCCATACCGGATACTACCCTAGCACGCCGTTGGCAGCAGTGGGTAGAAGAAAGCACGCACCAGCGACATGAAGGATCTGGGAGACCTACATGAACCACGGAGAGAGAACACACTGCAAGACACTACATCTGTATGTGTAGCTCAAAAAATATTACCCATATCAGTCTATATTTATCATCATTTATTGTTCCTGATAACCTTTATCTTCCTTCCCAATAGCACTTCAATCCCACACTTCCTTCTGGGTGCAGCTTTTCTTTTGATGACGGGTGTAGATAAGGAAAAGGAAAATGCTGAAAAGGTGAGCAAGGCCTCCGACAGTTTGAGCTGTAGAAGTTAACCGCTTAAAATGGAACATGAGCATGAGCAGAAAGGAAGTTTGAGTTGAGGAAGTTAGAAATGGCATCTCAAACTACACCACCTGTGTCCCTGTTTGTAGGTTCTCCCGATCTGTCAGAATTATTAGGACCTGTATTTGACAAAAGTTGACATATTAGAATGGTTCCTCCATTTTCTGTGAACAAGCCTGTACTGCTTCATTAAAGTTGCCTAAAGATGTGTGGACAATGCTACTACAATGTGTGCTGACAGGGTGAGCACAGAGTTTACATTCATTCTTTAGTGTTGAGCAAAGTTCAAAGTATGAGGATCACAAAACTGACATTCTAAATGCCTATGAATTAGTTTCTGAGGCATTTCAGCGACGTTTACAGAACTTCTGAAAAAGCAAAACGTCTTCTTTGATCTACTTTGCTCCACTTTGCTCTGGAAAAAGAGAACCTGTTTGAGAACCTTTAAGGTGTTTCTCAAAAGGAGGAAACAAAAGAGCAAATTTGCGAACGTCTCGTGTTCCAGAGGTTGTGAGCACCTATCTGAATGAACACTCAACTTTCTGATGCTGCTAATGAGTTTGTCCCAAAAATGTCTCAGGAACCAAGCAAAATGAAATGGGGTATGAAATGCACAGCCAGGATGGTTGGCTTCTGGAGGCCCTTTTGTTATTTTGACCACTAGTCATTTTCTAAATAAAAAGATGCTCTAAAATACAATAACAATACAATCTGGAATTTGGGAGAAATGTTTCCAGTAGTTTATTAATAAATAAACACTGCTCATTTTGATCAAACACATACCCATAAACTGTAAAACTACAGAAACTGATCATTTTAAAACCCATTTAGTCTACTTTGCTAATGTTAGCATTGTTTCTAACCTGCTGACTATCATGATTGTCACATGCCTGGACAGCAAGACAGCACATGAAATCTGATTTTCGGAAGTGGTTTGAAATGCGATTCCAATCAGATCGGACTGTCTAGATGCTCTCAGTCTGGACGCTGTGGCCGGTCAAATTTCAAAGTGCTGGAACTGGATACATAGATACTGACACCTACACTTATCATTGAAAAATAAGATAAGGAATCAACCGACAGGAATGAAACTTGGGTGGGTAGGTTTGACATTGAGAGACATGCCAATGATTCACGTTCAGTTGTGCATGTGACGCACGGGCCTTGTCACTGTACCTGACTGTCTGTGTAAGGTCATCTTGTTGTGACAAGTGCTGTGCTGTTGTGTTGGTAGCATCCCGCTCAATGGGCAGCCCTCTCTCCAGCGAATGTTCAACTTCATTAGAAGGACTTTAAAAATGTAAATGTAAATTTCTTGTCTTGCTTGCTTTTGTTAACTGTGCCAGTATCCTTCCTCTACAAGCATCCATCCTCCTACCAGGAGCTTTATGGCACCTGCGGTTGTTTTGATCAGTTGATCTTCACAAAGATCAAAATTAACTGTGTGTAAATTATATATTCTAATAAACAGCTGTCATTTCTAACATGACTCTGACATGAAGAATTACCTGAGGGGATGAAAGTAATGATAAAGTATTCTGGCACAACACCAGAGCTGGTAATGTGCCCAGTCTGACACTAATTGTGTACTAAAGACTCAAACACAGGCTGATGTCTGGCTGTTCCGGTTTAGTTGCAGCTTGCAGCAAGCCCCACGTGAACCAGATCCTTCTGCCGAGTCTTCAGATCATGATTGAGACTATGCCAACTTGGCATACCAGCCCCTTATTGGAATTGTTTCTGCGTGCAGATTAGATGTCTCATTTCGCCTAAATAAAATAGGATGAAGCTAAGTACATTCCGCAAAATTCTGTTTTTCTACTGACTGGCAAACCAAACCAGATTATGTGGGTCTTATCATTATGTGGGTCTTACAGTAGGACCAGGGAACCAACTTTATGCCCCAACAATTTTCTAAAGCCTTAGACAGTTTAGAGCACAACATCATTTCTTTAGTGCTGATCATCCCCCAAGTCAAGGTCTTCTTGAATGCTTCCATCAAAACATTCAAATGTCTTCTTTGCTCTTGTTGTGTTCAACTTGATAGTGATTGGGAAGAGGGACAGCCTTGGTTATTATTATGTCTTCTTCGTTTTTGTTGTGCTCAACTTGATAGTGATTGGGAAGAGGGACATCCTTGCTTATTATTAGCTAGCCAGGAAGTTGAACACGAAAGCACAGGTATGTGGAGCAGCTACAGTATTGGCAGACCAATGGATGAATGCTAACCCTCTAGACAATGTGTTGGATTACATTAGTGGGTTTCATTTGTGGCTATATCAAGCATAAGGGGCAGCTTTGACTGTACGGTTGAACTTCAGAAGTTCAAGCCTGGGGATCAGGATCTGGCTCCGCTACCTGTTGTAGAATTTTCAAGGCCATACAATATTGTCAATCTTAATTCCCTCAACTGTTGAAAGTAAGTGCAGGTTTGTCAGGTTAATCTCTTGTTGCAATATTTTGCTGCATCGTCTGTATCAGTTGGTTCAGGACATGTCAAAAACTTTGGCTGTGCCAGACTCGTTCTGGAGACTCCCTTGCATTGTTCGATGACCATTATGATGGTTTGAATATTTATTCTCATTGCATATTTGAAGGATGACTTAAGAAGTTCAGTTTAGCCCAGAATCTTTTGTCAAGAAAGGAAAAAACAGATTTGATTGAACATTTTCCCTTCGTTTTTTCTGATGTTCTAAGTCATGCTATCCTAACTGAACAAGACATTGACATGGGCTGCGCTCCACCAGCCCAACAGCATGCTAAACGACAAGGTAGGATTTATATTGATTTTCCCACCATGCATACTGTGTGAACAGGGTTGGATCCCCCTCTTTTGCGAGCAAATTGGATTGGCTAAATGGAAATTGGTAGGTGCCTTTAATGGCTTCAGCAAAGGAATTTTGCTCTTAACATCTTCTTACAATGTAAATTCACGATTTTTGTGGAATTTGTGGATAAGTGGATAAGCCACTGTGGTCTATCTTGGAAAGGTGGTGAGGAAAGCTTTACTTCCCTGTGTCTAACAACAGTAAGGAGATACGTAAGTTCCTTGGGATGGCTGGATTTTGCTATAGTGGTGGCACCCCTAACCAGTCTTCTTAGTCCCAAGGTATCATTACAACGGTCAGAATAGTGACTACAGCCAGTGCACTCCAGTGTTGCTTGGACCTGATTTTACCAAACCTTTGTTTTGCTGTTGAGACTGGTGATACAGGGGCAGTTGCTGTTTGAACTTCAATGCCCATCAGTGTGCCTACAGTGCAGTGGAAGAGGAGACCCTTGCCTTAATTTCGGTTACCCAGTTTGAGGTATATCTGAGTTTTTCAGCTGGTCATGTTCTAGTGTACAGTGACCATAACCTTTTGGTTTTATTGACGTTATGCGGTGAACTTTGGTCCTTCAGCTCTACCACTGTGAGGGGTGTGTTTTACTTGCTCTGTCTCTTGCCCTTTCTCGCTTCTCTTGTCCTTTTTGGAGGTTTTCACATTCCTAGTAAGTCGGGTTGGAGAAGGACTATTGAGAAACCCTTTTGGGGGTGGAGGTGTTACGACCCTGTGTGTTGATGCCTTGTCTGGCCTGTGGGGACAGGATGATTGTGTTACCTGGCAGAGGAAGGATATAAGGTTTCCTTATCCTTTGTCTCTTTCTCTCTCACTCTCTCTTTTATCTCTCACCACACTTTATATTTAAGGGTAATCTTTATTTTGTGTATTTTTTTTTCATTTGTTGCTTCCTCAAGTTATATTGATTTAATAAACCAAGTCTTTGTTTTAATGGAGCCCGATGGTCTGAGTGAACGAGCTGGCCATAACACATGTTCTTGTGATCTTATTGCTTCCTAGTCATTATGTATGATGAGGGTAAAACATCCAATTGCCAAATTGTTTCTTCAGTGCATAAATGTTTATTCACTGTTTACCACTGTGATTGCTTTAATTCATTGGAATGTCTATAGCACCTTGCAGCATTTAGCCAAGCCATTTTCATGCAACAGGATGTCCAGAAAGTTTTACTGGTGCAATCAGATGGGTGTGATCACCACCTATTATGATGGCAACTGCACCTACAATCAATCAAAGTAAATATTTAAACTACCCCAGGACAGCTGGCATTGAAAGCAGTGACATTATTATTACTTATGTGTGTTTTGTGTAAAACATGACCAAAACAGCTATATTAATCACAAACTCTGTTTCTGCAAGACAAGGATTTGAATAAATAAATAAATAAATACATATATTTCACGTTACATAGTAATGTGCAAGATAGGAACACGGTGCTTAAAATATATATTGTAATCTGTATTTTGCTGGAACATTACTAGAAAATTGTGGCAATTTTTTAAATAACAGCACTTTTAAACTTTACAGAATAAAACTCTGCCATCTAAGCAAGCAGCAATCATCCACCGTACCTTCAAGAGTTCTCCTGCAGTGCTCACACCTGAAATGAGGTGCCCACAGTTTGTCTTGACCCCCGATAGGCATGCTAAAATATGCTTTGTAGGCCTCACACATCTTAGCAGATGCTTTCACAGAGTACTTTTCCACTCTGGTCTTGATAAATCGGGCCACAGACAGAGCAGACTGCGTCTGCCGGATGCTGCAGCCTCTTGATGCCTCTAAATTACCTGTAGTTCTGTATCCACTACCCACTCACTCAGCTGGAACATCAGCTGAAATGGCTGTTTTAACTCACCTGTATTTATACTGCTGTGTACACTACTGGACAGTCTCAAACAGTTCTAGATAGTTCTACAAACTATAAACTTCTGAAGAGTTCTCACAGTTCCAGAAGCTACTTGAAGTCTACTCAGCACTGAATGTATCGCAAATGTTCTCATCAAAGCATCATTGTCCTGACCACCAAAGCAAAGTTTATGGTGACCATTAGCCATTTTCTGTAGGCCTGAGGAATTAAGAAAACACACTTAGTTGCCAAAAGCAAGTTAAGAATAAGAAATTTGTAGCATAGTGTAATTGGTGCCTTCATCCATTAGCTCATTTAAGTTTATACGGTTGGTCTTACAACTGAATGTTTTACCCTTATGTAAGCTACAGGAAGCAATGAGGTCACAACAACATATACAGGCTCTGGAGCTGCCTGAAAGCAAAACAAGCAGTGCACTCTCAGAAAAAAATGGAATAAGTAAGATAGTATGCAGGTACTTTTTTGGTTTGTTTATCAAGGCATAAACCATGTAAAAGTATATGTGCAATGAAATCCGATACTTTTTCAAGGTAACAGAGACGGATGGCGTGAGATGTTATGCCACTGCTTTTGTAAGAATGCCTAAGCCAGAGGCTGAAAAGAGGCATCTTTAAGTAACGCCAAAGGATATAGTTTCCACTGAAGACATGAAATAACTTCTGCCACTTAGTATCGTTAAACAAAACTCTTTCTAGATGTAAAATATTGCATTGCATTTATTCCTTAATATTTGCACAGGTTTCAAAAGCTGTCAAAACCCAACATAATTTTTAGTTAACAAGTATTTATTGAAGTACATCAACATTAAAATTAATTTGTCTGCAGCTGTGTGCATGTATGTGTATTACTGTTGCCTCAATCTGTATGTGCTGGTTGTACCTCTATTCCAACACGAAACACAGGGAGGGGGTAATGCGGAAGGACATATGTTACAACAACAACATCAATCTTAGTCAGCCAACTCCCTTAAACTCCTCACATCTGGGAGGGGCCTGTGGCGAGGTTTTACCCCGGGGCCTCGTTCTTGGTGCGTTTGCATCACTCACAACGTGTCCAACCATGACAATGGATTTAGGATGAGTGCCAAAGAGCTGTGAACTCATAGCAGTGGGTGATAATGGTGAAACTTGAAAGAATGCGGAGGGAAAAATGATCCACCAACGTCCTGTTTGTACATAGGTCACACTACTAGTGTGACTATATATTTACTAAGAGCCTCTTTTGATGCTTGAAGCCGTTTACTTGCTAACAAAGCTCACATCTAATGTTGATGCCTAATAAAACTGCTGTTGTGGTGCTAGCACAAGCTTAAACAGCTCCACACGCCACAATAAAAGTTCATCCATGCTAAATTCAATGGCAAAAGTTTGGAGGATCAAGACTTAAAACATTTCTTGAGTAATCAAAATGTGATGCTTCTATTCTACGATTAAATCTACAGGTAGAAACATGTGAATCTAGAACACTAACAGTTTAGCAGGGTTCTGGAACTGGTTTAAGGTCAAGTTCATGTTTATTGTTTATTTGTCATTTTTCGTAACATGTCAAATGACATTGAAATGGTGGTGGTGAGGCTCAAGTTAATACTCTACAGCATACTAAATAAAGATATACAAAAAGATATATATTAACTACAAAATACACAAAAATAACAGAATATACAGAGACTGGGGGCTTCTGTGTAGAAATTCTCTGATATGTACAATATGTTAGACACGGATAATCTTGGGTATTCAGATATGTCATTTTCCCTTTCATTTCTGAAATAAAGGGGTGTCCTGAGACTTTTGACCCTATATATGTTCTTATAAAGTCCATGACAGTGATATAATAATAATAATAATAATAATAATAATAATAATAATAATAAAGTGTTAGGGTGTAGTGGTATTGGTGAAAGGCTCACAGTTTGTTCAGGAACATGATAGCCTGTGGGTAAAAACTGTTCATACACCAGTTTGTTCTGCTTTTGATGGCTTCCTAATAGGATCTTAAAATGTCCTTCAGGAAACTCTAGTGGGCTATAGTGGTAAGCATTAAGCAAAATCATTAGGTTTGAATTTTAATGATTCTAATGGTCTGTGTTTTTAGTAGGTATATACTGTTTAAATCCGAAGAACATAAAACACCAAAGAGTAATGAACCATGATTTGTCATAGTGGTTGTTTGGAGGACCTTTTTCTCTCCTGCATATGCATAGGAAAGGCATGACACCGGTGTGGCTATGATGCCTATGTCAGTACCACAGCAACTAATGGAGAGAGATTAGGGATGTCTGGACACACAAATCCGATCTGATCACTTACAAATAATGGTGTGATTTGAGAAACAAATTCGATAAGAATTTTTGTCTAGTTTGACAAACAAATACATTGTTATCAGCCAAAAAATGAAAACACACACGGATGCTAAAACTAACATTAGGCAGTGAAGTCTGGACCAAGAGACTGCTTTGTTCTGTTTTAGATATTTTCCTACCTCTCAATTTCTAATAACAAAAAAATATATATATATCAATAAACAGATACTATAAGCCTCTTCCAACCCTCAGTGGTTCAGCACCTGTACTGAGGCTGAAACCTGAAGCTTCTGCACTTTACTGTGGCTGGAAAATCTCACATAGAGAATTAGCGCCCCCTCCTGGACTAACCCATTAAGGTTAATTTTAAACCATTAAGGTTAATTTTTCTTGTTAATCTGTTAAAGGCCTTTGATCTGCCACTGAAACTTTGCTTTCTACTGTTCATTCTTACTTACTAGTATTTCAATAATGATACATAAAGTTGTTTATGCTTATTCAAATAACCATGTCATTACTCACAAATGCTCTCATTCTGACGTCCAAGTTTTTAATCCATAAATGCAAATATAATAATAAACCGTCCAATCTTTTTCTCCTTCTGTGCTTCATTTCAATACAATATGGTTGCTCTGCATTCTTTATAATGAAGTTGCATTCATTTGAACGTGTGTAATGAGATTTGATGCGAGAGAGAAATCCAGTAGCTGCACTTCATCATAAACTCTGGAGCTCAGATTAACAGGCTGTGAAAGGTAAAAGATCTGCTCTACGGTCAGTTTTTAGGGTTCATTTTAAGGTAACACAAGCAGATCTGGCTAATGATAGCTTTAACAACTGTGTGTCTGAGTGATAACTGTGCTTTCCTAATGCCCACACTACAGGACATCAGCTAGCTCACTGTGGGGCCTTGGATTTTAAACCACAACATGACCCCCTTTTTAAAGCTCCTTTCCAGAAAACCAGAACCAGCAGCAGACAACCCAGTATTATAGGAATACTATGAACACAAGATGCACATAGTGCAGCTCATAGTTTCATTATCATGTCTGAAGCAAACACACATAACATCACAGTATTACTTGTTCTCCTCTTTATTGGGCAGATGGACTTTCATAACTTTTCATTACAATTTTAAGGTAAAATACTCCTCCAGTGTCAGTAGCAGTTCCTCCCTGTAGACCTCCACCAGAGTAAAAATACTAAAGTATTTCCCTTAAAATGTACTTAAGTATGGAGAGTAACAGTAGCATGATTTATTATGGCTCTAATGTCCTTTTATCATTTCTGGAACAAGACTCTTTATCAGCTCAGTTTAGGTGAAGAGACTCTAGTGTCTCTCAGTCCACCAGTCTTTAATAGAAGCTCATTAATTAGTCTGACACTGACGTCTATTCAAATGATCATAAGCACAGAACACTGAAGGAGAACAGGTTCCATTAGCTAGAACCAAGCTCTGTCCAACAGGTCAACACAAGCTCAAAACAAAGAGACTGCTGTACCCTGATTGAGTTACTGTACACCAAAACACTACTTACAGTACACTAACACATTACACTGACTGAATTACTGGGCACCAACACGCTACTTACAGCATACTAACGCATTACACTTACTGAGTTACTGTACACCGACACGCTACTTACAGTACACTAACACATTACACTTACCGAGTTACTGTACACCGACACACTACTTACAGCACACTAACGCATTACACTTACCGAGTTACTGTACACCAACACGCTACTTACAGCACACTAACGCATTACACTTACCGAGTTCAATTTCATTTATTTATTTATTTATTTATTTATGTATCGCTGCTCTTGAATATGTGATTATGTTTTGATAAATTCCTACAGTGAAAGACTAGCCAATCAGCTGCTGCCCGTATAAACTATTACCCAATCGCAGCGCAGGAGGCGGGGTTAGTTGGAATACGGGTGGTATTTTAAAAACCCGCCCCGAGATCCGCCCATAACAGCATCACCGGTCTGTGGTGCAGCTTCCCTGCAGTCCAGGAGGGGGCGCTAATTCTCTACATGTGGTTCTCCAACTCCAGTAAAGTGGAGAAGCAGAAGATTGCGCTTTGATCCAACAGAGAGAACCAGGATCTGCAGTTCAGCACGAACTCCGGGGCTCAGATTAGGAGCCTGTGGAAGGTAAAGGAGCTGTTCTGTATTCAGGTTTTAGGCTGAGATTCTGTTTTTAGTCTGAGAGAAAAGAGAGGAAGGTGTTCTACTGTATGAGCCGACACGAGCAGCTCTGGCTGAGTAACGTTAGCTTTAGCAGCTGTGTGTTTGAGTGATAGCTGTCCACATTGCAGGATAATCAGTCTGATTTTGAGGTCGATTCGCCCCTCCAGGCAGTTTTAAGGTGGTCTATATCTGCATCTGATCTACATGTACTAATAAACAAGTTACATATTACAAAGTGGGGGCGTCAGGGGGGTGGCTCGGTCTACAGTGCAGTTTTACTCAAAGCTCAGCTCAGCTCAACTCAGCTCTGACCTGTGTCTATCTTAAATAGCTGCTGCTATTTAGAATGACCCAGCCTGACTAAACCAGGAGTCTGTATGTGGTCTGCCATGTTTGTTTTGATTTAAAGTGACTTCATTTGTCTTAGACATCAGATCTTAGATGATCTGCTGAGGGGCTTTACATATGGGTTAACCCAGCAACTCAGCTTCACACCTGTGTGAGGTAATTTGGTCTATTATTAGGGGTCCAGGCTCAGCCTGAGAATGGCACTGTATTGAAGCTCTAAACTCTTTGGGGTGGGCATATCTCCCGCACTGTTTGATGCCCACTGAAAAGCCTAGCTACTGAATTTTCAGTTGAGGTAAAATACTAGTTAGAAAGAAGTAGACAAAGAAAACGTAAAATTGCTGAAAGTTTACATTAGTAATAATTGATAATAAGATGATGTTAAGACTTTCTGTTACAATTTTGTTCACATTTACCATCTGTCATTTTTGAAAATTACTTAATTTCAATCGGTATCAGGATATTAGTCTTGGTATTCCTATATCAAATGGAAAATCAGTGGTATCTCCTATTCCTACTGAACATGTAAATTTAGAGAATTTGCAATTCATGCAAAATTGCAGACAAATTTTGGTACAAACTAGTCCCTGGACTTTTGCCCAATTAGCACAAATCTGGTATCAAAAGAATCCTAAGAGACTGAACTTTAGTAATTTAAAAATAAGGTATTTCAGCAGTATGTAGACTCCAGGCCCTGCCCACAAAGGGGGGGGTGGAGCTTGTGATGCAGAAATCATGCATGTACAGTTCTAACTCAGAAACCGATTTTTACAAAACTTAACACATACATAGAGGAATCGTAGGCAATCATAGGCACTCTGGTTTAACTGCATCTATAAGTGGTGTTATAACATGCAAAAAGTGTTATGCATACAAAGATTGTCCAATTGACATGAAGTTTGTGTGCTGGTACTATAAAAGGGCTTACTGAGTGCATCCACAGCCAGAGGGCAAACACCACTTTAATAACTTAGCCGATCACAAGATTGTAACAATTGTCAACTGTTGTAATCTTTACTCTGAACAACTTTGTACAAGGATGTGTTCCACTAGATCTAACATTCTGATTTGCATATATTTTCACAACAGTAGTGCATTTTGTGAATGTCTGAGTCAGAGTAAGCCAGTGTCTGTTTGATTTGGTATAGCTGCTCAGTGTCTACCATTGAAATATGGTGCAAAGTACAGTGGGCATATGTAATAGGTGGTACAAAAACAGTAATTCCATATGATCCCATATTTCCGATCCAGTTAACTTAATTAATATCGGAACCAGTATCCGATCGGTGCATCCCTAGTACCAGTACAAGAGCAATGTTGGCCCTATTTGTGAAAGGTGCTTGGACCCCGCAGATTGCCACATGTGACTAAATTTGTTATTTGTTTTGTTTTGTTGGAAGCTAACTGAGTATCATAATAATTAAATGGGTTTTTTTTCTTTTCTAGGGTGTCCACAAACACATTTGAAGATGCCGTCAAGAGAAATGTTTGACTGCTGAAATCAGGAGTAGTTAAACATGACGTCCAGAAAAGTCTCCAGCGTTCCGCAGACATCTTCTGCTGTCCTCCACATTAACACTTCTAGCAGACGGATGCAGAGGAATAAAAGAAAGGATAAACGTCACCCCTGCTCAGTGTGCGGGAAGAGTTTTACTCGGCAGAGTAATCTCAAAAAGCACCAGCTTGTTCACACCGGAGAGAAGCCGTATCAGTGCTGTTATTGTGGGAGGAATTTTAACGTCATGGATAACCTCAAAAAGCACCAGCGTATTCACATGCGGGAGAAGTCTTACCGCTGCTCGGACTGCGGGAAGAGTTTTATTTATCAGAGTATTTTCAAAATGCACCAGCTAATCCACAGAGGAAAGAAGTCATACCACTGCTCAGAATGCGGAAAGAGTTTTACTTATGAGAGCATTTACAAAATACACCGGCGCATTCACACCGGGGAGAAACCGTATCCCTGCTCGGAATGCGGAAAGAGTTTTACTTCGCGGACTAACCTGCAAGAACACCAACGTGTTCACGCACCAGAGAAGCCGTATCGCTGCTCGGAGTGCGGAAAGGGTTTTACGCATCAGAGTGTTTTCAAAGTACACCAGCGCATACACACGGGAGAGAACCCATATCACTGCTTGGAGTGTGGAAAGAGTTTTACGTCACGGACTAACCTGCAGGAACACCAGCGCAATCACACGGTAGAAAAGCCGTACAGCTGCTCAGAGTGCGGCAAGAGTTTCACTCTACAGAAACTGTTCCAAATACACCAGCGTGTTCACACGGGGGAGAAGCCGTATCAGTGCTCGGAGTGTGGGAAGAGCTTTACTTCACGGAGTAATCTGCAAGAGCACCAGCACATTCACACGGGAGAGAAGCCGTACACCTGCTTGGAGTGCGGCAAGAGTTTTGCTCTACAGAAGCTCCTCCAAATACACCAGCGTGTTCATACAGGAGAGAAGCCGTACAAATGCTCAGAGTGTGGGAAGAGCTTTACCCATCAGAGTAATCTCCAGCAACACCAGCGCATCCACACGGGAGACAAGCCGTATCAGTGCTCCGAGTGTGGGAGGAGCTTTAGCCGGCAGAGTAACCTCCAGCGACACCAGCGCATCCACACAGGAGAGAAGCCGTATCAGTGCTCGGAGTGTGGGAAGAGTTTTAATCAGCAGAGTATTCTCCATCAGCACCAGCGTGTTCACACGGGAGAGAAGCCGTATCACTGTTCGGAGTGTGGGAAGAGTTTTAATCAGCAGAGCAGTCTCCAGGCGCACCAGTATGCCCACAGAGGAGAGACGCCTTATCAGTGTTCCGAGTGCGGGAAAAGCTTCCGAAGCAGAAACAGTCTCATGACGCACCAGCGGATTCACACGGGAGCCAAGCCGTATCACTGCTCGGTGTGTCAGCGGAGCTTCAGGCATTCAAATTCCTTAAAAAGACACAAGTGTACTTAGAGGGAGTTAGAGACCCCATGACAAAATGTGACTTCAGATGCGTAAATATTGTAACCTGCCATTCGGTTCTTTTCTACTGACACCAATTGACCTCGGGCAAAGTTCTGTCCCACCCCTCCCAACCAAAGGTTCTGTGGCTATGCCTGTCCACCTTTCAGCTCAGGGTACCTGGTAGCTAGTGTGCCTGCCGAGTGAAATGTATTCAGCCCAAAGGTAAATGTGGAATCCCATATTTCAGGAACGTTTAAATATAAATGTCCCGAGTAAATAGCTTTGAGAATCTCAAAGCACCCATATATATTTGGCAGCCAGTGATCCAATTTTGCGCACAAGCTTTTGGGGGTAAGGGGGAAACCCATGTCACCAACATGGTGGTCATCTTGAACGCTGTCCTCTTGGATTCAATTCCAGGTTTTCAAATGGGATGGTAGGTGTGTGGCAGAATTTCACCAGAAAAACAATGATGTGCTTCATGCGAACATAACTTTATTCATTCTCATGTTTAAACAGCCATTTCTAGATTTTTTTAAACAGCAGTGTTGGTATACCAAGAAGAACGAGTTGAGACTGTCCTCGTTTCTGGTGAATGAAGCACAGGGGCTATGCAGAAGCTTTTTCCCCCCAACACTTCCCAAACAAGCCTCCCATGCTTTGTCAGTGAAGAATGGTTCCACACTGCACTGTGGGTAATGGGAGGCCTGTTTGGGTGGCGTTGGCGGAAATCTTCTGCAATGACCCGTGTGCTTCAGTCACTGGCAATGATCTTTAACACATTCTGCTTGGAATAGCAACATCCTTGACATCATACTGTGCCTAAAAAACACTGTCTTCATTTTATTACTTCATTTGTTTTTTAAATGAAAATTAAAATGGTTCATTTTTGCATCCAGTCACAAGGTTATCAGGGTGTTTAGTTGGGTTTTGATGTTTAGTTTGAGGTTTGAAGAAAGTAAAACCTTTTGAACAACTTTGTATAAGCAAAGCTGAGTCTAAAGTTGACCCTGAAGCTAGTCTGTGCAAGATTGCAAGTCACCGATTATGGTACTTTTCCAGCATCAGGAAAACTGTCTCTGGATATTGGAAGCTCCCTAATAACACTTTTCATTCATCTTTACCAAAATAATTATGAGAATTATAATACATTTAGTGCCACCGCTGTTCTCATTGCAAGTGTATGAGAAATCACCATATCATTATTTTATTCTGTTATCTTGGTAAGACACACTTGCATTTACATTCAGTGTAAATCAGTATAAATATAGGTTTCACATGACCTGTCTGTGCCTAAATGCAAACCAAAATAGCTGTCACAAAGTCTGTATTATTGAGAAGTCTGGTAAACAAAAGTGAAAATCTTTCATTGCAGGGTATTTTCAACCTGCATACTTCATCCAACATACTGAAAGAAAACATTTTTTAAAAAATCTGTCAGTAATTTTCAAGAACCATAAGTGCTTCCAGTTTATTCAAATATAAATTTGATTGTTTTTTTAATTGCTAATGGGCCCAAAAGGCTGCAGTTAGCACAACACAACACGGTTTTAACCAGACCACGAACTTTTTTTTTTTCCTTGCTTGAATTCCATGCACATTCACTGACGATTTAACATTTAAGATAATCTGGCTGCTACCAATTAATAAGTTGTCTTTTAGTGAGCATACAAACCTTTTATTAATCATGTGTTGGCCTGTCAAGCATTGATTAAGCTTGAATAAAAACACTAGTTTGAAAGAATGATAAGCAGTACAGAACATAATTTTACACTCTCTTAATATTAATGTTCATTTGTAAATGAGCATGTAAGTTATTTGACTAAAAGTATTTCAGTATCAGTTCATGCCATGAAAGTATTCAAATTATAACATACCTTAAGTATTATTTATTGTTGTAAATCCACAATAACAGATTCACTTTGTTATTAAAACAGCCTTTCCAGGAAGGACCGTTTATGACTTAAGCTAGATATCAGGTCAACAAAACTGCGTTTTTCTTGCCGGTTATGTTACGGTATCTGTCATCTGAGAAACTGTAGAATATGAATTGCCCACTGTTTTGAGAAGGCATGTGATTCTACAGGCTGTTTGAGATTTGCTGCTCAATGCTGTGTTGTATCAAGCAAACCTCGCTCTCAGTCAGCCCTCAGATATTCACTGCTGCAACTTACAATTTCATGCATGACCATCTCAAGTCTCAGTTTTCATCTGCAAATGTAAATGTAGTGATGATAAACTTCCAGTCTTTTTCTCCTTCTGTGCTTCATTTCATCACTATATGGTTGCATTACGTTCTTCTCATACCAAAGTTACCTTTAAAAGAAATGGATGTTTGTACTGAGAGATTGTTAGGTAATATCCCAGTAAACATGTTTTTTCTTTTTACTGCATCTTTTGTTCTTGTAAGTTTCTTTTACTCCTTAAAATGTGTGAATGTGTTAATGTGAATAAAAGTTGCTAAAGTAAAAAACTTAAACTAGCCAATCAGCAGGCTGCCCTTGTGAAGTATTACCCAATTGCAGCGCAGGAGGCGGGGTTAGTCGGTATACAGGCGGTATTAAAAAACACCTAGCGCAAACCTTCCATTGTGCAGCTTCACTGCAGTCCAGAAGGGGCTTAATTCTCTCAATAAACTGTAGAAGCAGAAGATTTTGCTTGGATCCAAGAAAGAAATCCAGAATCTGCACTTCAGGATAAACTCTGGAGCACGTGGAAAGTGAAGGAGCTGTTCTACATTGAGTTTTTAGGCTGAATAAATAGACAGTGTATAAATGCTCACAGGGTGGAAAGAGTTTTACCCACCAGGGTAATCTCCATTCGCACCAGTATGCTCACAGAGGATAGACACCAAGTCACTGCTCCCACGCATTCACACAGGATCAAAGCCGCATCACTGCTGTTTAGATGAGGTCAATCATTCTCGGAGTAGAGAGGTTAGGACCAGTTGTGTTTGGCACCCAGAGGAATGTGTCTGTCGCATTTAACCCATCCGTGAAGTGAAAAACCCACATACACACACACTAGGGTTCAGTGAGCACACTTGCCCAGAGCGGTGAGCAGCCCTATCCACGGTGCCCGGGGGGTTAGGGGGTTAGGTGCCTTGCTCAAGGGCACTTCAGTCGTTAATGTCGCTTCAGGGAATGCGAACTGGTGACCCTCCGGTCACAAGTCTCGTTTCCTAACCTCCAGCCCACAACTGCTTAGAGTGTCAGTGGAGTTACCAGCATTTGCAAACCTTAAAGAGACGTAGGTGCACTTGATGGGAGCTAGAAACTCATGGGGCGTGTTTATCACTGAAAACCTGACCATTATATTATAATTTTAACTTTTACTTGTTCACTGTTGCATCTGCCGTTTCAAGCATCTCTGACTGACAGGATAGTGAAACAGATGCAATGTTGCATACAGGATACAGAAAACTGTATATATAGAGTATGTCCAGCTAAGAACCTGTTCAAATGGACAACACATACATAAATAACACAATAAGATAAAACATATAATGTGATAAATGAAATAATACAAAATTTTAGTTGTCTTTTTAAAAATAATAATGAATTTGATTGGTATAGAAGTCATACATGTATATGAACCTTATTGCTCAGTTTATTGCTGTAATAGTTGACCAGAGGACACGTCTATTTAGCTTTGTTTGTGTTGTACTTTTTGTTGGAAAAAATTAATAATAAAAATCAAGTCATTGCAGAACAGCATGGAATTAGGAACTGATGCCATATGACACATGGATATGAAATTTGCTATAAGGTTAGCTAACAGTAAAGGCGCAGACGCCACATTCTGATCAGTTAATTCAAAGAGTGTCTCATTGTGTTTGATGAAATGAAACAATGTATGAATCAGAATCTTTATTTTGCTGTGTGTAACAAGGAATGTGTCTTGGTGCGAGCAAGCATATATGACATGTAACGAGAACAGACTGCTAACAAGTATTACACTAAGATACAATAAACAGAATAAATAATAATAATAAAGAGTCAGGAAATGAGCTATAGAGATACAGGAATATCAGTACTACAGTATGTGGACATTCTATATATATAAGCAAGTCTGTGTAGACATATGAAGTATAAGATTAAAACAAATATCACTTATATTTTATATAGAGTGTGTGCAGCTGTGTGAACTATAGTTACTGTAATACAGTCAGAATCAGTTCAGGTATGAGTTGAGTTTATGAGCTGGCTTGTTCTTCTGATGTGGTTATGGATGAATACGGGTGGGATAAAACATAACGCCCTCAGTGCCGCCCAACTGCAGGGTGAAACTCCTCCCCAGTCCAGCCGGTGGCGCTAATTACACCTGTGTGTGTATCTCCAACGCTAACAAGCCGGAGAAGGAGATGGTCCTGCTGTGGTCAGTGCACTGAGCTGAGCTGCTGAAGGTAGGGAGATTAATAAACCGTCTTTATGATGTACAGATCATTTCTACACTGGATATTTCACTAACACACTCAGAGGAGATACTGACCTTTAACCTGAACACATGGAAGAAAACACGAAGCAGACTTTGACCAGACTGACGTCCAGACTAATGTTAGTCTTTGTGTTTGTTTGGTTTTGGTTGATGGCAATATTCTGATTTAATAAAGTGCATCTTGTTAATATATATGTTTATATTTTGTAGAATTTACACGATCTATTCAGTTAGTGTCGTATGTAAAGTTGAAGTAGTGGACACTTTTCTAAAAGCTGGTTCTTCAAGGGTTCTTTAGTAAAGGCAATGGTTCTGTAGAACCATGATTTCAATATTTAAGAACCATGATTTCATGCTTAAATGGTTATTGGCATAGCAAAATGTCTGATAATATATATGGTTGGGTAATATATGGTTCTATAAAGCATGTTTTAAAGGTGGTTCTACATAGCACAATGAAAGGTTCATGATGTCAAGCTTGTAACAACAGCAAAACACTATTTTGGAAAGGGGAAACAAATGCACCATAGAGCCATTTTAGAAAGTCTGCTATATAGAAACCTATATAACACATCATCTATCAATCTGAGGAACCGTTTCACCATGCAAAGAACCACCTTTTTAAAGAGTGAGTGTTTAAAGTTCTGTGCTTGGCCAAAGGCTGATGCTTTATGATTCTCTTCATTTGTGCGGTAATGCCAACAGATACTTTGTGATTCTGATATATTTACCACTAATCATTACATGTGCTGTTGTAAACAATGTGAAAATTCAACATATTGATAGCTCCATGTGGTATAATGGTGGTGATAATGATAGTAATACCACTTTTGTATGTGTCTGATCTGTAAAACTTTTTGAAAATAATGTAGAAATTAGAAAATTGAGAATGTGAGTCATTTTTCACCCTGATAATTACGAAGGTTATATTAAAAAAGAATATCTGAACTCTACAATTAAGGAATGCAATCTTTAATTATTGATGTATTGCATAGACACAAACATACATGAGGAAAATGAGAAGTATGGCACGAGGCCATGAAATTAGACTTGAGTTCATGAGAGCCTGAAGTCTTTAGAACACTAGCATCACAATCAGGTCCGCTGTACTGTCCAAGTTAACACTGATTAATGTAAATTAGCCGTTGTTATTGGTAGACAATATAAGGAATGTCTATGCGAGGGAAGGAGGCCAGCAGAAAACAATGGCTGATTCACCCTTTTAAAAGGGAAATGAGTGTAATTTTGTTGTATTTCACTTGAGCTTTGAATGTTTCTTTTTGGTTTGTCTTTTTTTGTCTTGTGTCCACTTTCATAGACTCCTCAAATGTTTATCTGCACAGCAAGAAGATGATGCTAAAAAAAGCGACCCAGACACCAGAAATCAGGAGGAATCAAATACAAGAACTTGGCGTCTAGAACATGCTCCGGTAGTTAACAAGAATTTCCGGTTACATCTCATAGGCAAATGGAGAAACACAAAGGCAAGGAGAGAACTCACCACTGCTCAGACTGTGGAAAGAGTTTTCATCGACAGAGCACTCTCAAAAGACACCAGCGCATTCACACAGGAGAGAAGCCGTATCAGTGCCCGGACTGCGGGAAGAGTTTCACTCAAAAGAGTAATCTCGGACAACACCAGCACATTCACACTGGAGAGAAGCCGCACCAGTGCTTGGAGTGCGGAAAGTGCTTTAATCGTCATAGTCTACTTCAGCTACATCAGCGCTTTCACACGGGAGAGAAGCTTTACTACTGCTCAGAGTGCGGGAAGAGTTTCAATCAACACATCAATCTCCAGAAACACCAGCGCATCCACACCGGAGAGAAGCCATACCACTGCTCCGAGTGTTGGAAGTGCTTTACTAATCAGAGTCACCTCCGAGACCACCAGCGCACTCACACAGGGGAGCAGCCCTATCACTGCTCGGAGTGTGGTAGGAGTTTTAATCGACAGAGTAGCCTCCAGAGACACCGGCGCGTTCACAGAGGAGAGAAACAGGCTCCGTGCTCGGAGTACAGAGAGGATTTTTCTCTTCAGAATGTGTTCCAACAACAGTAGGGCGTTAATACGGAACCTGGGCTGTACTAATGCTTTGTGTGTAGGCAGAACTTACAGGGAAAGATGAGACGTGACATTAGAGTAAACATAAACCGTATAACTGTTTTGTGAATTAAGTAAAAAAGACTTCGCGAGACATAGGGTAGGGGTGGGCGATATGGTGAAAATGCTATATCACGATACTTCGAGGCATTTTGTTGTAAAAGTAATAGACATAATAGAACCTGTAGTGCCACATAAAATTACCATCACAGTACCGACAACAAGAACAATAAACTTACAACTATAATGACTTTTACACTCATCATCTAAAGAACAGCTGCACAATAACTGATGATAAATTTAGACTGATATGATCAATATTTATTGAGCTACGCATACAGAAGTAATGTCTCTAAGTATGGCATCAGGCCGCCATGTCTGCTAACCCACCATGCCAGACGTTTCGGCATGGAGTTGTAGAGGTCCATCCCCTGCAATTTGAATATTCTCTCACAGTTCCTGCAGATGGGGCGGTAGGGGTGGAGGTGGAGGTGGAGTGACACCAGGCCTTCTGGACGTGTGACATGTGTTAACAAACCGTTCATCTTGGTCCTGACAACAGTGCCTCCGCACACGGATTCGTTGGTCGTCTCCACCAAGACAAAAGCGGGACTCGTCATTGAAGATGACCCGCTGCCATTTTAAGTCACTCCATGACAGCCTGGTACAACACCATTGCAGTCTTTGGTGACGTTGACGTGGTGTTAAGGACAGTTGTCGTAACAGTCTGTGTGCATGTAGTCCTGCGTTGTGCAGCTGTCTGCCAATGGTGCTGGGACTAACAGAATGACTCATGGAGGACATCACTGCTCACTGAATGTCCGCAGTCGTGACTGTTGGGTCACTTTGTGCATGTTGGACAATTTGTCGGTTCTCTCTCTCCATAGTTCATGTAGGTCTCCTAGATCCTTCATGTCGCTGGTGTGAAACTTCTTTTATCCACAGCCACCAACAGTGGTCGATAAGACCATCCGGCTGCCTGGAGTCCTATGATGCTACTTCTCTAAAACTCTTCCAACTGCTCCAATTGCTTTCGAACACTTCTCCGAGGCATACCTCGCTTGCAAATGATGCAGAGGCAGAATGGAAAGCACATGCAAGAGGAAAACCTTATATAGTCAGTCAGGTACAGCGGTATGTCCCAACCTTGCTTAAGTCATATAGGCGGCCAATGTCAAACCTACCCACCAAGTTTCATTCCTGTAGGTTGATTCCTTCTGGGTGCAGCTGTTGTTTTTGATGATGAGTGTAATATATATTTTAATTAAGCTAATAACTACTGTATAATAATTAAGCTCACTTTAATAATGAAAGATATAGTCAGTGTTCTTCAGGTACCGAAGATATACACAATATGATCAGATTAGCGCTTTGTGACAGTGTATCACTATATTGATAAAATATCATATCACCCACCCCTACCTTGAGGCAAATATAGCTAACAAATAATGGGACCTTATACCTCACCAGGTGGCCATCGTGGAAATTGCATGCCTTGATTCTAAAACGCTAGTCTTTATTGTGTTAGGATAGGAAAGGCACACTTAGTACTCTGCCGTTTATACACTACATCGACCAGCTTACCCCCAGCGACTTTGTGGAGGCATGTAAGTGACACCCATGCAGTTTATTTTCATCCATAATGATTAACACATCACCTGCACGCACTGAGGTTAGGGGCTTCGATTAAGTATATATCAAAGTTTAAAGGTGCCATAGAATTGAGTTATCCAGTATTTTAGAATGTTCTCTGATGTTCTACATCAGAAGGTATGTAACAGATGCCTGGATATGATTTTACACTCCCATCTACACCCCATGATTTGGTCCTATAATGAAACAAACTGCCCTAACAGCCATGGTGGTGTAGCCTCTGGTAGTGGAACTGGACTCTCCATCATCGTTCAACAGAGTGAAAATTGATTTAATAATAATAATAATAATAATAATAATAATAATAATAATAAAAATAAATGTTTATTAATAGAGCACCTTTACCATTGGCAGCTCAAAGTGCTTTACAGACAGTAGACAGTAATAGAGAGGAACAGTACTACTACTACTACTACTAATAATAAATAAACATATACATACATACATGCACAGACACACACACACACACACACATACATACATACATATATATTAGATTTAGTAGAGATTGCTCAGGCATCTTTGAGGCATTGGGTCTGAATGTGAATGACTGTTGCAGGCATTGTTAGGATGGGTCTGGGAGTGAAAGACATGAGTATCATCTTTGATAACTGAACTTGATTAATGTCATTGGGTTTATTTATGCTTGTGGTCCAATCCCAAACTACTGCTTGTATAATTTGCATATGAACAGTGGTATACCTGTTCTGTCCAAGTCGGTGCTAGGGAGGGAGAAAACATTTTTGTCTCTTTTAGAGTTTTAGCATGCTGACATTTCTGATATTAGTTATGTGTGTTTGAGTGGATGTGGTTTATTCCTTTTTAAAGTTATTCTCTTGTGCTTGGTCTTGTAAATCTAAAACTTGTTTTTCTAATAAATTGAAATTTTAAGAAATTGTATGTATAGTTCTTTTTTTACTTTTTGATGTATTACACATTAATTAAGACATTAAATTAATGTAGTAAATTATCTGGCTGAAATGTTTCAGAGCAACTTTATATTTTTGTCCAGACATATTGGTACCATTCCACTGTTTTCAAAAACACACAGTTTTCAAAAACTAAATCGAAAACCAAACCCAAAAGAATGTATTTTATTGCTATGTTTTGCTCTTTTATTTATTTTACATTTGTCGTTGCCCGTTGAGAAATAATAAAAAAGGATTTATTAAAGGAAAAGAAGGTTTACAACATGCAAAGAGGATAGAATATAGGAGCACCCCCCCCCCCATGTCCCTCCAGAACTAGATATATATACTACGTAGATAACTTCTTGTGTGTGTACGTAAAGACCCTAAGTCCCAGCCCCGTTGCTTGGCAACAGCAAGAAGCTACCCCCAAGTTTGGGAGATACAAGGTCACCAATGTGCGGGAGAAAACAAGAGAATATGGTTATCTGGAGGCTGTGAGGCGAGCTTGTGTGTCTGTATGTCACAAGGCCCTAGAAGCTCGAAAAGCAGAGCAACATGAGTTGTACAGAACACTTAATCACATATAGAGAGCACACTGACCTATGATTCGCAAAGCTGCTTAATCACGCACAGTATTTAACTTGAATTTCTCTCACACATTTCATAGAATGCACACACTGGAGAAAAATAAAGACCCTTGACCTAATTTTGAAACAAGCCATTGGCTCATTCTGAAGGACTGAATGTGATTGCTGTACTTTCTTAATTGGTAATTTGGCACACTTGAGCAAAATTCTCTAGTTCTCTAGTAAGTTAAACTTATGGGTGGACTCATTATTCCTCATTACTGTGAGTTTACGGCTCTATCCACAGATGTCCAGTAATATTCAGAATAGTTTAGTATTTGTACACTCCGGTGTTTTGGCCTACATAGATTATTGTCCTGTGTACAAAATTTAACTAGTATTTAATCTTCTTAAACAGAGTTTAAATGTGTACAGCCTTCAATGTTAGAAAACAGACCAAAACAAATATTACAAACAACTGAAAGGGACTAGGTCTAATATAAAATGATTTAGTTCAAAATGTTGTTGCTGACTCGTTTGGACTGTTGGTGGAAAACGAATGACGAAAAGTGGTATTTTGTCTAATATGCTGCCTAACTGCCAACGAGGTGCCCAGAAAACACTTAGCGAAACACCAGTGGACTGCCAACTTTGCCATTAGTGGGCCAATAGTGCTCCACTAGCCGCTTGCTATCTGGGGGGTAATTATAGTGCTGCAGGACAGGGGAACTGAAGCACAGTAGAAGGCAGTGGACTGTATGTTTTGCCTAGTAGTAGTAGTAAAGTAATAGCCATAAATAAGCTTTTATAAATATGCTTCTTCAATGCCTCACGGTTTATAATACATAGAATACATTTAAAAGAAAATGTTTTTTTAAAGAGTAAACATTTTCTTTGTTAAATAAAAATGAAAATGTACGAAGTATAGAAACGACAGTATTAAATTATTTATATAAAATAAAAAAATGTATATATATTTTTTTAAATAAAAAAAAATAGTTAAAGCGTAAAAATAAGTTGGTGGCATTTAGCGCAGGGGGAGGGGTTTGTCGGAATACTGGTGGGATAAAACATAACGCCCTCAGTGCCGCCCAACTGCAGGGTGAAACTCCTCCCCAGTCCAGCCGGTGGCGCTAATTACACATGTGTGTATCTCCAACGCTAACATGCCGGAGAAGGAGAAGGTCCTACTGTGGTCAGGGCACTGAGCTGAGCTGCTGAAGGTAGGGAGATTAATAAGCCGTGTTTATGATGTACAGATCATTTCTACACTCCATATAAACACTGGATATTTCACTAACACACTCAGAGGAGATACTGACCTTTAACGTGAAGACATGGAAGAAAACACGAAGCAGACTTTGACCAGACTGACGTCCAGACTAATGTTAGTCTTTGTGTTTGTTTGGTTTTGGTTAGTGGCAATATTCTGATTTAATAAAGTGCATCTTGTTAATATATATGTTTATAGGATTTACACTGTTTAATTTGTGTGGTAAGGAATGTTCTTAGCTACACTCTGGTTCTTCAAGGGTTCTTTAGTAGAGGCAGTGGTTCTGTTTAGAACTTTTGTTGTATTTGAGTGTTTCAGGATTGAATGGCTCTTTGCATGATGAACTGGTTCTCCAGATTAATGAAGAATGTGTTGGTTCAATATAGACTCAAAACAGGTTCTGCTGTTGTCACAGTGTCAGGCTTGCAACAACAGCAGAACCCTTTTCAAAAAGGTTCTCTACAGAACTATACACTCACATTGTCTCACATGGGGAGAAATTCATGAGGATGGTTCTTGGGTTGGATAGAAGAATCCCAGATAGCAAGCCTATATTGGTCCGCTGGCTTGACCTTAAACTAATACAAATATTACAAACAACTGAAGGAAAAATAAGGACTAGATCTGATATAAAATGACTTGGGTGAAAACGCTGTTTCTGACATTAAAGATTATTTACTGAACTAATTTACAGGACAACGAAAGTGAGTAATGAAGGAAGAATGAGTAAATTGGAATCCTGCTTGGAAAGCGAGTGATGAAAAGTGGTATTTTGTCTGATTATGCTGATTATCCGCCAGCAGGGCACCCAGGAAATGCTGAACAAAACACCAGGGGACCAGCAAATTTGCCGTTAGTGGGTCAACAGTGGTCCGTCATCCTCTTGCTATCTGGGATGGTACGCAGATTGACACTACAAGTAAGAGCGAATATACAGTATATGTATGTGTATTTACAATATATGTATGTGTGTGTGTATGTATGTATATATATATATATATATAAATACGGCCAAAGATATTCATATCCTACCACGTTTTTCAAGATCATAGTTTGCTCTGAACTAAAGGGAAAACCAATCCAAACAATTTATTTTATTGGTTTATTACTATATTTTACCAGTCACATTTTATACAATACAGACAATGGTTTGTATTCATGCTTTTAACATTATGTCCAAACAAACGAATACTGGCACGGACAGAAATAAAGGCCCTTGACCTAATTTTGAAACACAGCTCGTTCTTTCTGTACTCTTGACTCCTCATTCCTAATATTAGGATTATATTATGACTAGAAAGTCAGAGTGTTTGTACACCTGTGTACTGTTTAGTGGCTGTCCTAGGATTACAGTATTTATCCGTTGTTTTCGTAAACCTTATTAATACATTTATTGTAGTGTAATGGTTCTGAAACTAAACTTACAAACTCTACAGACTAACAGTGGCTCAAGCCACACTTCTAGACTGTACTTCTAGACTGTACTCCAGCATAACAAAAGCAACAAGTCAGTTTATTGCTTTACATATTTGTCTATTTCAAACAGTAGAGTGTGAGTGATTCCCATTGCTGATAAACATGCTTGAGATGTAGAAGGAAATTCCAAGCATGTTGCATTTCCGTACAGACATGGTGCTAAAGATGTACTAACAAACTAAGTTAGTGTTTAGTGAGGACCTGGGTAAGGCACAGTTCATTGAAATTAAAAGGGACAGCTGGTTATTTCAGGTTGTCTTATTTACTTAATAGAGTTACTCTTTTGATAAATGACAATTTGAGAACCAAATGATGGTTAGATTTGTTTTACGTGATGTTTAATACTTACTGGTTGGTACAGTGTTCTACCTCTTGATGTTTACAGGTTTTATTGTAGTTTGTGTTTTATTTCTTACTTGTTCTTACTTAGTTATTTTACGTTTGTTGTTTATGCACCAATTTGTACATCGGATGTGCACATATAACAAACATCTTTGTTATTAAAAAAGGAAAACAAAACAAGATGCTGAACCATTAATAATACAGAATTATGCCATCTTGTGTGCTGCATCAGACTGCAAGCAATTTTCAAAGAACTGTTCGCGTGTTGAAAAGACAATTAGTCATCTCTAGTTCTTGCTCTTTTGCCAAAATGGGGATTATCGCTCTTTACACATTGCCATCAGAATACTTCTCCATTATTGATGATATCCAGTTTGCAGGGCATTCTGGGAATTTTCTCATAAAACTCTGTTTGGAGTGTACATCTCTGTTTGAAGGGCCACGTAGCCCTAACATTGCGCCCTACCCCTCCACCTCAACAACAATCAGGATAACCCTACCCCCTAGACGTGATTGCGCAAAACAGAGGGGTAGAGCTGTGTTAGGGAGCAAGGGGTGAAATGGGGTTGGGTCCAAATGTACTCGATCAGCCAAGATATTTTGGTGCCTGAAGTTTGCCACTTTAGAGCTTCAGGGCAAATATAGTCAGCGTGTAATGGAAGCGCACACACTACCAGTCTGCCACTATGCAAACTGAATCTTTAAACTGCCATACACTAGTCTTTATTGGAAAACTCATGTATGCATTAAATACCTTTGGTAAATGAAGAAATGTACTAGCCTAAGAGAAATCATAAACCAGAGCTCTTTGGTAGTCTTAAACCCCTTTGTGGTTAGTAAGTCCCTCAGGGCTCTCTTTACTCCCACCGCTTCTGGGTCTGTAGGATGCCTATGGTACGGTTGCTGGAAGAAGAAACTGAACACTTTGGACTTATATTGATTTCTGCATTTATTACTAATTAAACATGATCTGGTTATTATCAAGTCCTAATCATAGTCAAACTCCATCTAACTAAACTAACACCACACGAGCAGTTGTACTCTGAAGCACATCGTCCAGGCCTATTAATAATACAATCTTTGTAATGCAGTTTTTCAGTTTTGTAAGAACTGATGATAGGCAGAAAACCATATTTTGATGCAATTTATTGCAATAATACAATAAAGTTAGCAGACAAATGTATATTTGAGTGTAGCTTTGATGCATTATACATTAAGATTTGACTTTTTGTTCTTTGTTCCTAGTTTTCAGATGTTCTCCACAATGCATATCAAAGATGCTGGGAGAAAGAGCAAGCCTGACGGCTGAAGTCAGCGAGGATTAAATACGAGAATATGGCTTCGACAACAAGCTGCAGCAGTCCGAAAAAAATCTCTGGTACATTTCACAAAGGAATGCAGAAAAACAGTGTTAAGCAGAGAGCTCACCACTGCTCGGTGTGTGGCAAGGGCTTTACTCATCAGAGTAGTCTCAAAATACATCAGCGCATGCACACTGGAGAGAAGCTGTATCACTGCTCAGACTGCGGAAGGAGTTTTAATAGACGGAGAACTCTTCAGCAGCATCAGCACATCCATACGGGAGACAAGCCGTATCGGTGCTCGGAGTGCGGAAAGAGCTTCACTCAACAGAACAATCTCAAAATACACCAGCGCACTCACACGGGGGAGAAACCGTATCACTGCGCGGACTGTGGAAAGAGTTTTAACCGGCATAGTACTCTCCAGCAACATCAGCAGATTCACACCGGAGAGAAGCCGTATCAGTGCTCAGAGTGCGGGAAGAGCTTTCATCGACAGAGTCATCTTCAGCAACACCGGCGCATTCACACAGGTGAGAAGCCCTTTCAGTGCTCGGAGTGTGGGAAGAGTTTTACCCAACAGAGTAATCTTCAGCAACACCAGCACATTCACACAGGAGAGAAGCCATACGAGTGCTCCGAGTGCGGGAAGAGTTTTAATCGGCATAGTCTACTTCAGCTACATCAACGTTTCCACACAGGAGAGAAACTGTATTACTGTTCTGCGTGTGGAAAGAGTTTTAATCAGCAGAGTAACCTCCAACAACATGAGCGCATCCACACCGGAGAGAAGCCATACCACTGCTCGGAGTGTTGGAAGAGCTTTACTAATCAGAGTCACCTCCAAGATCATCAGCGCATTCACACTGGAGAGAAGCCGTACGAGTGCTCGGAGTGTGGTAGGAGTTTTAACCGACAGAGTAGCCTCCAGAGACACCAGCGCGTTCACAGAGGACAGAAACCCTATTAATGCTTGGTATGCAGGTGGGGCTGCCGGCATATGACTACCTTTATAGACACATGGGTGCCCTAAGACTGAGGTGACATGAGTGGAGGCTAACTTAAATTATATAACACTTATACTTAGTTTCTTTTTTAAGTAGAAGTTCTACAAAAAAAACAAGTTTTATTTTCAATCTAAGGCCCAATCCCAATTCTTATTTTTACTCCTACCCCTTGTTTTCGAGGGGGTTGAAATCTTTCCCCTACGAAATGGGACAACGCTTCAGGAACCGGACACATCATCAGTTGTCATCAGCGGCTTTTATGTAAACAGACGAAATTCATTCACAACTTCAGTTTTACACCTCAATCAATCTAATGAGTCAGCAAATAAAAAAGAGCACAAACAGAAAACTACATGACTTCATTAACAGTCTGCTAGCGGTGCTCTGTAGGCGACCCTGCCAGTCTGCAGTGGCAGCAGAGGAGGGTGAAGTTCAGCTCCTCACTGCTTAAATACATTTAGGGCATCATATGACCTCAAAGAGGCGGATGACCATTATTTATTATCACCACCAAGAATTCTTCAGTGATATGAAGCTGAACTTCAAAGCTTTTTATTCGCCAGCTTCATGATCGAATTTCCCCGTTCCCCCTTAAATGGTGCAGCACGTTCTGGTACCAGAGGTTACTGCACAGTTTAAGGTAGAACAGGAAATTTTGCTAGGTAGAGACCGAGACATCAGTGTATTACAAGCGATTTTTACACCAGTTACAAGAAAATTACCATAAAATGCTTTTACAATGTTTATTTTACAACACAGGGCCTTTTTAACTGAGAAAATACTTATATTTATGGGTCTCTTTGGTTGCTTATGCCGATGATTCACAGGGCGTTCTGGGAATTTTCTCCTAACACTCTGTTTGAAGTGTGCCTCTGAAAAATCTCAGTTTGAAGAACCATGTAGCCCTAACACTTTGCCCTATCCCTCCATCTCAACAACTATCGGGACAACCCTACCCCTAGACTTGAACGCGCAAAACGGAGGGGTAGGGCTAAGGGGTGAAATGGGGTTGGGCCCAAATATACTCGATCAGCCAAGATATTTTTGGTACCTAAAGTTTGCCACTTTAGTTTCATGTTGGAGCTTCATGGCAAATATAGACAATGTACAGGAACCGTACACACTACCAGTCGCCATTGTGCAAACGGAATCTTTAAACTGCCTTACACTAGTCTTTATTGAAAACTCATGTATGTATTAAATACCTTTGGTAAATGAAGAAATGTACTAGCCTAAGAGAAATCATAAACCAGAGCTCTTTAGTAGTCTTAAACCCCTTTGTGAATAGTAAGTGCCACTTAGGCTGTCTATACTCCCACCGCTTTTGGGTCTGTAGGATGCCTTTGGTACGGTTGCTGGAGAAAGAAACTGAACACTACTAATAAAACATGATCTGATTATCATCAACTCCAAATCATAGTCAAACTCAATCTAACTAAACTAACACCACACAAGCAGGTGCACTTTTCATATCTGTTATTGAGCACATTGAGCAACTGATCTTCTCAAGAAGTGTGAACCATGCCTGAAGCATGCAATATCTTAGAACATGTGTGACAGAGACACTTGAAACTGGAAAAGGCTAAAAAAGCATTGCTAAAGATCTGAACGTACATCCCTATTGATGTTAAAAGGGCATATGTTTTTCAAAAAACAAAATTTCTCAATTTCAACATTTAATGTGTTCATCTTTGTACTATTTTCAATTACATATGAGTACAAATGTCATTTGCACACCATGTTATACTTATATTAAATCAATTAAATATATAGAAAATGTATATATACAAAATATATTTGTGTTTAAAAAGAATATTTGTCTTTTGGAATGGCCAAGTCTGTGAGACCAACAGGTTATTAAATTTAAGGGTTCACTTACCTTTTCTACCCAACACTGTGGATGTTGACTCAATGTGCTTAATAAAAGGTGTGAAAAGTATAATGGTATAATTCTCTGTTATTAGTTTATAATTATGTCAGATTATGTTTGTCTGTTGTGACTTAGATCAGGACATTTTATTAGTAATTATTGCAGCAATCTGTGCCAAAGGTTTCACTTATATTTTCTTGCAATTTCTTCTCTTCATGGTAAAAGTGATTGCACCATGTGAAGGGTATTGTGATTAAAACCATATGCCATATTTGCAAACAGTTTTACCAGTAATGGTGATGTGGCCTCTGGTAGTGGATTCTCCATTATTGTGAAACAGAGTAAACATTGATATTGGGGACTTTTCGAAGCATTGGGTCTGATTGAAAGTGACTGTTACAGATGTTGTTAGGATGGACATAAGGCGTGGATGTGGAGATCGATGCAACTGGGTTAATTTGTGTTTATGGGCCAATCCAAATATCAGTTTTATTAGTTTAGTTAAATAATTATGAATTATCAGTTGATAATAATAAATAATGTTTTTTTCTGATTTGGCTCTTTGGGGTTTTTAGCATGCATTTCTTTTTCATTGTGTTTTCCTTAGGTTAGCATTTATCTGGCGATATCTGTGTTTCTGTGAGTGTACTGACCTGTTGATCACTTTGACCCATTTTCATCTGATCTGTTGTTCCCTTTTTGTTGTCATTTAAACATGGAACCTGCCATTTCTATTAAATTTTATCCTTAAATGAAACTTTTCCTTTTCCTTTCGTGTGTTCTGTAGATTTTTGTGCATGTAAAAGCCCAAAGTACATGCCAACTATTCTAAACTGTCTGAAACATTTTATTTGAAATTCCAACCTTTTTTTGTTACAAGGTGACATAATCTAATCCAATCTGACATAATTGAAATATAACACTTAGATGGAGTAAAAGGATTGTGCTTGCAGTATGTGTTATATTCCAATTGCTCATGTGTAAAAGGTAAACATAAACAGCTATATTCATCACACATCGTGTTTCTGTAAACAGGACAGCAAAAGTTATGTATTTTATATGCTTAGTAATGGGTAAGATATTAACGCAGTGCAGTAAATATATACTGTAATGTAAATTAGGTTTTCGGAAATCAGAAATTAGGATATCGGAAAACTGTGACAGATTTCTTAATAACAGCTTTCAAACTGAACGAATCCTCAAAACCCGAGCAGCAGCTGTACACCTTATCTTCAACAACATACTTCACACTTAACTTCTCGCAGGGCTCGCACCTTAAATGAAGAGCCCACGGTTTGTCTTGATCCCTGACAGGCATGCTGGAGTATGCTTTGTAGGCCTCGCACATCTTAGCAGATGCTTTCCCTGAGTACTTTGACACTCTGTTGTTGGTAAATTGGTCCACAGGTGGAGCAGAATGCGTCTGGTGGTTGCTGCAGCCTCTTGATGCCTCTAAATTACCTGTAGCTCTGTATCCACTAACTTAGCTGGAACATCAACTGGAATGGCTGTTTAACACACCTGTATTTATAGTACTGTGTACACTAATGGACAGTGCCAGACAGTTCTAGAAAGTTCTCTAGAGGTCTCACAGTTCCAGAAGCTACTAAAAGTCTACTAAGCACTGAATGTATGTATGTATATATGTATGTATGTATGTATGTTCTGGAAAATAGATAAAATAATTAATAAAAATAAGATGTTTTAATTATAAGTTAACCGTGGGCAAGAAGTGGGAGAGAAAGAAACTGAAATGGACTGACAAGACTGGAGGAGGCCAGTGGGAAGATAGCAAGTGGAAGCTTTTAGATAAAATTAATAATTAACTGTTAAAAATGTTGCTCAATTGTAGTGATATGAATGTTAAACTTTACATTTTTTTAAAATCTAGGTTAATAAATAATTAGCTATAGAACAAACTTAGATAACGTTTTAAATCTGCTGCTTATCTAAGATAGAGGAGATGGCATTGCTTAACTTCAATATCTTTGGTTATTCTGTGCCTGCTGCATGTGGTTGGATATAGTATTTAAATTGTATTAGATATGTACCTAACACAGAATACCAAAGGCGAGGACTATAATCTACAGTCACATGATATTACATGAAATGACTATAACATGTGAACTCAATCAAATAATCATATTTTTAGATCAGTTCCACATTCACTAAAAGAAAAAAAGTAGCACAGTTTGATTTACTACACTTTAAGATAATAAAAAGGCAAAGAACAATTGGAAAAGTATATTAGTAAATATTGGAAATATGTGATTAGAAATGAATATTAAAATATTTTATCACTAAAATCACATCAAACAATGGCAAATACTAAAAATATTTGAACATTGTTTGTCACCTTGTATATAATTTGTTGCACATCCATATTCTTCTCAGCTAGTAGTAATAGTAATGTTAACTAATATGAGCCACATTATTATGATCACTTCCTACTTTAGATGGCGGCGGCGCATAGCTCATGAGGGAAATCACATTTTCGTGGAGTTCTTTGGACTACACTCGTCCATGTGGGAGGTACTCTCAAACGATCTGGGTATGAATCCATCCTTGCAGATCACGTATACCCATATATGCTGATTGTCTTCCCTGGGACAGATGGGATCTTCCAGCAAGACAATGCCACATGTCACACCGCTGGAAATGTCAGACACTGATTGGAAAAGCATATCCAAGACTTCCAAGTACTACCCCGGCCCCCTAATTCCCCAGACTTTAACCCAATTGAGCATCTGTGGGACCACCTCGATCGTTGTGTTAGCTAGAGTATGAGTATGACTCTAGTAGAGTATGACTCTAGTGCTTTCATATTAAAAACATGGTTACTGGGCTTCCTAAACATCTTCTGTTCACTGAATAATCTTTATATGTTCTCGATCTGTTGACGTCTAAATTGTAAGACAGTTTGCTAACTTCAAGTTAAAAATGCTGCTCATCGACTTAAAAACTTCAACCGAGATATTAAAAACAGCAACTTGACATTTAAATATAACATTGTCTATAGAATGCACATTTCCACATGGTCCATTTCAGATTTATTCAAAGAACAACTGGCATGAACATCTAATGTTTTGAATAACAGTGCACAAAAATACAAACATAGTCATAGATTAATACAGATTCATGTAAGAGAAAAGGAAGCATGTTATAAAAAAAAGTATTTATAGAATAAGCCAAGCCTACAGGAGGAATTAATAGCAAAATGCCAGTGACATTTTTTGCAAAGACTATGTTTCATTTATGACTGAAAAACTGTCCCCCTGAAAGTTTAATCAAAAGTACGTATTCACCCAAAACATTACAGAAATTTGTACCTGAATGACTGAATGAATGAATAAATGAACTGACATATTTCTAAACCATTTTAATAAAGCATTAACATATTTGTAATGCTTTAATATTTGTATTGTAACATATTTACAATACTAATAACTGAGCATTTGCAACATACCTTTAAGTTATGTCTGAACTTTTTTATGAGCCCTGCTTCCCTAATTAACAGTGAGGAAAAAGGGTAAGAAAATTCCTCAGAAATAAAAAATCTGCGATGTGAGTGAATAAGAGAGGTGAAAATCTATTATCGGACAGCTATTTCTGTTTCGTTCCCAGAGCTGGGAAAGTTCTGGATTCAACTAAACAGAGTTCCCCACTAAGTGAGTTAAAAGACAATAAGGCCTCAGTATACTGTATAATGCTGCACAGACTAGCTTTAGTATTAGCTTTAGTTCTTTAGCTAGAGGTGTAGCTTCAAATCTCTAACCTCCTTCTGATTCCACATAGAAACCTTCGACTCCCAGTGACAACATTCATGTTTACTTAAAGTCAACTCACGTCATTAGCTTCTAGTTCCCTCTCACTGCACTTGTGGCTCTTTAAGGTACACGGACGTCTGAAGCTGCGTTCACACTTAGAGCAGTAATATGGCTTCGGTCCTGTGTGAACGCTCTGGTGGGTCATGAGACTACTTCTGCTTCTAAAGCTTTTCCCGCACTCTGGTGAATTATGTAAAAGCGATGAGGTGGAGGGACAGAGCAGAGATATGGTGTCTCTCCGGTGTGAATGTACCGGTGTGATTGGAGACCTTTCTCACAACTGAAACCTTTTCCACAATCCGAGCACCGATACGGCTTCTCTCTAGCTTGAAGATGCTGATGTTGCTTGAGATTTCTCCATCAAGAAAAGCCCTTCCCGCACTCCGAGCAGAGATGCGGCTTCTCTCCAGTGTGAATCATCTGATGTGTTTGTAAGGAACTCTGTGAAGTAAAACTCGCCCCACATTCTGAGCAGTGATACGGCTTCTCTCCCATATGACCACGCTGGTGTGCTCTGAGATAGCTCTGTTGAGTGAAACTCTTTCTGCTCTCTGAGCAGCGATACGGCTTCTCTCCCATGTGGACACGCTGGTGTTTTTGGAGGTTAGTCTTTAGAGCAAAAGCAAAAGACTAAAATGTGCTTGCCAGAGAAGACTGTATAGGCTGTATTCAAAATGGCATACTACATACTACACGCATACTAAATCTACCTAAAAGTAGTATGTAGTTTGCAGTATGTGACCAAACTGAAGATCTGTAGTGCAGTGAAGATACCCGGATGGTGTTCTACTCCAGTCAGAGTTTCTAGAATACAGGGTGGAGCTATCTTCATGGTGTACTGCATCCCATAATGCACCGCAGCCTCACCAGCTCTCAACCTGCTTCAGCCAGAGAAAATGGTGGATACAGTAATAACAGCTCTGAGGTAAATGTGAGGTAACTGGTCATGTGACTGTAGGTCAGAACTTGTTACTGTACTGTATACTACACACAGGGGGCATATACAGTATGCAGTACATACTACTGTAGTATACGGTGTGCAGTATAGTAGTGTGTCATTTTGAATACAGCCAGAGTTTCTAGTATACACGGGGAGCTATCTTCATGGTGTACTGCATCCCATCATGCACTGCGGCCTCACCAGCTCTTAACCTGCTTAACCTGAGTATAAATGTGGGTGTAGTGATTGTAGTGGGGTATGTGTTCATCAGAATGAGCCTCAGAAAGTTAAATTATTCAGGTCTGAAGATTAATAAAAGATGAACTCGCTTTAGAGGATCAGTTTTAGAGTGAAATAGCCGAGGGTAGCTAACAGCTAGGCTAAATGTATTTGCAGTGAACTGAGCAACGTTAGCAGCAGCTAGCTCTAAACAGTGGATACAGTAATAACAGCTCTGAGGTAAATGTGAGGTAACTGGTCATGTGGCTGTATATTAAAACTTGTTAGTATTGCATACTACACACACGGGAAGACACAACGTTCCCAGTCAACATTCCCAGCAATTTGTTGTGACCATCCTCCCTCGTTATTTCAACTAGCTGCATACACTTTTTCAGGGCAGACTAAAGTAAATTAATAGTAATAACATGCAGTGCCTGATTATTTAATTCTTTCAAAATATGCATTACTGTTATTGGGTTTAGCTTAGTGAATAACTGATTTCAGTTATTTTCAAGATTATTATTGGACTGTATACCGACCCGAAGATTTCATCACAGGCTGAGACTGAATGAGAAGGGAATGAAAGAATTTGGGAAATTGTGGTCTCTAAAAGTGTACTAAATTCGAGCATGAAAATAAATAAGTGTTCATGATTTGGTCAAACCAGCATTGGGCTAACAGATGAGTTCAGAACTCAGTACTAAAAATGCTTCTACAGTCATAAAAATAATAACTGAATAAATAATAACAATAAATTGTTATGTTGGGACCATTTATGCTGTGAAAACTGTTTATGGAAAATCTGAACATTTTATTTGAATATGTGGATTAAGGTTGAGGTTGATGTGCAATAAAAGCTCAAAGAATTTAATTTTTGTGAAGAGCGGTTCACTATATAACAGCTTTTTGAGCTACATATATGTGTATGCATGTTTCTAATCAGTCACTGCAGCCCTAAACAATTACCTTATTACATAATGATAAAAGTCATATTCATCGTGAAGTCTTACTATATATGAACATTCATACGCTTTACAAGCACACTCATACACAACTTGATTGCCTGGCCTTGTCAAACACTTCCCATTTTAGTTTACCAGTGCTATTTATTTGCCCAACAACTTTACTGGAGGCAAGTAAGTGATAATGTAGGCACGCAATTTTCATCATGTCAGCCTGATATGGTATAAGCTTCCATTTACTTGTTACCTACATTTGCCTCAAAACTTTCGTGCAAAACAAATATGGCAAAAATCAGATAGCAAAATGTTCTTGGCCACGTTAAGGGTCCCTGGCAGTTCATTTAATTATCCCATGTCATTATCACAAAAACAACATTACATCAGTCGTGATAAAACCAAATCACATGTCGTGACTATTCATTTCATTCTTAGTGCATTTGTGGGTCTTAAAAGTACTCATGTGCCTGAAGTTCCGCCCACATTCCGAGCAGTAATACGGCTTCTCTCCTGTGTGAATGCGCTGGTGCTCTCGGAGGTTACTCTGCTGGCTAAAACTCCTCCCACAGTCTGAGCAGTGATACGGCTTCTCTCCCGTGTGAATGCGCTGGTGGTCTTGGAGAGTACCTTGCCGCTTAAAACTCCGACCGCACTCTAAGCAGGGATACAGTTTCTCTCCGGTGTGAATGCGCTGGTGTTGTAGGAGAGTACTCTGTTGAGTAAAGCTCGCTCCACACTCTGGGCAGCTATACGGCTTCTCTCCGGTGTGAATGCGCAGGTGTTGTTTGAGACGACTCTTTCGGTTAAAACTCTTCCCGCACTCTGAGCAGAAGTACGGCCTCTCCCCCGTGTGAATGCGTTGGTGTTGTTTGAGGTTACTCTGCCGATGAAAACTTTTTCCGCACTCGGAGCAGTGGTAAGCCTTCTCTCCTGTGTGGATGCGCCGGTGTCGTTGGAGGATACTCTGTAGAGAAAAATTCTTCCCGCAGTCCGTGCAGAAATACGGCTTGTCCCCTGCGTGAGCGCACTTGTTGTTTTTTAAGATACTTTGTTGAGTAAAAGTTTTTCCGCACTCTGAGCAGTGGCAAGTTCCTTCCTTGCCCGTATTCCTCAGCATTGTTCTGGGACACGTACCAGTAAATGTTTGCCGAGTACTGGAACGTGTTCTAGATGCCATATTCTCTTATTTACTCTCCCCTTATTTCAGCTGTCTGACTCGCTCCTCATGGCAGCATCTTCGGATGTGTCTGGAGATGAAATTCCGCTGGACACTAGGAACAGAAAGAAAGGTAAAGTCAAAACTGATGGAGGGTGCATGGGGGAGTATCCATAGATCAAACACGACGATCGAGGCGGTCCCACAGTTGCTCAGTTGAGTTCAAATCTGTGGAAATAGGGCGCCAGGGTAGTACTTGGAAGTCTTGGTCATGCTCTTCCAACCAATGTGGGACATTTCTAGCCGTGTGACATGTGGCATTGTCTTGCTGGAAGATCCCATCCACCCCAGGGAAGACAATCAGCATGTTTGGATTCATAACCAAATCAGTTGAGAGTGCCTTCCACATTAAAATGTTCAGTAACTACATAGTTTTAATGCTGGTGGTAGAGCTGATGAGATTTATCAAAATATCCTACAATGAGATTTTTTTTTTGCACAGAACACATTGATAAATATGACTGGTTAACTGTGAGGTTAAATTCCATTTCATTCATGTTTTTGTTTGGAAACAAAAGTTCCAAATTTTCAGCAATTCCAGAAGAAATATTTCTTTAATAAAAGCAAAACATATTCTGAGCAAAAAGACTGTTTTGATCCTGCTGGTCAATCCAGAAAGCTGCTATTATTATTATTATTATTATTATTATTATTATTAATAATAATATTATTACTATAATTCTTAGCATTACTGCTATATCACTTCAGCACATAACCACATGCCCTGTTGAGAAAAAAACAGCATAGACTGGGATAGGTTGGGAACTGTCCAATGGGAAAGTGCCTTATTTGTTCCTCAGCTCTTTTCCTATTGGACAAGCTTTGTCCATACCTTGGGTTTGAATTATCAGGCTAAACCTAGAGAAGTCATGCTTTCTGAATACTCCCAAGATTGCTAACTTCCATCGCTGCTTCCAAGGAACGGCTGGTTTAGCACTTGGTACGCTTTGCTGGTCTATACTGTTTGTATTGTGGCAGGGTGCACAGTGTAGGGTACCCGTTTCCACTGGTTTCACTCTGGATTCATAGCTCTGCTATACTTGCGCACAATTTCACTGTGCAGGAGAAGAAAATCACAAGCATATTAAGTTTGATCAGCCCAAAATGTATAACGAATAAACAAACAAATAAAATAAAACAGAAAAGGCACATATGGTAAGGTTAGAGAGCTTTACAAAGTTTGCTTAAAAGAAAGCAGTTTAGACAACCACTAAATACAACATCAGTTACCACCGAAAGTGGAAGTATGTTTAATAAACCCTCTAAAAACACCAAAATGCGCTACTTTAACCAAAAACAAACACAGGCTCAAAGACAAGTCTAGACAAAGACTTCTTTCTTTTCATACTTTGCATTCAGTTTTTCAATAAGCGAACAATTACTATATATAATGAAATATAATTGTTATATATGAAAAGGCGTTAAAGAGCTCTATACCTTCTGTACACAAGCTCCTGTTTCTGTTCCTCCTGCAGTCCTGTATGAGCGCTGAGAACCTTCTACTTCTCCACTTTAGCTGAAGGAGCTGGAGAAGCACAGAGATGTTATTAGCGCCACCATCTGGGCGGATGGCAGGTTGTCGATTCAGGATGTTAATTTTTTAAACCCACCTCTATTCTGCCAACTTCCCACCTGCACTGTGATACCAATTACGTGGTCTCCCTTTGCCAGATTGAAAAGTATCACGCTATTACATAACAGATAGATAGATAGATAGATAGATAGATACTTTATTGATCCCGAGGGAAATTTAGCAGCCAGTAGCAGTTACACAATACAGCACAGTTAAACATTAAGACAAATACAAAAACAAACAAACAAAAAAAATAATAAAAAAATACAAAAACAAAAACAAAACAGACGACAGGCTGGCATTATAAGGCATTATTTCTGGTATTCTATCATAAAAATGATATAGAATTGAATCTTATTACAGATGCTATTATGTTTCAAGTTTATTTGTCATTTGTCAGGACATTCATGCACGAGTAATCACTCTACAGCAGGGTAGCACTATTATACATATTAAATATACTAATAAACAGACATACATTAAATATAAACAAAATACTCAAAATATACACAAAATAAACAGAGACAAGAGGGTCCTATGTAGAAACTCTCTAAAGTATCCATTATATATAAAAACAAGGATAATCTGAGAGAAAGAGGATGTATCTATCTATCTATCTATCTATCTATCTCTCTCTCTCTCTCTCTCTATATATATATATATATATATATATATATAGAGAGAGAGAGAGAGAGAGAGAGAGAGAGAGAGAGACAGAGCATTTGCATTTGGCAGAAAGTCTGTAGAGATATTGCTCGTCAGCTAGTAACTTATTGTTGTTGTAGGGTTGTCATATTCTGAATCACTGCATCATTCAATTTCATTATAGCTACAAGACAAACATGTATATTCAATGTACACATTGTACATCATAGTTTGCTGAACTATAATAATGTCAAGCATAATTTACTTATACATGTTATTACATATAAATATGATTACGTAAGACAACATAATTATAAGGCAACTTTCTGGTTACATCTGAAATTCTTACAATCTAGCTCTTAAGTGATCCAGGCAGAAACCTGTTTGATTTGTACAATTCCAAACATACCACATGTTCATCAACATTTCCTGTCTACTTATGGGTAACAGTTGTTCTATAACGCAGTTGTCACCAACCGTATTCAGAGATTAGGGTTGCATTCCACTATCATGCCTAGTTCAACCTCCAATAATTTACATCACCTTGCCATGAGCATGCTGGCCCAGTGTTCAACCTCACTCACAAGATAACATTTTACAACTTATACAGGTGTGGGCATTCCCAAACTCTTCCCTGAGGTTACCCTACTTCATAAACAATTCACATACTGCTATCCCATGATCCCTTTTGGTATGTCAATGTAAATGGTTTCTACTTTGCATTTAAAGATGCACCCATCTAAAGGTGTGCCCCTCTAAAACTGGTTTGGACACCAATGCCAACTCAAGGCACTTTTGGTGACTTTGTCAATGTGTCCTTGTTTGCATAATAACATAATCCGGTCACAGGAAGATGAGCAGGCTGTGTACAGTTAAATAGCATTTGACTCATTACCAGAGAGCCAGCAAGTGAGACCCAGTAGGTGAGACGTCTTACTCAAATGTAACGTATAAAAAGCTCCAGTGTAGGCAAGAATGAAGTAAGTAAAGACCTAGGAGATCCTATGTTGGGTATAGGGCCAATAGAAGGTATTCAGCTCTTTGAAGGGGTTCATGTGCACCTGATGCATATGCATTCACAGTCTTTAATATAACTCTCAACACTAATATAGGCTTTAAAAGTTATATAACTACACTGCTGCTATCACCTGTTTCCAGTAAAGGTGTTCCGAATGTTTGTGGTTTATGTACACCTGTATCTGGAAGGTCCAACTTCTGGTAAGTCAGCATCATACCATATCCTTATCCTACACGATAAAGGGAAAAGAATACTCCAAGCAACTCTGTGACAAGTTTATTGAAAAGCACAAGTCAAGGGTTGGACCAAAGAATGAACAGCTGTAAACCTGAAAAGACTATAATACAAGAGTGTCTTCCCTACTCTACACACCTGAGGCAGACTAGGAATATCTTGTTAATAAGTTAATGCCTACTTTGTGGACCAGTCTAACCACCATGGAGCTTCCTGCTGTCTAATGCTGTGTAGAAAGCTTCACCTGCATGCCACTGACCCTGCCAATAATACTGCTGCTGCATTCAGCTTACACTTATGGTGGACATGAATGTCATGGGGTTCAATTGTGATTCTGAACTGTTCTTCTCCTGTGCAAAACTTTGGTGGAATTTGGTGAACAAGATTTAATTGTAGGGGGGGGTTTCTGATATCTGTCCTGAAACTGCCCAGACCAAGGCCTCCTGTTAGTGATCATGACTGACTATAGCTAGTAGCTTTCCTGTACAAGGTATTGTTTGATAACTGTATGTAAGGACAAGTAATAGTGAGTTGCAGGCACTTATCACAAGGTTTGGAGCCTGTTACCCTAAGCTGAGAGGAAACTGGTTCAGATGGTTAGTAACAGCCCAAAAAGCACCAAGGGACAGGCCTATCATGAACTTAAAGCAACTAAGACACCTGTGTAACTGTCCATGGTGAAGTACACAAGTACATCACCATGGACTTAGAAGCTGCCTCCATTAAAGAAGCTCATCAAAATCAACACCTTAAAGCTTGAGTAAAGTTTTCTGCTGGCCACATGGACAAAGAAAAAGCCAGGAGCAGCATTAAAAAAAACATTGAGTTGTTTGGCCACATTGATCAGAGACATGTTTGGAGGAGTGAAGGTGAAACATTCAATCCCAAGAACACTGTATCAGTTGTGAAGCATGGTGGTGGTAGCATCATGCTCCAGGGCTATTTTGCTGGCAGTGGACCTGGTATATTGCACAAACTGGATGGAACAATAAGAATTTTTCAGCAGAATTTCAAACCATATGCTAGATAGTTGGGACAAAACTGGTTGTTCCAACATGACAGTGACCCTGAGCACACATCAAAGCTGGTTGTGGAATGGATTAAGCAGACTAGCCTGAAGCTTTTGGAACAGCCTTCTCAAAGTCCTACCCTCAGAACTACCAAAAATATGTGGATTCTGCCTACAAGTCAGGGTTATACCAGGAAACCAAGAAACCAAAAAATTAATTCTACCAGTTTCATCAACAAAAGGCATCAAACATCCAAACTGAATTCTGCCAAAAGCTTGCCAAAAATTCTGTTCAAGATGCAACTTGCTAAGGTACATGCAACCAAATACTGGGTGTGCTTTATGTACATTTTTGACCCTGTGTGTATAATTTCGACCCTGTGTTGACAGTGACTTATTTTGGCAGATCTATTTCTCAGATCTGTTAAGTTTATATATCATTAATAAAATGGAATATCAGAAATAATGCTTTATTATACCAGTCTGTCATCTGTTATGTTATAGTGTTATACTTTTCAATCTGGCATAGTGACGCCACGTAATTGGTATCAAATTACAGGTGGGAAGTTGGCGGGATAGAGGTGGGTTCAAAAATTAAAATCTGTTACTCTAACAGGCTTCTAAAAGTAGTCATTGGTTATCAGTGGTCAACCTGACCAGTTCTGCCCAGTCACATGCTACTTTCCTGCTTTTCTCTACATTCCTAATTATACCTTTATTATAAAGGGTTATTCTCTGTTCATATTGCTCTTGCTGTGTTTTTGCTTTGCTATCATGTGTCGAAAAGATGAGGGCGGGTTCCTGTTTGATCCTTGGTTCCACTCAAGGATTCTTGTTCTTGGGCAGTTTGCAACTGTCACCCTTGGCTTGTTCACTGGGGCTTGGAACAGGGCTTTCTGTGAAGACGCTGTTGTAAGACACATTATATAAAGACATTTTGACTTGACAAGTTGATGACGTACTTGCTAATTTGTTAATAAGAATGTGCACAGTGTGGGGTCACCAGGACCAGCATAGTGAACCCCGGAGTTCATCTAAAAAGTGATGATGAAAATTTGAATATCACTAGTTTCCTCTCTGCCTTATTCCACTTCTCAGTGTGTCTAAAAAGTACTCATATACCGAACATATTCAGAGCAGCGATGCAGTTTCTCTCTGGTGTGAACATCCCACCAAAATAAGTGTCAGTTAAAGCTCTTTCCAAACCCTGAGCGCTCATCCAGCTGATCTCCTGTGTGAATATGCTGGTGTCGTTGGAGGTGACTCTTATTAGTAAAAGTCTTCCCACACTCTGAGCAGTGATACGGCTTCTCTCCAGTGTGGATGCGCTGGTGTTGCTGGAAACTACTCTGCTGAATAAAACTTTTCCCACACTCCGAGCAGTAATATGGCCTCTCCCCTGTGTGGATGCGCTGGTGTTGTTGGAGATGACCCTGATTAGTAAAGCTCTTCCCACAGTCTGAGCAGCGATACGGCTTCTCTCCAGAGTGAATACGCTGGTGTTGTTGGAGAGTACTCTGGTGATTAAACCTCTTCCCACAGTCTGAGCAGTGATACGGCTTCTCTCCAGTGTGAATACGCTGGTGCTGTTGGAGAGTACTCTGCCGATTGAAAGTCCTCCCACAGTCTGAGCAGCGATAAGGCTTCTCTCCAGTGTGAATGCGTTGGTGGCGTTGGAGAGTACTCTGGTGTTTAAAACGTTTTCCGCACTCCGAGCAGCAATATGGCTTCTCTCCGGTGTGAATGCGCTGGTGTGTTCGGAGATGACTCTGTTGAATGAAACTTTTCCCACAGTCTGAGCAGTGGTGAGGTCTGTCCTTGCCTGGATCTTTCTGGACTTGTTCATGAGATATACCAGAGGGTGCTTGATGAGTAGTGGAGCTTGTTCTGGATGCCATGATCTTTTATTTAATCTTCTCGTGATTCCAGATGGCTGGCATGCTGAACATCCAAATGTGTAGGAAACTTGCCCTAGGAATTATAATATCAAGAAAAACATTTAAAACTATAATATGAAATGCAGCAAAGCTACTCTCAAACATAAAGGTGCCAAACTATTTTGAGTGGTGCCATATAAGATGCAAGAGTGTGAAGAACTTTTCTAAATAAGTAGTACAAAAGTATAAAAGGAAAGTATTCAGGCTGACGAACTGGTGGTTGTCCTGATAGGAGTTTGGGTTTGGGCTGGGAAGACATAAATCCCCACTATGGGTGTATAATAATTGGATTGTGTAGTGTGATAATTTCCCTAATATAATTACACTTAAATTGATATAGTTAAATTTAAAATGTTAATAAGAATAGATCAGCCATTGGAAAAGTTGACCAGTAATAAAAAGGGAACATAGAAACAAACATTAAAAACCACAGAAATGTAAACATATATCATTTATAAATTCTTAAAATATCAACAACAAATGTTCTATATTAACCAAACTCAAACCTAAAGCTAACATCACTCAGGTAGGTCTGGACAGAAGCTACTGTGTGTTGTTCTACATTTATTGTACACTGCTTTTCAAACAGCAAACATCTCTCCAGCTACTTCTCCAAGTGTTGATGAAACACCCCATACAAAATAAACAGGCTAAACAATGTGAACACGTGTAAAACATCTTCTTACCTTCTACTGCTCAGCTCCTGTTTCCTCCAGCAGCACGGAGGTGTGGACTACTCAACAGAGCTCATCTCTTTCTTGTAGTCGGCAGACCAGAAATATGGTGCATTACTGCCACCAGCTGGTCAGGAGTGTAGAGCATCAACGTCTGAGAATGACTGCGAGTAAACCAATCTAAATCCTGTTAATCAGGGGCGACCAATCATTATCCTGGAGGTCTACCACCCTGGAGGGTTCACAAGTTTGTATTATTGTTATGTTACATTACTGCAGAATCACATAGTTAGAGACACTGTTATATTATGTTACTGTTTAACCACAGTCAGATACATTATTATATTACATTACTTCAGAACCACAGTTTTATATATGTTATATATAATATTCTTCAGAACCACAGTTTCAAAAACATCATTATAGTACATTACTATATATATATATTATATTCTTCAAAACCAGTTTCAAAAACACTGTTATACTACTTTAGTGCAGAACCACAGTTTTATAGATATTGTTATAGTACATTACTGAAGAACCAGTTTTATATAGATATCGTTATAGTACATTGCTGCAGAGCACAAGATTTATACAGCCATTGTTATATTACAATGCCTGCAGAAGCGGTTTTAGAGACTTGTTGTATTACTTTACTGCAGAACCACAAATTTATATAGATATTGTTATATTACAATTTCTGCAGAACAAGAGTTATATACTTATATTGTTATATTACATACTGTTGGATTGTAATTGAGCTTTGTTGTATTACATTACTGCAGAACCAGAGTTTTATATAGACATTGTTAGTATTTAAAAGCAGTTGAACAGCATTAGACAGTACAGTATAGGACTGTGGTTTGTTGATGGACCCACTTTCTAACTGCTCTGAAGACTACAAAGTAACGAGCCCAGTTCTGCCTATTTTCTGCTGCCGTGGTTTTAGTGTGAAGCCCCTGCAGTCCAGGAGGTGGCGCTAATACTCTAACTGTAGTTCTCCAGCTCTCAAAAAAGAGGAAAATCAGAATCCTGATCAGAACTGTTGAAGGTAGGACGATATTTGACCATTCAACTTTGATGTATTTGTAATTACTCTGGATAGATATGCTATATGTTGCTTTTGGATAAGTGTTACTGGGCATAATTCATAATTATGGATTTATGTTCCTATGGAATTCCCTGTAGCTTGTTACCTGCACTGGATGGTCAAGACTAGATGTAATGGTGAGATAGTAAAGCACAGCAACGTATGTATAGCTGTATAGCCAACAGACGTATCTTTCTGTATATACCAGAAATAAGGCAGAATAGGCAGGGCACCACAGAACCATTCATATTTATGAGGGGTTTCAATGGGTTAGTACCAATACCAGCTGCTTGTCTGAATACCGCTGAGGTATTGCACTTGTTTTGAGACATATATTAGGCTCAGTGTGTGCAAAGAGTTTGACTCAGCAGGGTCTTCTTACAACATACCAGCACATTAATACAGGAGAGAAGCTGCGTTACTGCTTAGAGTCTGAGAAGAGTTGTGACCAACATAGTGCTCTCCAAATGCATCAGCAAAGGAGAGAAGTCCTATCTCTGCTTGGAGTGTGGAAATGTTTCAGAGATGCAGGTGTTCTCAAAACATCATCATCGCGTTCATGCAGGAGAGAAGCCGCATCAGTGCTCAGAGTGTGGAAGGAACTTTAATCTACAAAGTAATCTCCACCATCACCAACGCATTCATGAGGGAGTGAAACCATTTAACTGCTCAGAGTGTGGAAAGAGTTTTACCAGACAGAGTCATCTCCAACCACATCAGATCATCCACACAGGAAAGAAGCCGTATTGCTGCTCAGAGCGTGGGAAGAATTTGAGTAAAGTCTAATACTACACAGCCAAGTCACATTATTATGACCACTTCCTACTTTTGATTGCGGCAGCGCATAGCTCATGAAGGAAGTCACTTTTTCATGCCATTCTCTGGGCCCACTCATCCATGTGGAAGACACTCCCAACCAATTTAGGTATGAATCCATCCTTGCAGATCACAAACACCCATACATGCTGATTGTCTTCTCCTGGGGTGGATGGGATCTTCCTGCAAGACAATGCAACATGTCCCATGGCTAGAAATGAACGACACTGGTTGGAAGAGCATGACCAAGACTTCCAAGTACTACCCTGGCCCCCTAACTCCCCAGACCTGGACCTTATTGAGTATCTATGGGATCCACCATGATCTTCGTGTTCGCTCTAGGGATCCTCTCTTACGCACACCCTCCAGCAGCTGTGGGACGCACTGCTGTCAGCATGGCTCCAGATACCTGTGACAACCTACCAGGGCCTTACTGAGTCACTCCCAGCCTGTCTAGTTGCTGTCCATGCTGCACACGGCGGCTACTCTGGATATTATCTGGTGGTCATAATAATATGATTCAGTGTGCATTTACGTACTGTCTGAGAGCTGATAAGGGGGTCTTATTACCCACTGGGGTGCAACAGATTCACTGTTAAATAGCTTTAGGGCAGGCAATGATGGAGTGGGCAGAGAGCTTACAAGTCTCAAAGTGAAAAGAAAGAGTATTTTTTAGGATTAGAGAAGCACAAATGAGTAATGAAGTGCTAATGAAGTAACGAAATCATGTTCACAGTATGAAATTTATGTTACTTTTTCTTTTATTATTTCTGAATACAACACTGGACATACCTGTAACAGGAAAGGTACATAACTTGTATGCATCAGAACTGTGTTCAGACTGAACCAGATCACACTGACCACTGGACAGGGTTTGCATTTACATAGCACTCAGTAACTTCCTGCATCCAGATCTCACAGCTCTCTTTTGTGCCAGGAAAAGATGCCCAGTAGGAAAGAGGGCATTCGTAAGCACAATGTCATAGACTCAATTCAGTTAAAGATGTTCATTTGGATCCCTCCAGATGTCTACTTTAGTCACTCTCAGTCAGTCCAAAGCCTTCCAAGAAGACAGCTGAGGCTTATGGTATGCCTGAACAGTAGTTACAGACAGTGTTTATGTATTGTTATAAATAAACAACTCATTGTCAATAAAAATGGTCATCTCCACCAAGTGAAAAACGGGACTCGCCACGGTAACTCGTCTTGGTGACACATCATTATTTTTAACCTATGTTTGAGGTTGTATGTTTACCTTTTAGAGTTATTTAAAAGCATTTTATTTGCATTTGTTTGCAAAGTTGTTTGTTTTTGCATTTCAGAAAATCTTTAAAACCCAAATCTTTAAAATCTCTGGCCCTTAAATGCACTACCTTGGGTTAGATTTGACAGATACTATTATCTTATGCAATTTAAGCAATAAAAATGTTGATTTTCCTTAAAAAAAAATGGAATTAAAAGAAACTAATAAAGTTTTTAATTTTCTCAATTAACCGATTACTCAATAAATCAACAGAATTGGTAGAACACTCAGTTACAAAAATAATCGACTGCTGCAGCACTACCTGGAAGGTGTCCTGAATAACTTTCACATATTCACTTTTCTTGCACTTCCACAGTGATGGCAAACCCAGTTACACTACTGAAGACTGTTAATTTTCAAACGTTTGGAGATCAGTGTAAGGAAGTTCTTAACTTATGTCCTAAAGGAACAATCACACTACATGATGTCCAGGCAAATTCTTTAAAAAAATGTTTAGCATAAAAAGGCAGTGATGGAAGGATATTCAAATTGGTAATCGTTAGTGATAGCTTAGTAGTTTTACATTGAAATATTTGCTATCAGTTATTTTTACTTATTTATTTATTCACTTTTTATTACATCCAGAAAATTGATAAAGTTTATAAATGTCTAAATTTCTCCAATACAGACATGCTTTTGTGATGAGAACAGGTCAAGAGCTCTTGCAACAGGAGATTCTGGAAAAAGAATTTTGCTCAGACAGGAATGACGGTTCTAATCAGCGGGATTTTGTGCTAATATTTCAGCACTCTGCATTCAAAGAAAAAAGGGTTAGAGTTACAGAAGCTGTCTGTTTTCCCAAGCCTGGATAGCTGTTAGAAAAGAAAGGTCTTTTTTGTGTGTTGTGACTTAGCAAATAGAGAATCTGATGCTCTAACAGTCATTCCCAGCCATGGTCCTGGAGAACCCCTGTCCTGTACATTTCTGTGTCTTCCTGCCAAAACACACCAAATTTAACTTGCTTGTTAATTAGCAGATCAGTTGGATAAGGTGTGTTAGGAGAAGGACAAACACTAACATGTGCAGGTGAGGGAGTCCTCTAGCCCGAGGGTTGGGAAGCACTGTTCTAAAGGACCATTTTAGGACAGAGCTAATATGCTTTTGCAAGGTTTGTAAGCTAATCTTTGACCATGAAATAAGTATTTTACCCGAGTCAAGATTAGAACCTGAATCAAAGAGGAATAAAACACTTTTCAGACAGAAGAGGACCCTCATACAAACAGCATGTGATCAAAGCTCATGGTTGTTTTGCTCTGGTCATCCATTAATTATGATTTTTCTGTGTTATTATGTGACTATGAAAGTTCTTAGTAGCAATATAGCAACCCGCTATATTGATCCAACGCACCGACACAAAGTAAGTCAGCACCCCGATCCATAAGCACATTGGTGGATTCCATATTTATGCGTGACTCAGTGACACAGCTACTGGCTGGTTGCCCTGCCCTTCAGCTATTTCAGACTGACCAGCCTTATTAGCTTACCATTTTCATTATTATTATTTTAGGCACTAAAATGTCTTGGCTGATCAACTAAATTTAAGATAAGGGAACAATTTTGAACCAAAAAACGATAGATCACTCAAAACTGTATCTGACCAACTCATGAGTGTTCATCTCGTTCCTAGTGCACTTGTGTGTCTTAAAAGTACACATATGTCTAAAGCTCCGGTTACAGTCGGAGCAGTAATAAGGCTTCTCTCCTGTGTGAATGCGCTGGTGTTCTTGGAGACTACTCTGCCGATTGAACCTCTTCCCACACTCAGAGCAGTGATGGAGCTTCTCTCCTGTATGGACGCGCAGGTGTTCCTGGAGAGTGCTCTGTTGATTAAAGTTCTTCCCACACTCTGAGCAGTGATACGGCTTCTCTCCTGTGTGAACTCGCTGGTGTTGATAAAGCGTACTCTGTTGTTTAAAACTCCTCCCACAGTCTGAGCAGCAGTACGGCTTCTCTCCTGTGTGAATGCGCAGGTGCTCTTGGAGGTGACACTGCCGAGTAAAACTCTTCCCACACTGTGAGCAGTGATACGGCTTCTCTCCCGTGTGAATGCGCTGGTGCTCTTTGAGAGTACTCTGTACAGTAAAACTCTTCCCACACTCCAAGCAGTGAAACGGCTTCTCCCCCGTGTGAATGCGCTGGTGCTCCTGGAGATGACTCGGTCGTGTGAAACTCTTCCCACACTCTGAACAGTAAAACGGCTTCTCTCCCGTGTGAATGTGCTGGTGTCGGTACAGGGCACTCTGGTGAGTAAAACGCTTCCCACACTGTGAGCACTGGTGTGGCCTCTCTTTGTCTGTATTTGCTATCATTCCTCTGTGAGATGCAGCAGAGGACGTTTGTTGAGTAGCTGAGCTTCTTCTGGACGTCATGTTCTCAGATATATATGCAGTCCAGCTTGATCTCCTTTGGGAGGGTCATCTGATATGTGCAGACAGAGATCAGTTTGAACTGTGTACAGAGGAAAAGACAAAAAATATTCAAACATAACCCTTTTGTTTTCTTCTCAATCTTTTTTTGGTCGAGCACATGTTGTCACTATATCTTAATGAAGAAGGTTCATCCTAACCTGATTGTGCCATCTCTACCATTTGGCAGAAGTATGGTTAGGAGAATCCAATCTTTAGAAATGAATTGTAAGTGGGTGGTCCTAACCACTGTGGGCTGAATAGATGGATATATGTTAAGGAGTTGTTTCCAGTTACATCACAGGAACTATGGATTCATGACACACTCTGATTCAAATTCTGTAGGACCATTTCTACATATGAACCATTTTGCCTGGGGAGTAAATGCTAAACGGTAAACTTTCCTACAAAAAACAATGTCTACATACGTTACAATCCAACCCTCTCATTTGGTGCCCATATCAACTGTAGTTAAAACTCCTTTTTTGCATCTGCACAACATCTCCAAAATCAGACCATCTCTCTCTCAGTCTGCCGCAGAACCTCTCATCCATACTTTCATTTCCAGTCGTTTGGACTACTGTAACTCCCTTCTAGCTGGCATCAGCTCTTCCTCCATTCCCAAACTCCAGATGGTCCAAAACTCTACTGCCCTCCACACCCGCTCACATCACCATATTACACCTGTTCTCCAGCATCTCCACTGGCTTCCTGTGACACACTGAGTACAAGTCACAGTTCTCCTCCTGACCTACAAAGCTCCTAACAAGTTCGCTCCTTCTTACCTGTCTGATCTTCTTCCTTACAAACCCTCTCGCTCTCTCAAGTCTTCTACAGCTGGACTACTCACCATTCCTCTATCCAACCTGCATAGCTTTGGTGACCGAGCATTTTCTAGATTTGCTCCTCGAACGCTCTCCCACCACTGGTCAAGCAGTTCAGTTCTCTTTCAGTATATACATCTAATCTTAGAACAAATAGACAATCTATTTGTATATCTTTGTTGTTATTGATACTTTGTTTTCTTTGTTGTCTGTTATATAATAATAAAGCATTATTATTATTATTATTATTATTATTATTATTATTACTACTACTTCAGACTAAATACTGAAGTTAAATTCAGTTTAAGAAATGCAATGTTACAGTGTAAATTAGAAGTAGAGTAAATGTTAAAGATCTCACACCTGATGTTCTACATGCATTACAGATCATACGAGCTGCGTAAGTTGAACGCAGCCCTGGTTCATGCTTGTGGGGTATTGCAGGTAGAAACCCAGTGTTTAGGTCATTAAACGTCGCGCCCTGAAGTCAAAAATTTATATGCTAACATCAACGTTGTGTAGCATTACAATCAAATCCGGACAAGAGCTGCTTCATGTGGTCAAGTTTAATCTAATACACAACCTGGTTATAAAACGTGCACAAGCATTTAATGATCTGTCTACCTTCAATATTTCAGCTCCTGTTCCTCCGGCAAACACACTGTATGGGAGTTTCTACTTCTCCATGTTCCTTGAGTTGGAGAACCGCAGACATGGAATTAGCGCCACCACCTGGGCTTCACGATGGAGTTCGGCAGAACTGGGGGCGCTATTTTAATCCCACCCGTATTCCGGTAAACTCCGCCCCCTGCGCGCTGATTGGATTGTAGCTCATTTGAGCAGCTCTCTGATTAGCCAGTTGGTCAAACTTTCACATTACCATCACAACCATTGGGATACATTTAAGGAAGATTAAAATATGTACTTTTTTAAAAAGATGGTTCTTCAAAAGTTCTTTAGTGGAGGTTCTGTTCGGAGTTCAGAAAGGTCCAATATAGAACTATTTCAATGGTTCTTTGCATGGTAAAATGGTTCTTAAGATTGTGTCAGATATGGATAATGTAGAACTTTTTTGAAAATGGTTCCATGGAGTACCAAAAGGGTCTATTGTTAATAGCTCTACATCGTAACAATAGAAGAATTATTTTTGGAGCTATATAGAACTATTTTCAAAAAGATACCATATATATCCATATTGAATATATTCTCCATCACTCTGCAGAATCATCTAACCATGCAAAATACCTTTTCAGCATGAATTGGTTCTAATCAGAACCATTCCCTTTACAAAATTTGGACACCCTTGGACAATTTACACATGTTGATGTTCTAAGTGATAAAATAACTCCACTTTAATTATTACAGTTTACACAATTATAGTTACATGCTTAATTTAACATACTGGAAAACATTGCGTGTAAGTCTGCCCACCCTTTTGGAAAAGCACTTTGTAGGAGTCCCTTGGCTGAAATCAGCTCCCACATGGTTCTTGTAGCCAGCTAACAGTCTTTCTAATCCCAACTTGGGAACGTTTTCTCAATTTACTTTTCTCCTAGTTCAGAAGTAGTTAAAGATCGTTTCACAGGCACATGTCTGAAATTTTACCACATATGCTCAGCAGTGTTGGGATGATGATGATGACGGCCATTCCAAAACCTTAACTTTTTGTTTCTTGAAGTTGTTCAAGCTTGTATGGATGTAGGTTTTGTAGTACTGTCTTGGTATAACACTCAGCCTCTTTTCTTCTTCAGTTTACTCTATGGGACTTGCTTCTAAGATGTGTTGATGTAGGATAATACTTCATCCCTCATTCCCCCAACATTTGGAGCTAATGGCAGCTGATGGCTGCCCCATCCCAAACATCTCTTTCTCCAGACATACCTTGGTGAAGTCTGGAGCTTGTCTGAAGCTGCTCGGGTTCCTCAGCGTTTCATACAGCCATGTGAACAAATTATAAACTAGCCAATCAGCGAGCTGCCTGTATGAACTATTACCCAATCGCAGCGCAGTAGGCGGGGTTAGTCGTATTACAGGTGGGATTTAAAACGACGTCCCTAGATTCGACAGTTTTTCCGCCTTGAGCTTGTGGTGTGAGGACCCTTGCAGGTCAAGCGGTGGCGCTAATTCTCCAACTCTGGTTCTCCAACTCCAATAAAGTGGAGAAGTAGAGCATCCGGCTTTGATCAGCAGTCCACGCCTTCTTGCCCCAGCAGTGCTGTCGGAGGAACATAAACAGGAGCTGTACTGTGAAAGGTGAGATGTTCTACAGTTCAACACAGTTTTTCTGTAGACTCTAGACCTATTGCTGGAGAGATTTTGATGCTTTAAAAGTAGGATTTATTTGGGTTCTAAACAGAAAAGCCATCCCTGAAACAGCTTCATCCAAACTTGGCTGATTGAGTTTCTGCATTAGTTGGTGGTATATTGTTGATGCTATAATGTATGTAGTTATACTGTGTGTAGTAATGTTCTTATCCAGCTCATTACAAGGAAACTTCATGAAGTTAGCTCTGAAGATATATCCTTTGGGAAGGGTCACTGTGCTTCTTGGCTTATCCAAAGTGGTTCTTTTGTCAGCTATATATAAATCATTTACATCCTTCATGTGCATGTGTTTTTCTGCCCTGATGTCAGTTTGTGTAGATGAAGATGGAACCAGATATTACTAGAAAGTTTTTTACTTTTATGAAAAGTTAAAAAAAGAAACATATCACATCTTGATCATACCGTATTGAACATGTTAGAGGTGTAAACAGTGTAGAACTGCACATATTTACAGATATTGTGCAAGATGGCCAGGTTTCTATGTTGGAAAAGTTGGTAGCTGGTTCTAGAGCAAGAGGATAAGATGCGTTCTCAGAGATGTTAAAAGTTTCTGTGGGATTGCCGGTTGATGGCTTGTAGGGAAAGAGGTGCTAAGATTAGCACCAGCAGTAATCTATGGTCTGTGAAAAAAAAGAAGTGGAGAAAAAAAAAGAGGTGGAGGTTTAGGAGCTTGAAGACCTGTTTCAGGTTTTCCAAGTTCCCAGCACAAGCTCTGTTCTGTTTTTCCTTACTTGAACGCAGCATGGAGGAACACGGTTAGATTTAGCTTACAGTACATTTGTTTACATGTTGCAGGGCACTTGGTTCATAGGCACTTGGTACTTCTTTGTGGGATTGTATCTGTACTGAGTATCTCTTAAAGTCTTCATTACCGGGATGCCTTCATTGTATGGTGGCAGTATGAGGGAAGAGTTCTGTCCTGTAGCTAGAAGCCCAGACCGACCTTGAAACCTTGTAGGACAATCAAAGGACTGAGGAACAGGGAGAGGCTGGGGTTTAGTGGAGATTGTGAGAACTATGTCACAGCAAACAGAAGGTAAGTAAGGTGAAAATATGGAGCACTAGAATGGAAGGAGGTGGGGTTTCAGACATGTACCTCCCTTCAAATTTCGGGTATTCCGTAACTTCTGTATTTTGTAGTTCTTTAGAACTTAGGAATATAATGTAAGACATGATTGTTTTAGGTGAGGCCAATAATTCTCTGAGTAGTGAGTTTTTGAGCCATTTCTTGCCATTTGTGCTGCACACGGGGGAATTAGTCTTCCACATTTAACCCATCCATGAAGTGAAACACCCACATACTCTAGTGAACACACGCACACACAGTAGGGAGCAATGAGCACACTTGCCCAGAGCAGTGGGCAGCCCTATCCACGGCGCCCGGGGAGCGACTGGGGGGTTAGGTGCCTTGCTCAAAGGATATCGAACCGGCAACCCTCTGGTTACCAGTCTGGTAACCATGAATTTAGGTACCCATGAATTACTTAAGCTTAAAACAAGATATGGGTGTTAGTTGCTATTTTAGAATCCACTTTACAATGTGTTCAGTAGTTAGATAAAGCTAGCATTATTAGCGTGTAAACCTGTAGCTACAAAAGTTTTTTTTTTTATATATTTTTTTTATAGTCTAAAGAGTAAAGTCCAAGCTTTGCTTGATTCAGTAAATCTATATAGACTATAGATTTTTTACCTAGAATGTTCTGACATGAGTTGATACACCCTGTGAAAGCTACAAAAGAGAGCTAAATTATACTGATCATCCATGCAAATTAATGTAATTTTTTTCCTTTCTTCCAGCAAGCATTTATTGCAGTTTCAACAAACACATGAAGAGATTCCAGACAGAGGAATGTCAACCTCCTCCCGCACTCAGCAAAAACCTTCTAGTGCTCTTGACGCTAAAACATGCAGCAGACAAATGGAGAGAAATGCAGCCAAGAAGGAAGCGTATCAATGCTCAGAGTGTGGGAAGCGTTTTAATCAACAGTGCGACCTCCAAAGACACCAGCGCAGTCACACGGGAGAGAAGCCATTTCACTGCTTGCAGTGTGGTCAGAGTTTTACTCGCCATGCTACGCTTGAACTTCACCAGTTTATTCACACCGGGGAGAAGCCGTACGACTGCTTTGAATGTGGGAAGAGTTTTAGAGAGAGGAGTACTCTCATGAAACACCAGCGCATTCACACAGGGGAAAAGCCACATCGGTGCTCAGAGTGTGGAAAGTGTTTTACTCAACTGGGAGTTCTCCAACGACATCTGCGCATCCACACGGGAGAGAGGCCGTACCACTGCTCCGACTGTGGGAAGAGTTTTAGGCTGCTGGGTTATTTCCAAATACACAAGCGCATTCACACAGGGGTGAAGCCATACTACTGCTCAGAGTGCGGGAAGAGTTTCGGACGAGAAGGTTTCCTCAAGGCCCACCAGCGCGTTCACACGGGAGAGAAGCCGTATCAGTGCTCTGACTGTGGAAAGAGCTTTACTCAGTCAAGTCACCTCAGGATACACCAACGTGTCCACACGGGAGAGAAACCACATTGCTGCTCAGAGTGTGGGAAGTGTTTTGCCAGGCACTGTCATCTGCAACAGCACAAGCGCATTCACACGGGAGAGAAACCGTATCCATGCTCAGAGTGCGGGAAGAGCTTTAGCAGTCAGAGTAATCTCCGGATGCACCAGCAGATTCATACTGGAGAGAAGCCGCATCAGTGCTCGGAGTGCGGGAAGAGTTTTGCTAAGAAGACCAATCTCCGGACACACCAGCGCATTCACACTGGAGAGAAGCCGTACCCCTGCTCAGACTGCGGGAAAAGTTTCACCCAACAGAATAGCCTCCACCGACACCTGCTCACTCACACAGGAGAGAAGCCGTACCACTGCTTCAAGTGCGGGAAGTGTTTCAAAGCCAAACGTTCCCTAATACATCATGAGTCTGTTCATGCAGGAGAGAAAACCAAGTAAGTGGAAATAGCTTTAGGAGTTTTAATTAGGTGCAGTTTATTCAACATATTCCCAAAGAAATGATGCTGTAGGTCCATGTGGGATGAGTGTCAGGCTTCGGGAATGCACCGGGATTGCTTGATGGGATAGAAGTCTGGAGGAAATAGAGATTGGAAAATGGTTCTGGGAGAGAATCTCCCACGTCCAGCCTACAGCCAACATTGCCATTGGGACAAGCTCTCCCAATCACTCCCAATAGATATATGCATGGTGCATACACACTGAGCGTGTGTAAAGTTGAACCAGCATTGAACCAGCAAGCAGTGCATTAAATGCTTGTAAACCTAATACTAAGGCATAGTACTGCAGGCTGCATGTTGCAGAAGTCCTTCCTCTTGCTCTAGTCTTAAGGTATGATTAAAGCAGTCAAGAAATCCTATAGTTGATAATAAGTGGTTGTTTCGGGTTTTTTTTTATTTTCCTCAAATTATCAATCGAATTATTTTGATTTTGATTAAAATTTTTTTTTTTTTGCAGTCAGTGAGTAAAATGTTAGTTGATGATTGTATGGTGTTGGAACTTTAACTACCAGTACAGTCTAATCATATTAAAGTTCTGGGCATTTTGATGTACCCAGCTGTAGTGACACTATTGAGAGAATATCCAGACCCATTTTCTTAACAGTTACAGCCATATTTCATTTGAATTTGATACTTTTGGTTCCAGAATAATCACACTTGATGCAAATATTTAGACCAATTGTTCTGACTTGAAAGTGGGGTCAGGTGTTTCCTGTTTCCACTGATAATCCTATAGAGGTGAGTTCCCTGAACACCACTTGATTTAGACTCCTGTTTCAATACATCAAGTCTTGTTATATTGTTAGCTTATTATAGAAGGAAAAAAATCTTACCTTTGAATGGAACAGGATATTTTGCTAAGTAAATCTGGAGCAATTGTGTTCTGTTTCATTCATCATGGAATTTGAACACACTGCAAGGTTCAGCTGGTATTTTCAATTGATGTGATGGAGGTTTTTTTTTTTCTTCCAGCAGTGACGATATGCTTACAGGTGTTAGGTAAATGAAAGACTGAGCAAGACTTCTCTCTGCAACTGTGTTGTGATATTTATCAGTATTTATACCCTTTTTTAAATATCACTGTATCACAGTATCGGATGTTATCAAAGGCAGTTTTGCATTAATAAAAATATATGACTTCATGTTTCTAAATTACTGGTGCTTGTTTTGTTTGTTTTTTGTTTTGTTTTTTCCCCCTTCCAGACTTGTTTATCATGGCAATCAAAGAGTGTACAGAGTATGGTATCATACACAATGCAATATAATGACAGTTGCTACATCTGACATAAAAATAACCCAATAATCTGAATAAAGAACATCAGTAGTTACAACACAAAGGTTAATGAGGCAGTCCCATCACTATCCCCTCCACCTCAACATTGCAGCACATCTCTGATTGCAGGTTGGGTGTGACCCAGGAATCCACCCCAGACGTAAAGATTAAGATAAAACCTCTTAATCCTTTTATTGTCTAAATAAGTCTTTTGATGGGGAGAATATTCTACAATGCCTTATACCACAGTGTAATGCCAGGCGGTATAGATGATCTCCTGTTAACCCTAACACATTTTCCCGCATTGGCAAGGAGGCCCCTTATCAATAAATCTTGATCAGGAAAGAGTCCAGAGATAGATGTTTCTAGAACTAAGACTAGGGAGTCCAATGGCACAGATATATATGGAAAATGCTTAATACCTGAACAGTTATATATAGCGTTTTTAAAATAAGCATGTGGGCTAAATGTCAAATAATAATTTGACCTTTAAAACACAGATCTGATCTTAATGCATCCATCCTTCTTTCAGTTTCTCTGGAGTGATAAACAGCCTATGGACATTCTTAAACTGCCTTTTTTGTAAACTGGTTGGAACTAAGATTAAGATGAATGTGGGTGAGAACATCTTGGTACTCTGTGCAGAAAGAAAGTCTTACAGAAAGGGGTGAGCAGTATGCAACAGTATAGGCAGGGCAAAACAAAGGAAAGTTTATTAATACAGTACCTGCATACACCTTCAATCATTAAACATGCTTCACAAAGTAAATGCAAAGATTAGGAAGAAAGTTAGCAGAATGTAGAATAATGGAAATAATAGATAAATAATAATTTAATATATATATTAAAGAAGGGAAATTAAAGATACATTGAAAAATAAATTAGGATACTAATGTAATATTATGATACATGACATTTTCTTGACACTTTCTTTTATGTTTACCTTTACATTAAAATGGGTTTTTACTCAAGAAAATTCTATGCAATTTATACACTAACCATTACAAGTCAACTTGGGTGTAATTCCGGCTCGGGCCACTAGGTGTCAGTGGTGAGCTAGAGTGCTCACTGCTAGACTGTAAACGAGGTAGACCACTCGGAGTAGAACTGCAAGCAAGCAACACTGCTGCTGTAGGGGAAAGTCGGTCTTCATGCATGTGAGCCGCTGCAGATTGATAGTGTAAGTAGTGGAAGGGTGTATTGAGTGGGCCGGGGTGGTATTAGCTTTGTATCTGTGATTCTAAAGAACCCGAAGAACCATTTTCGAGACTGCATGGAGACTATCATCCAGTACAGCTGAGTAGTTGTGGACTGGGAGCTACACGTGATTTTGGTCCAGGTAATAGTGATCATTAATTATCATGTACGATGTTAGAGATATATAGGCTCTAGATGTTACTGCGCTCTCTCTCTCTCTCAGGTTGAAGGCAGATGCACTAAGTCTGTTTAAATGTGTATGCAGTTATGTGATATTAATTTGTTCTGAGATGCATTTGTAGCTGAGACAACTAGCAGATTACTGTTTGATAACCTTTGCCGGGCAGGGATATTTTGTTTAGCATATAGAAGAATAACATTTGAAGAAAACTAATAAAATCATCAAATACTTTATTTTTTTTTCTTTTTACTGACATGGAGACAAAACCTTAAAACATTTTTATTTTTGCATTGTTTCCAGTATTCAGAGTTTCTGTCATATCTGTATCTTAAAACTTCTAGTATGCTGTACAAAATACTATTAAAAAAGTATACTATAGTATAGCTTTGTAGACATACCAAAGATACATAGAGCTATGTTTTTTCTGCTCTTAATATGTGCTTTATATAACGTATGTGTATATATATAACATGTTCCAGCAAACCGCTTTATAGCACTTGTATATATGTGACAAAGGCTTAGATATGCAAAGACATCAGCCTAAAATATATGTCTTTTTCTCGTCCAGAAATGGATGACCTCCTGTGACAAGTCTCCTCCTGTTCCTAATGTCCACCTTCCTAACCAGTTTAAAAACATGTCAAAAGATGTCGCCAAGAGGAGCCAGATCACTGAAAGCAAGAGCGATTACTTATGAGAATATGGCATCCAGAACAAGCTCTGGTATTCAACAGACATCCACTGGTACAGGCAAGAAGAGAACTCTCCAGTGTTCAGAGTGTGGGGAAGATTTCAATCAACGGAGCACTCTCCAGCAACACCAGTGTTTTCACAAAGCAGGGAAACTACATCGCTGCTCAGAGTGTGGGAAGAGCTTTAATCTGCAGAGCACTCTCCAGCGACACCAACGCATCCACACAGGAGAGAAACCGTATCAGTGTTCAGAGTGTGGAATGTGTTTCAGGGACAGAAGTACTCTCAAAATACACCAGCGCATTCACACGGGAGAGAAGCCGTATCACTGTTCGGAATGTGGGAGGAGCTTCAATCAGCAAAGTCCTCTCCAGCGACACCAGCGCATCCACACAGCGCAGAATCCATATCATTGTTCAGACTGTGGGATCTGTTTTAGAGACCGGGGTACTCTCAAGAAACACCAGCGCATCCACACTGGGGAGAAACCGTATTACTGCTCAGAGTGCGGGAAGAGTTTTAATCAGCAGGGCAATTTCCAGCGACACCAGCGTATCCACACAGGAGAGAAGCCGTATCAGTGTTCTGAATGTGGGATGTGTTTTAGAGACCGAGGTACTCTCCAAAAACACCAGCGCATCCACACGGGAGAGAAGCCGTACCACTGCTCAGAGTGTGGGAAGTGTTTCAACCAGCATAGTCACCTCCAGCGACACCAGCGCATCCACACAGGAGAGAAGCCGTTCCATTGTTCAGACTGTGGAATCCGTTTCAGAGACAACGATACCCTGAAAAAGCATCAGCGCATTCACACGGGAGAGAAGCCGTATTACTGCACTGAATGTGGGAAGAGTTTTAATATTCAGGGTAATTTACAGCAACACCAGCGCGTCCACACGGGGGAGAAGCCGTATTTCTGCTCTGAGTGTAGGCAGAGCTTTAGACATTTGAGTACTTTAAAGACACACAAGTGTGCTAAGAGAGAGAAAACTCCTAACGTGTGAGCTGGTAAAAACAAAGTCCCCCTTTTAGGTAGACATGAATGAGGTCAATAGTGTTTTTATGGTTTACAGTGGTGCTTGAAAAGTTGGTGAACCATTTAGACTTGAACTAGAAGCTAAACGTTTCCAGTAGCTGTTGATCAGTCCTGCAGATGGGTATAGGAATTTCATCCCGTTCCTCTGGTCCTTCCACAACATTCCTATTGGATTAAGGTCAGGACTTTCATTTGGTCATTCCAGAACATTACCTTTACTCTTCTTTAACCGCCTTTGGTAGAATAACTTGTATTCTTAGGTTTGTTGTATTGCTGCATGCCCTACGTTCACATTAGATTCAGTTTACAAAACTGTCCCAAAGAAGTCCCATCTGTTCTTTAAACATCTTTCCAATAGCTTTTTGACTTTTGACATATTTTTTTGCAAACTGCAGATGGGTATCAAGGTTCTTTTTGGAGAGCAGTGAGTTTCTCCTTGCAACCCCACTATGCACGCCATTGTTGTTCAGAGTTTTCCTGACGCTGGGTTAATGAACATTAACTAGGGCTGCCCTCTAGAAGTCGACGAGTCGAATCGTCAGTCGGAGACCCTTCAAGTCGACTGACAACAGTGACGAGGTTTATTTCTTTCGTAAAACAGACAAAAGCTTACAAAAATGCACAAGAACTTTAAGAATGTAAAAAGACATTTTAATAGTTATTAAAAGGGGAATAATAAATATATATTTAAGTTCTAACTGGGCTATGACGCATGCTTGCTAAAAAATTAAATCCACGTGACAACGTGCGCTGGCGGTTCACTGTTGAAGGAAGCTAAAGCTGTGAAGCTGAGAAACACGGGTGGAACGATGTCTCAGAAAAAGTCTGGAGGAGCTTTTGAAGAAGAGAATCCGAACAAATTAAACCTAATTCTGCTCATCATTTAGTCAGACATCTAACACTGCTTCAAACCAGTGAGTTGACTTTCGTTTTAGACATAATGGCTGTTTGCGGAGAAGGAAAAACGGACCGAAGACGTTTGTTTTATTATAATTCCATTATTTTAGAACCTAAATTACAGATATTTTTATTTATTCGTTTACAGCTAAGATTATTTTTATTTAAAGATAAGTACAGTCACTTAATATGCCTGCTGATAAACGAGGAATAATTATTTCAGCGCGGGTGATATAATAATTAAACTGTTTCAGGTCTACCGTTCTTCTTTTCATCTAAAAATGATTTAAATATTGACTAATTTGGTTTTATTTAGGAGTTCATTATTTATGAGAGATGAAAGACGAAGGGTCATCCTACTGAAGAAGCTGTTAAAAGTGAAATTATAAAGACAGGCTATAAGCGCTAATTTTTAGCATAAATACGTGCTCGCTGCCCGACGCTATATTCTGTAATTAAATCAGGCTCCAGATCATTCATCATATGCCATGTCTCTTTTAGTTCAAAAATAGGTTTCTAAATGAGGAGCACATCAGATCTGAAACGTATGCAAATTGATTTACTGATTACTAGATAATGTATATGGAGAAAAAACATGAACGAATAGTCGAATCGTCAGCCAGGACGGGCGAATCCGATTCGACTGACAAAATTCTGAGTCGGGTACAGCCCTAACATTAACGTTAGCCAATTTGAGAAAGGCCTGACTTTTGCCACTCGCTGATTTGCAATATCGTATCATTTTCCCTAATAAGTTAACAGCTAATTATGTCATTGTAGTCTCATTTGTTTAATGGGGTTCTCTTTATCTACTTTTACGATGTGTACAAATCGGATTATATTTTTATGGCATATTTATGCAAATACTGTAAATAGCAAATAATAAAGTGGTTCACTATCAAACTTTCAAGCACAACTGTAGTTGTCTGTGGTACAGTGGTTTTGTACTTGAGTATTTGTGTTCTGTATACAAAAACATCTCTACTTTAGTAGAAGTAAAATGTACTTGGTTCCACATGTATGTATGTTCAAAGTACTTTTAAAAGTACTTTTTTTAGTTCTTGTAGATCCTGTCTGAAGTTATTTTCATGAGTAAGTTCTATTCAGTAGACCTATTTACCCACTCTGCATCCTGTGACCAAACCTTTTGGAATGACATGCTGGATAAAAGAAAACGTTTTCTTGGAAGCTCAGCAGCTTTGAGAGAGAGAGAAGTATCCTTGCCTACCCATACACGAACTAATGCCAATTTCATTTCAGCATTTTACTGCCCATCTGCTCTAGCATTTTAGAGCATCTTACAAGATCAATATTTCATGAGATCCCTCTTAGATTTTATTTATACCTTGTTTTTCCACACTTTTGCTCAGCTGTCAATATTTATATGATTAAAAAGGCTAAATTGGAAAGCAGTGCAAAAACATTAGTGTAGAGCATTGCCTTTTGTGTTGTGGCAAGCACCACAGTCATGCAACCGTCCAAGGCTGGACTGGGACTATTGTTCAGGCTGGGACTGTAGGTCCAATGTAGTTGCACACATCATAAACTGTCTGTGCAAAACTGTGTAAAACTCTCCATCTGAGATATAAAGCCATTCATTCAGGCAGTAAGCACATATTTACTCAATAAACACTAAAGTTATACAATAAATAAAAGTAAACAAACCATTGTGATATTAGTTTTGCGTTGAATGTGTGATCTTTAAAATGTGCCAAATAATGTGGATGTTCTTCGGTCCTATTCCCCATGAAGCTACTTGAGACTGTGGAAGAATACATAAAGCTGCATCAAGGCGCAGGGGGCTGATTTGCAAAAGTTATTTTGTTTGTTTGTTTGTTTTTTAACCACAAATAAATTCCATGTGTTTTTAAATATAAAGAAATATCAATAAATTAGACATTAACCATATATTATACAAACATTTAATATCATAAAACAGATTAATTAATCACAATGGCGAAGTTAGAACACAGATTCCAGGTTTTTCACAGCTTTCGTCCACCTCTAATAGCTCCCTCACTGAAAGTTACTAGATGAAATACTTGACTGATTTCTGAGACTTTGTTGTAGTTTCGTGATAAAGTTTTGGTCCAAATTGTTCATTTTAATCTGTTTATTATTATTCCTTCATGGTGGAGGAATACGAGAATGGTGTCCTAAGGCAAAATGGTGCCCAAAGAAAACGTAGTCCGTTAGATTGACCGTTATTTTATCATCATGACCCATGTTACATATATCAAAGCTCAGAAAACACACAGGTTTATGTTTCAGATGTATTACAAAATTAGGCACATAAGCATTAGGGATTTTTGTTGGTTCACTTCTTTATTAAGAATTCAATTTTGGTCATGTTATTCGTGTTTAATGTATTGTCTTTTTATGCCTTACTAGAAAATCAGCTTGTAAAGGCATTACAGAAACAGCCTTGTTCAGGCTTGTCTATGTAACGTGGAGCCCAACTGATTTCAATATTTAAAGATTTAAAAGTTTGGTCCGAAATATCAGCTGATATACATTTCTGAAGAAATAAAGAATATCATAAAGAAAGATGTTCCCTAATATTTTTATGGGTACTTATTCAAGAACATGCACGCAGATGTTGTATATCGTGGGGTACTCTGCTTGAATCTGCTAAATGTTGCAATTTGTTGGGATGCCGAAGTGGCAGGGTGCCCTCTGATGGACAAACTATACTATGGCAACGCTCTTAACATGACCGAAAGTATGTCTTCCCATTCTCTGTTTCTTTTTTTTTTTTTTAATTGTCATTTATGAGTCATTATGAACCTTGATATCAATTTATCTACAATTAGCTCACATAGACCAATAATACTGGCTGTGCTCCAATGCAGTGTTTCTCAACCCTGGTCCTGGAGGCACCCTGCCCTGCACATGTTGGTGGATTCCCTGCCTAACCCAACCCCTTGCACGTCTGAAAAGGCTTGTTAATGAGCTGATGAGTTGAGTCAGGTGTGTTACGAGCAGGTTGCCTCCAGGACCAGGGTTAATATAATGTTAGCTGTTATGCCACAACATTTGCTGTTTTCCTAAGTAGGCAATGTTCGTTTACTTAATTTCTTTATGACATACAACATATAGGCTACCTGGAAAAGGAAAAGGCCGTTGAGAAGCTTGACAGCTACAAGTCCAGTGTTCTCAGTGCCAGTCCTGGATTCCATAGGTAAGCTGAGGTGACTGTGGCGAGAGCTAAGTGCAAGCAAGTCGAGTTCTTTCACACCTCACCAGACCATTTCCTTATGGGTCTCCCATCAGGGCCGCTCTCTTGCTGAAATATGAAAGGACTTTCTTCAAAGTGCTGCCACAAAGCTGTAAGAGTGCAGCTCAAGCCCTTCATTCTTCCTCCTTTAAACGTTTGCTCTGTAACAATATACTATTCTTATTCTGTATTCATATTGTGTATATTATATATTTAACGAAGACTGCCCAATTGCTGTTTTCATTGCAAAGAGAGCTTAATTAATTCAGTTAAACTGGATATAGTGCAGTGGAGTACGTGAAACAGTTTTCATGTGTATTGTCTTTTATAATATGGTGCTACTGGTACTTTTTTGACTATTTCAGCTGTAAAATCTCGTAGAATGTGATGCTGATCATGTATCTTGAAGATGTTTGAGGTGGTGATGTTGTTATTTTTGCCATATCGCCACACTTAAAGCTTGAATCAAACCATAGATTTCAGTCAGGAGGACCGATTTTTCATCTTTGTTTAATTGTGTTGTATTTATCTTTATGAATATTTTATTTCTTGTATGATAGGCTAAATGTGACAATTTGTTGTCATTCATATTGAGTTTAGATTTTCTTTGTTGTGTGTGTGTGTGTGTTTTTTTTCCCCTCAGAAAGTCAATATATACAGTTTAGCTGGACAACATCATCCAGAAATTCCACGAGAAAAATGTTGAACTGCTGAAAAGAGGTTAGAAGATACAGGAACATGAGGTCCAGAAGAAGCGCCAGTACTGTGAAAATATCATCTGCTACTCTCAGCACTAACACAGCTTTAAAAGGAATGCAGAAAAAAACAAAGGAGAAACCTCACTGCTGCCCGGGGTGTGAAAAGAGATTTACCTTCAGGTATGAACTGCAAAGACACCGGCACGTTCACACGGGAGAGAAACCGTATCACTGCTTAAAATGTGGGCAGAGTTTTACTCGACGTCGAACGCTTGAACTTCACCAGTTTATTCACACAGGCGAGAGGCCGTACGAATGGTCTCCGACTGCATGCGCGCATTCACACGGGCCAGAAGCCCTTTCAGTGTTCAGAGTGTACGAAGAGTTTTAGTCGACAGAGTTATCTCAGATTACACGAGCGTGTTCACACGGGCAAGAAGCCGTATCGCTGCTCCGAGTGCGGGAGGAGTTTTTCTCAACAGGGTAGTCTGCAAGGACACCGGCGCATTCACACAGGAGAGAAGCCGTATCCCTGCCCGGAGTGCGGAAAGTGCTTTTCTTAAAAGGGTCATCTCCAAATACATCAGCGTGTTCACACAGGAGAGAAGCCGTATTACTGTTTCCAGTGTGGAAAGAGTTTTGCCCGTCAGGCTAATCTCCGAATACACCAGCGCATTCACACTGGAGAGAAACCGTATCAGTGTTCAGAGTGCAGGAAAAGTTTCCAAAGCAGACGATCCCTCAAAAATCACAAGTGTGTTCATGCAGTAGAGTAGCTGTATTGTAGCTCAGAGTTCAGGAATTTTACTTTCCAGTAACGCAGCACTTTCACACAGAAAAGAAACTCCTTGTATGTAGAACCTGCGAGAAGAGCCTCAGACATTCAGGTACTTAGACGTACATTGACACAGACCACACAGGTGCACTAAGAGCAATGACGACGATGAGCAGGGATGCACTGTAACAGCATTCTGTGGCAGGAATGGTGGGTTTGATTTCAGTTTCAAATTCAGAGTACTCTGTTCCCAAAGTAGGGAATTCTGTCGCACTTTTTTGGTACCATTCTGTTCATAAGGTATTGTGAAGTCCACAAGCAATAATAAATGTCTGTTTGCTGTCTTATTTCCATTGATCTTTGAAGCCCTATTTCCATATCTGGTGTAGTCAGTGTAAATATTGTGGGGATTGTATTTGTATACTGATATGGGAATTGTGAGCTGATATAGGATTTTTCCTGTATACATCTGATAAAGTTCTTTTGACGTTCTTCTTGTTTTTGCAAATGGATTTTCTTCCATCCCATCTCCTCAGAAATATCTTCATTAGCCATTTTAGATGCACATTTGAGAATGTCTGCTTGTGTGAATGTTGGTGTCTTTTTAAAGGGTAAGAATGGCAGTGGCTCATTTGGGAACAGCTTTTTGTAACTTGTAGGTTAAATTGCCATCGTGTCAGATTTTCATGATAAATAATTTCCTGTAATGTCATCAGATTGAGAAAAAGGCCCACTGACTGTCAGGGCTTTTTCCTTCCCCTATAAAGCGAACTCTTTTGGAGATACAAGGTTCTGACAGGGACCATAAGAGTATATTTGTGCCTGGTCTGGCTTAACACCTAGATTGTTGACTATCTAGACCAGCTGTCCTACACATTTTATGCTTCTCCAGCTTTAACATGCACACTGTAACTCAGTTAAGGGTTGTGGGTTGTTAATGGGCTGGGCAGTAGGACCAGATGTGTTGGGAGCAGAGAAAACACTAAAATGTCCAGGGCAGTGGGCTTTCAGGACCAGGGTTAAGAAACACTGCTCCTGACCAGTGATTCCTGGAGGACCCCCAGCCCTGCACAGTTTATGCTTCTCCTGCTTTACCACACACACACTGTAACTCAGTTATGGGCTGTTAATTAGTTGGACAGGGTGTGTTGGGAGATCTGCAGTGCGCTTCCAGGACCAGGGTTGAGAAACGGTGATCTGGACCAGTGGTACCAACTCTGGTCCTGGAGGACCCCCAGCCCTGCACAGTTTCCTGCTCCTGCTTTACCACACACACACTGTAACTCAGTGTTGGGCATTAAGACCGGGTGCGTTGGGATATCTGCAATGGCCTTCCAGGACCAGGCTTGTGAAACGCTGATCTTGACCAGTGGCACCCAAACCTGGTCCTGGAGGACCCCCGGCTCTGCACAGTTTATTGTTACACCTGCTACCAGGGCAGCAAATGTTTGTTTGGGTGAAATTACCGAGGTTGAATCTGCCTGATCTGTAGCTCATTGCCTCATTATATACATTGGTAGAACTGACCTTCATGTCGATCCTTGTGGTTATTAAATCAATAAGAAACAGTAGAAAAGAAAGTTTCGCTTGACCACTCGTGATCACGTGGTTATAGCGTGAAGCCCCCCGCTTCTCAGGCGGTGGCGCTAACTCAGTAACAGCGGTTCTGGAGCTCCAATGAAGTGGAGAAGAAGATGATTCCGCTACGCGTTCATACAGTTATATAATCTTTGATGCGGTGTTGTTGGAGGAACCGATCCAGGAGCTGAACTGCGGAAGGTGAGGAGGTGTTTAACAGCGTTTCTTGCGTCGTTTGTAAAGGCCTGTAGGACAAACGGATGGAGGGGTGTTTCTTAAGGACCGGACAGGTTCAAAATCTGAGCCAACAAAGAAGCAGCTTCGTTCGGACTAGGCTGATGTTGGCTGCTGTTGTGCTAGAATATGTCTGATGGGTTTCCTGCTGTGTTCTAGCTAAACGTTGAGCAGTATGAATGTGCTTCTAGAAAAGACACGTTTAAAGCCGCTCTGTTAACGTCTCTGCCTGTCGGTCAGACGGCGCCCCCTCAAAGCCCACTATTCGTTTATTTAAGCAGTCTAGACATGTTCCTAACTTCCGCAATATTTACACGGCCGAAAGCCAGTTTTAAGGCATTATTAAAAGCCTTATTTTCATCAGCGACAGACTCCACCTCCTTGAACTTCTTTCCAATAATAATTGTATTATTATTATTATTATTATTATTGCAGACAATATACAAGCAATAAGAATTTGCATAACACAAAACTGAATCTAAAAGTATACAATTTACAAAATTACAAACATTATACAGATACAAAATAAAGAAACAAACAAACCAAATAAAATAAACAAATCAGTAGTAATAGTAGTAGTGCACTGAATAAAATATATCAAGTAAATGAATAAACAAATAGATATTTAAAAAAAAAAAATACATACATACATTTTTCTTTCTAGGTGCCTTGCTCAAGGGCACTTCAGTCATTACTGTCTATCGGTTTAGGGAATTGAACTGGTGACTTTCCAGTCACAAGGCTGGTTCCCTAACCTCCAGCCCACGATCAGGTGTATGGTGTGGATGAGATTTTAACATTTGTAAAATAGCTTGCTGTAACGATTCTTTTTACTTAGCTTTTTGCAGCATTGTGGTTCAGTATTGACCTGTTTCTACAGGCAAACCATCTTCAATTCCCAAGGTTTATAATGGTCCCACTGATTGACTCGCAGTTTCCTGCCGTCTTTCTTTGTTTTAGTGATATTCAGGAGATCACAAGATGCGATCACCTTCACCTTCTGTTGTAGAACTCAATATTGAGTTGTTCTGTCTGTACGCTTGGGTTTGTCTTGTTGAAACCTCTATTGTGTCCCTAGATCGAGGTTCTTGGCTAATGAAATAAAATTCTCTTCCAGTATCTCCTGGTGTATCACCCCATGCATGACATGTATTGGCCTAGTACTATGTAAAGAGTCCACAAATATATACAAATAGATCATATGTAGATGTAACTTGAAATTTCATGAGGATGCCATGCACACCATCTATTTAAGAAAAATGGTATTTGTTCATGTGAAAAAATCTCTGTTAGCATGTGAGTTTAGGTAAACTGACCAACTAGACTTTGATGTAATCGTGTGTATTTATGTTTGGTTTAATTTTCTCTTTCAGAAATCAGTGAATTCTCTTGGAAGTCCTCTTCTGCTTGCAGCATCTGCTTTCCTACCCAGAATATCTCTACAAACACATCAGGACATTCCACCGAGTGGAATGTTAAGCCACTGAAAGAGGTTAAGCATGTTGTCCAGAACAAGCTCCGGTATTCAGCAAACGTCTGGAACTCTCGATGCAAACACACCTCACAGTGAACTTCAGAGATATACAAGCAAGGAGAAACCTCACCACTGCTCAGAGTGTGGGAAGAGTTTTGCTCAGCACAGTCATCTTCAGCAACACCAGATTGTTCACACGGGAGAGAAGCCGTATCGCTGCTCAGAGTGTGGGAAGAGTTACGGTCGACTCAGTACTCTCCATCAGCACCAGCGCATTCACAGAGGAGAGAAGCCGTATCCCTGCCCGGTATGTGGGAAACACTTCAGAGACAGAGGCACCTTCTTGAAGCACCAGATCATTCACACGGGAGAGAAGCCGTACGACTGCTCAGAGTGCGGGAAGAGTTTCACCCAGCAAATTACTCTCCAGAGACACCTCCGCATCCACACAGGTGAGAGGCCGTACCTCTGCTCGGAGTGTGGGAAGAGTTTTAATCAGCAGAGTAGTCTCCAGCAACACCAGCGCATCCACACCGGAGAGAAGCCGTACCACTGTCCCGAGTGCGGGAAGTGTTTTCGGGATGCGGGTGTTCTCACAACACACCAGCGCATTCACACCGGAGAGAAGCCCTACCACTGTCCGGAGTGTGGGAAGAGGTTCAACCAACAGACTCATCTCAGTCGGCACCAGCTCATTCACATGGGGGTGAAACCGTACTGCTGCTCGGACTGTGGGAAGAGTTTTACCAGACAGAACACCCTCCAGCGACACCAGAGCATTCACACCGGAGAGGAGTTATATTACTGAGAAGTGCTGGTCTGTCCTAACAGCACTAAAGACTGAGCTAAGGGTGTGAGGACATGCAGAGTAGAGCAAGGGCCTAAAGATGGTACTAGATGAGGTTGAGGTGGAGAACTGAAGGTTTATACAGTAACGGTGTTCCTGGGAGTGTTGCATTAGAATGTGTACATATTTCTTTGTACATACACCCATCAGTCCTAACATTAAAACCACCTCCTCGTATCTACACTCCACTGACCATATAGGACACTCTGTAGTTGTACAGTTCCAGACTGTAGTTCATCTGTTTCTCTGTATACTGTATTACCCTGTTCTTCAATGGTCAGGACCCCCACAGGACCACCACAGAGCAGGTATGATGTGGGTGGTGGATCATTCTCAGCACTGTAGTGACACTGACGTGGTGGTGGTGTGTTAGTGTGTGTTGTGCTGGTGTGAGTGGATCAGACACAGCAGTGCTGCTGGAGTGTTTAAACACTGTGTCCACTCACTGTCCACTCTATTAGACACTCCTACCTTGCTGGTCCACCTTGTAGATGGACAGTCAGAGACGATAGCTCATCTGCTGCTGCACAGTGCAGTGTTGGTCATCCTCTAGTCCTTCATCAGTGGTCACAAGACGTTGCCCATAGGACACTGCCCACAGGAGGCTGTTGGCTGGATAGTTTTGGTTTTTGGACGATTCTCAGTCCAGCGGTGACACTGAGGTGTCAGGCAACACTGCTGTGTCTGATCCACTCACACCAGCTCAACACACACTAACACACCACCACCACGTCAGTGTCACTGCAGTGCTGAGAATGATCCACTACCCCCATCATACCTGCTCTGTGGTGGTCCTGTGAGGGTCCTGACCATTGAAGAACAGGGTAATACAGTATACAGAGAAACAGATGGACTACAGCCTGGAACTGTACAACTACAGAGTGCCCTATATGGTGAGGGTAGGTGATAAGATGGATAAAGAGTGTAGATACATTGAGGTGGTCATAATGTTATGCCTGATCGGTGTAAATACTAAATACAGATAAGTTTCCTTGTGATCCCATAAGATGTAAAAGCAGCACTTTAAATAGCAGCATTACAGTAAGTCAGGAGCATAACAAAGAGGCTGAAATGTGGTGTGCATAGGATGCTGCGAGTCACCCTGTAAAGCATGAAATAATCTTTTTAAGAGCCAGACGTGTCGGGCTGGGAGCTTTTAAGACCATGCTGTATGTCTTTACGCTAAACACAGGCTTGGGGTTGATGTTTCGGTTTCAAATGCAAGTTCAAATTGGTAGAGAAGTCTCCAAATCCCCAGCTTCAAGCAGTGAACTGTTGGGTTTAACCAAACCTGATGTTTTTAATGCTTTATTTGTTGTTTAAAAAAATAAGGAATTTACATAGGAAAATATATGCATAACATATATACATTAATAGAATAGAATATCATGCCATTGCCAGTGTATTTAGAATAACTCATTTTGTGGTACAGCACTCACGCCATCTAGAGGCCAATAATGTGATATTTTTCTAACATAGGTTTAGGAAGCTTCATATAAGTTACAGTAAAAGCCAACTGCTATAAATGTACATATGGCACAAAGAAAGTCATAATGACCAAAAAAGTTCTGAACTGTTAAGATACTGTATATGACCTATCGTCGCATGTAAGCACTTAATTAGACCTGTCGTTTTGTTCATGTCGCTCTTCAGCTCGGTTTATTTGCTGCTTGCATCTCTTGTGTTAAAGGTGTGCTTAGATTTGGGTATTTACCAGCACATCCACTTATGTGGCTTACAAAAGTAGCTTTAACACATTCGTATTACCTGGGGTTTCAAACAGGTAAGAGAGGTGCACCCATACATTTCGCAATACCTAGGCTTTTGTTGTGTCTTCTCTTTTTCGTCAATAGCCAATAAAGGATTGCCGTAGCCCTTTGTGAGTGGTGTGCAGTGATTTTCAATAGCCCGAATACTGGGGGTCTCAGAAACAGCTCAAAAACAGTTCTCATACCACTCATTCCTACAAGTGTGCCAAACTCCTCAGCTGAAATAACAAATGCACTGAAGTTCATGTACCTGTTTGGTTTATCTTTGTCTCTTTGTCATCCACTGCCAACACTAGAGTATGTTACTCATGTGTTCTCAACTTTGTTTGATTGTTTACAGTGCCACTGGTGACGGTGCTCTGGTGGACAAAAAGATGTTTGCATAACGTCAATTTCAAGTAAACAAATGTGGACTGACTACTGCTTTTCTTCTACATGACACACGGAAGCAGTTCATGCGTGCACCGTGTCATTCCTGGTACAAATCAAATGTCCAGCATTGTTTCAAGTTTATTTGTCATTTGCACAACATGTCAGGCTCAGGTAATCACTGTACAGCAGGGCAGCATTATTATACATACCAGCTAAAAATACTAAATAAAGAGAAATATATTAAATATATACACAAAATATAAACAGAGACAGGAGGGTCATATGTAGAAACTCTCTGAAGTGTCCAAATATTAAATTGAGGATAATCTGAGAGAAGAAACATATATATCTATATATTTGCATATCATCACTGTCCAATGAAAAACATGTATCCCCATTTTTGTCTATTTTTAATTCATGCATCATTTGAACACAGCAGCTGCTGTTTATCTGCTATTTGTGATCATCATTTCATGATAAATGGACCAACAGAAATGGCCCAAAATAGCTTTGAAAAAAGTCAAAAAGGTTAATAAATTACCATTCTGGAGATACTTGTTTTTCTTTGGACGGTGTATATTTATATATACTTTTAAAGTAACTTAGTGATATTTGTCCATAGCAGTGATATATTAATAGGATGGACAATAACAAAGTTTCAGGGTGAAATGGTTTTGGAGAAGGGCTCACAGCTTGTTCAGAAACCTGATAGCTTTGTGGGTAAAACTGTCCATTACCCAGGTTGCTCTTGCCTGGAGGCTGCGGTTCATCCTGCCTGAAGGCAGTATTGCTTGCAGTTCTGTAGATGTCTCCAAGATATTTATCCTTCGTGCATGAAAATAAGCCTGAAATAGCACAGAAGTTTGTCAGACCCTTCTCCTGGTCAGGGCGTGAACTTTTTGAAAACTGAAAGATTTCCCAAAATTTCACAAGTGTGATTTCAGACTATGTAAGGAAGCTCATCCTACTTGCCCTCCCTACCTCTGCAATAAACTCACATGTTGATGAGACCTAAGGTAAGTTATTTTAAAGCTTCAAACATTTGTTTAAACAGGCAATATACAGTATTACCACAAGTGTTAATTTCCTTGTGACAGTTACCCAGCATATAATTTTTATATAGCCCTGTTGAGGGGAAAAAAATCTTTCTAAAACAATAATTAATATCTCAATAGTGAAGTGATATTTTAAAACTTCTACAAGATACTGAACAAAGACTTACTCCTCTTAAATCTTACTATATTAGAGGAGTTTCTGCATATATCTATTGACCAGTTTTTTCCTGCATCAGTCTCTTAAACTGCAATGGAGTTTGCTATTCTTGTGGTTTCTGCATACAAATTATCTACATAAGCTGAAAATCTGTATGCTGAAGTCTCGAGTAGCTCAGTGCCCCATTCCTTCAGGATTAACCTCATTATCAGGCATAACTGGTGGAAGATTGGGCCTATATTTCAGACTACTTTTCCATACTATCGTGGATAGAGAAGAGTATTGTTGCCGGTTGATTCTTACTGACTACAGTGTAAATGTCTATAATAGGGTGCAGGGACATTCAGTAGCATTACACAGTTAAACCATAAGGGACTAACAATACAGAACTAAGCCATAATTATCAGCACATATCTGGGGCATCACTCCAAAAGAACACAAAACTTCAGCACTCCATCCTCAACGTCGTGCATCTGAGAAAAGCGATACTAATATTTACAAGAGCTCTATAGAAGAAATCCACCAAGGCATTTATTGTGTTTAGTGATGTGTTTACAGATGTTCGTTTCTTCCTTTTATGTATTTTGCAAAACAGTCCAATAGAAACAAACGCTCTGTTTGTTGTGTCTAAACAGGCGAGACTGGAAATACGTGATTGCATGTCCAAGCCCTCTCAGTGTTTGTTGGGAAGCCTTCAAAAGCCTTTAATAGAGCATGTTCAGTAATACAATATTCATGACCCTTCTCTAATTTCTGCCAGAACACATTTACACCTGCTGATTTATGCTTATTGAGTCACTTTCCAGTGTCTCTGATATGATCCATCTTGATGACCACTTTGAATTGTAGCCTACAGCCTGTAGTTCCCCAAAGAAACACTTGAGGCACAGGCCGACTGTCTCCATCCACTGTGTAAAGGTCTTTACTTCTCTGCATATATTACTCCATGCTAGATGGATCAACCAACTCTAGAAAGAACACCAAGCCGGCACTTCTTATGAAGAGTAAAACTGTATGATACAAACAAAGAGTGCTTCATAATATCAAGGCTGACAACTCCCATATGCTCAACGTGAAACTGATGCAGTTAGGTCTAATCCAGTACAGAGATTCAAGGAGAAAACACTTGAACATGAAGATTAATTTCTTTTACTTTATATTGCAATTACATATCAAGATAGACGGTGTAATAATAGATTATAAATTGCAGTGTTTTTGTCAAAGGCAGCCAAAAGCACCAACATTATCACATCTATGCTTTGAACCCCAGTCGGCATGCAAAGCTGCAGCATTACTCACTACACAGTCTTTAGTTTAATGCTAGAGTTATAATTTGAGAGATCTATAGAGTTGTTTTTACAGTAATGTAAATTTCTGATGTAGTAACAACATGGCTTATGAATTATGAATAACAACAACATGATGCTTTCCTGGGGAGATGATCAGATTTTAATCAATGGGATTTTCAACCCTGGGGTGATGAGTGACAGTTACTGAGAAGAACAGGTGGTTGGTACTTTTGAAGAACCCGAGCCACCACAATCTACAATCTGTATCCTCCAATTTCTCACTCAACTTTATTATTTCCTCAGAAAATGCAAATATATAAATAGATCTATGCTCAAAACAATCTCCAAATTCACAAATTTAAATGTCCTACCTACATTCTCAGCTCAAAGCTGGAAGGCGAAATTGGTAAGTTTGTTCTGTAATAGTTTGGAACCAATATAATTCTAATTTATGTTTTATGTTTTAAAGAATGTGTCTGATGATGATAATAATAGCCATGCAGATTGACAGATGTTAAGCTGCAGTCATACCAAACTGTTACCTCACTAGTTTCTTTGTCAGGGTGGAACTACTAGCTGGTGGTCTTGTCTAAGGGGGACCACTAAAAAATGTAGGGAAAGAGTGTCCTTTCTACCTCTGTCCCTCCCAGTTTTGGAATTTTTTTACCCCTTATACACTATATTGCCAAAAGTATTCGCTCGTCTGCCTTCACACACATATGAACTTGAGTGACAACCCATTCTGAATCCAAAGGGTTCAATATGATGTCGGCCCACGCTTCGCAGATATAACAGCTTCAGCATTCTGGGAAGGCTTTCCACAAGGTTTAGGAATGTGTTTTTTGACCATTCTTCCAGAAGCGGTTTTATACACCTGTGGCCATGGAAGTGATTGAAACACCTGAGTTCAATGATTTGGATGGGTGAGTGAATCCTTTTGGCAATATAATGTATGTTACTTAAGCACAGTTTAGTCAATGCTAATTACCAACTGTTGCATCACCACCTGAGTTACACCCTGCTACAAAAGCATAAGCAGGCCTATAAGCCACCTCCAGTGTTTTGTGATGGGCTGTATGATCCAGCCATATGAAGCCATCTCCAGTACTTTAAGACTCCTGACCTAGATGACCTCAGTGCAAAGCTAAATTAACCACTAACCTGAAGCAAATTCCATTAGTGCGTTAGGGCATCTTTGGCTTATTTGCCAGGCCAAATTTGACCCCCGACATATACTCGTTAGCTCTAGTTCCCTTTAGAAACACCATATACATATATTATAACTTTCCCAGAGATTACACCTCTTTGTAAGCACACTTGTGTGTACTGAAAGTACTCGAATGCCTGAAGCTCCGTTCACACTCTGAGCAGTAATACGGTTTCTCTCCTGTATGAACACGCTGATGCGCTCTGAGAGTTCCTCGGTCACTGAAACTTGTTCCACACTCTGAGCAGGGAAATGGCTTCTCTCCTGTGTGAACTCGCTGGTGTGATTTAAGATTACTCCTGTCTCTGAAACTCCTCCCACAGTCTGAGCAGTGATACGGTTTCTCTCCTGTGTGAATGCGCTGGTGCGTTCGGAGGTTACTTCTGTCTCTAAAGGTCTTTCCACAGTCTGAGCAGTGATACGGCTTCTCGGCCGTGTGAATACGTTGGTGTGCTTGCAGGTGACCCTGTTGAGTAAAACTCCTCCCACACTCGGAGCAGTGATACGGTTTCACTCCGGTGTGAATCCGTTGGTGTATCTGGAGACTACTCTCTTGATTAAAACTCTTTCCGCACTCAGAACAGTGATGAGGCTTCTCTCCTGTGTGAATGCGCTGGTGGTGCTGGAGAATCTTCAGTCGAGTAAAGCTCTTTCCACACTCTGGGCAGTAATATGGCCTCTCTCCAGTGTGAATGCGCTTGTGCCGTTTGAGACTACTCTGTCGGGTAAAACTCATCCCACACTCTGGGCACTGAAATGGTTTCTCTTCTGAGTGAATGGGCTGGGATGTTGTGATAAGACACTGATGAGTAAAGCTCTTTCCACAGTCAGAGCAGTGGTGAGTTTTCATCTTGCCTGTATTTTCCTGCCTTTGTCTGTGACCAGGTTTAGGGCAGAGAGGGCCAGAGGATGTTTGCTGAGACTCCATCTTCTCACATATAATCTCTTTGGATTTCAGCAGTCTGACTCGTTTTGGTGGCATCTCTTTATGAACATTTGTGTAGGAAAAGGAAGACAATATGAGATTTCTAGAAGAGAAAAAAGCAAGAAGTTATATAACTAACTTTAAGTTAGTAATGAGGAAGTAAGTTATGAGGAAAAAATATCCATATTAAAATCTATATATTTTTGTTCTATTAAATATTCCAGTTTTTGTTCTGATATGTCTATTAAACTGACTGGAGGATGAAAATAATTCCAGCTTAGCAAATCAGCAGCAGAGAAAAACACATCCTTGACCAATCAAATGACTATTGCTTTAAAAAGCATCAACAGCATTTTCTTCCACTCAAAGCTTTGGCATGGCATGGTTTGCTAATACTAGGTGCTAGAGCTGTCAAGATTATAAAATTTGATTTGATTGTGGCTTTTGTTCACTGTTTGCAACTAATTAAATTACAACCTAAGCTGGCCATGTTGGGTAATTACCCATTTGGCTATCTAGCCATGTTTACTTAGTAGCTAAAACATTCCTGGCTCAAATATTTGTAATTAGATCATGTAATAAACGTGACAGGCCTGCCAGGTGTTTATATCTGTTTAAAAGAATTCATGTTCAAAATGTAAATGTTAAACTGATAGAATTAACGTTCAAATAGTTCCAAGGCCTGTATGCAATGCTGTATCCAGTTGTATACAATAGCACATTAGCAGTCTGGAAGGCAGATTACCGCTGTATTTTGATTACACTGATTGTTATGTGGCTGAAGGTCTCTGTGTATACTGGAATACCATTTGGCTAGACTTCCATTATCTTTTTTGTTTAATGTTACTTGTTGAATACATTTCGATATGTGGACAGTATATATAATGCATCAAATATGACTGTCATTTATGTTTTTATTAACACATATACAAGTAGACTACAAGGCAATTTTCTACTATCACTGACAATTCAACTTAGAAAGAAGAATTTAAAGATGCATTTACTGAATAAGCACTTGGGACAAATTTGGAAAAGCTTGCTCAATATTAAAATTAAGTACTTTAAAGTAAAAGTTTGGCCCAAGTTCACACAAAAATGTATGGTATTTTCTTCCTTTCCCCAAACATTTACAACAGTATGTTCCATAGTTACAAATTAGCCATGTTTGTCTGTTTTTATAGATAATAGTATGTCAGACTTCATTATGCCAATTCTGTTTGAGGGAGAATGCTTAAGCCAACACAATTTAAAGTGTCTACACATCTGAAATGAAGCATTAACAAAATGCACCACATTTGCAAAAGCCAGCTAAAAACATACAAGAAATCTCTACCACCGTTTCTAAAAAACATGAAAAATATTTAGATGATATTTAGATGAACTGCTCTTTACCTTCAATACTGCAGGTCCTTTCTCCTGCAATAACAATGAATTCGAAAGCTGCTCTATGGAATCCTGTAGAAGAACCAGATCTTCTTCTTCTTCTACTTCAAAATATGCAATTTTGATTGTCAGACCAACTTTACCGCCACCTACTGAACTGGAGTGTGGAGTGGAAACTTCAGGATTCTATACTCAAGAGCTCAAAAGAAAATAATAGCAATAAATAATAATACAACAGAAACAGAAGTTGAATTTTCCGCTTTGCTTGAATTTAAGAACCACTGATAAGAACTGATGCTGCCTCCTGCATGTTCCTCATGATCTCTTGGCTTCATTGGATATATCCAAATGTCTTTCTCTCCAGAAAGTTCACTTTAAAATAGAGCGTAGGAAGGTAAATGAGGATTGAAGATTAGTGGAAGAAACATCAAGAGCTTTTAATATATGTAGATAATACAACATATAAGAAAATCTGGAAGACCTGACGGTCCTTCTACTAAAGGGTGAAGGAACAAAGTGAATAGATAGGACTTCAGATCAATATAAAGAGAAGACTAAGGTTATGACAAGAAAGGCCGCTAACTTTGCAATTGATGGTGAAGATGTGGAAATGGTGGACAGCTTTTTCCTATTCCAAAGAATTATTAGCTATTTACAATCCAGCCCTCAGTAAATACGACACAAATGGCACTTAGTAGAACAAGGATGAAGGACCTTGTTGACCTGTTGTTCTTTATGAATAGAAAAGCTAGACAATAAATAAATAATAAGACACAGGAAAAATACAGATGCCTGTGAACTTTGGTGCTGCCAAACACCTTTGACGGAACCGTGTACAGCAAAGAAAACAAATGATGGATAGAACAACTTAAGCCTTACCTCTCACACTGAAGGTATCCTATTTTGGACATATTCTGAGAAGAACCAATTCACTGGAAAGGATCGTTATGCTTAGAGGTAAAAGAGGAAAAGGATGACCAGCAACACAATGGATTTAGTCAATGGGACGGGAGGAAACATGAACCAGCAATTCAGAAGCCTGAAGACAATGTTCTGGAGGAACTATATTCATATGGTCACCAGGATTTGGAAATAACTTAAAGCAATTAATATAATAACCGTCCTGCTTAATATTTACCCTGCTGAATTCCATGCTGGTCTAAGCCAGTCTGTGCTGGTGTGATGTTGGCTTAGCTGGAGAACCAGCGTGGTCATCAGCAGCCAGAACACAGCACAAGCTGGTTTTGGTGGTAATCAGCAAACTTGGACTATTTGTAACAGTAGTTGTTTTATCAGAGTTATAATTAATCTTCTAAAGTATATATTTTATTGCTTGATCTATGATGAAGAGCCCTGAAATTGTTGTATGGTAAATATTTTCTTGTTATGAATCCTGTTCAGTCATTTTGTTGATTAATCATGTTCTTGATTAATTCCCCGGTCTTTTTCCACCTAGTTTTACTTCTGTTCTTCCATCATACTTACATTCCATTTTACGTCCACTTCTGTGACAATAAACAATAAGCACATAATTGTTAATACATCAGTTAAATCAATAAAAACAAAAAAAGAAACGCTCCCTGCTGTTCAGCCAGGCACCACTGTATTTCTCCCTGTAGTCCAGGAGGTGGCGCTAATCCTGCATCAGTGGTTCTCTAGCGTCAATAATATAGAGAAGAAGATCCGGCTTTCCATGTAACCGACCAGTAATAGTGGCTGGAATATTGATGGTGTTTACACCGTATAGTGTGTTTTTCTTCGCTCCTCAGAGAAACGGTTGTACAGACATTCACCATTTGTGAAGTAAGTGACATTTAAACTGGAAAGAGCTTGTTTGGTAGTAATGTTATTTTGTGTTGTGGTTGCTATGTTGTAGCTGTAATTTGTACATACAGGACATTGTAAACACTTGACAGTATAGGCCTGTTCAAAAACCCTGTTGATTCATGAATGTATTATGGTAATAAGTTTTTATTTTACCCTTTCAAAAATGTGATTCTTCAAGGGTTCCTTAGTAAAGGCTATGTTTGAATGGTTCTTTGCATGGGGAAAAGATTCTCCAGATTGATGGAGAATGTGATGTATATGAGTTGACAATGTAAAGCTTGCAACAATAAAAGAACCCTTTTTGCTGGTAATATAGAACAATCTTCAAAAAGGTTCTACATTGAATCATATACGTTCTCCATCAGTCTCAACAACTACCATGCAAAGAACCAGCTAAGCATGCAGAGTGTTCTTGCAGTTTTCATAGATCTGCATAGAAACATTGTTTTTACTAAAGAACCACTGAAGAACCAGTGGGGACTCAATCAAACAGACAGTTATGCAGTGTGACATACATTTATGTACATGTGGGCAAAACTTTTAAAGGTTTTAAAGTCAATATGAATTGAAGTGAGCGAAAGGCTGAGCTAGCTGAAAAATGACTGATTATTGGTTACTTTTTCCTGTTCACTGGTGCATGGTGATGTAGTTTAATCAAAAATAGAAAAGTAGGTTGATGTTGATGTCATGCTTTCATTAAAGATTACAGAGAAACACAAATTTTGTTTTACAATATATGATGACTTGTGCTTCATATAAGCAGGGTCATGAACTAATGGGTCAGTTTTAATTGAACTTAAAGATGGCTGCTGCTATTTACATTTAAGGTAGAGTGGGGATTGTTAAAATATGTTTCTGTCACCAAACTGTTGTTTTAAAGTGTTTTAATATTGCTATTGTATATGTGCATCTCTGTTCTATTGTAAGCTAACATACAAACCAAGCCCTTGATCATAATGGTGCACTGCACAAACACTCCATGTTTACACAAATGTCTTTGCTGCATCAATTTGTGCACATGAGAAGCAATTTGTCAAACCAATACCAAAGCAATGTATATAAAGAGATCACATGATAGGGTGTGCATGTGTGTATAAACACTACAGCTTAATACAGAAATGGTCCAATGTAAAGAAAATGTAAAGAACATGTAAAACATGGTTGGAAAATTGCAAAGCGAGATGAGTGTAATGTCTGAGCCGGGTTTGCTGGTCAATGAAAGTGCTAAATTAAAGGAGACCGGTCACAATGTCAGAAAGACGTGATCAATTTTCCACCCCACTAAATAATTATTCAATAAAGCATGACATTTAATGGTATGATTCTAGAGTAAGACTGCAACAAATGACTACTGTGATAGTCGAATAATCTGTAATCATTATTCAGATTATGAATCGCTTACCAAATAACTCTTATGTTAGCTGAAGGTTGTTTATGCATTTGTTAACTAACAGTGAAGACGATAAAAACAAAGACCTTATTCAGAAATTCACTGTTTAAATGAACTCATGCGAATATGAAAGATAAATAAAACTCTAATGTCTCTTTCCTGTCAAAATTTAAAACCAATGATAGTAAAAAAAAAATAACAAAACCAAATCAGTTTTCACTTAATCAAGTAAAAAAAAAAATTATAAATTAATATTTTAAATTTAAAAAGTGCATTCTGCTGTCTGTCTACTCTCTGTTGAAATGGACACATTAACACTTTTTTATTGAAATGGAGGAAATGACATCACCAACTAATCAAGTAAGTCGATGAATCATTGCAGCCCTATTCTGGAGATTGTACTGTTTTGTTCTAGAACCTTCAAATGATTATCTCTCAGAGTTCCCTGGCCCTGTTTAGTGGGGGCACAGCTATATCAGAACTTAATATCTCATAAATCATCAATCATGTTGCTACTCTGGTAAAGACCTAAATTTTTTTATTAAATTCACAAATGTCTTTACCTCAAGTCAATCAATATGCGCAATGTTAAAAGATATGCAGAAAGTTCAATCATCATTGCACAACACTGAAAGAAAAATGTTATGCTAATATTTAGACAAACTGCAACAAAACTCTATATTAAATATACTGAGAACATTCATGTGTTTTCATTTCATGAACAATTTACATTTTTATATAGTTTTAGATATTAAAATGACATTAAATACAGGTTGAAGTTCAAAAACTGGAGCTGGTGAAAGGTCAGACATACCAGTACATTTGACATTCAACTAATAAACATGTTTCAACTGTTTCTCTTGAAAAGTTGGTAGGAACTGTGCCAGCAGTAGATTAGCACAGTGTATGTTACTATCATAATATTGCATTTAAATAAAAGTGGTGGTATTTATGAATCCACAATCGTGTTACAATGAGTGTTTAATATTGTAGTGTACCAAATTACTGAACAGTGGCACACTTATTCAATTCCAGCTCAAAGATGTTTACTGTAGACAATATAGAATCAATGGATGTTATCTAAGCTTTTTTGTGTTAGCTCCAGACAATTGTGTTAGCTTAGCAAGCTAACATACTCAGGAGACACACCACAACCTGGGTTGGGAGGTTTAGAGGATAAAGACACGAGATTGACTGAGTGAAGTTGTGTGGCTGGTGTTGGAATGACCAATGACTAAACTCAAACTACTACTGTGGTGTGTTAAGCCTGGCTAGAGCCTTAATTCCCATAACTTTGCGTAGGTATATTTGCATCAACCAGTGCATGCTTTACAGTCAAAGGATAGTGTTGTTATTAAAGAGAGCCTTTTTCTTTTATCACAATGTATATTTCCCAGCAGTTTTGTCATACCATTGTTGCAGTTCATGTTGAGTTTGAAATCTTTCTCCTTATGTTCTCTCCTCCAGAACTGAATCAACTCCTATTGCAAGGGCTGTCTTGCTCCATGTGTTCACTTTTTCTACTCACCTCCAAAGTACCTCCACAAACAGCTGAAATAAAAAGAGAATGCGTAAGAGAATATGGCACCTTCGCAATCTTGCAGAAGAGCGCAGAAGAATACAGGCAAGCAGAGAACTCATCTCTGCTCAGAGTGCGGGAAGAGTTTCACTAAAAAGAGCAACCTCCAAACACACCGGCGCCTTCACACTGCAGAGAAACCGTATCAGTGTTCAGAGTGTGGTATAGGTTTTGCTCGATCGAGTCATCTCCAGGAACACCAGCGCATTCACACGGGGGAGAAACCGTATCGGTGCTCAGAGTGTGGGAAGAAGTTCAGTCGAGGAAGTCATCTCCAAACACATCTGCGTATTCACACCGGAGAGAAGCCGTATCACTGCTCAGAGTGTGGAAAGGCTTTTACCCGGCAGAGTAATCTCCAACAACACCACCTCGTTCACACGGGAGAGAAGCCGTATCAGTGCTCAGAGTGTGGGAAACGTTTTACTCAACAGGGTATTCTCAAAAGACACCAGCTCATTCACGCAGGAGCGAAGCCGTATAACTGCTCAGAGTGCGGCAAGAGTTTTCTTTTACGCTGTTTCCTACAGACCCATCAGCGCGTTCACTCGGGAGTGAAGCCGTATTATTGTTCAGAGTGCGGGAAGAATTTCAACCTGTATACCGTTTTCCAGCAGCACCAGCGCATACATACGGGGGAGAAACCTTATCAGTGTACAGAATGTGGGAAGAGTTTTACCCAAAAGAGTCATCTCCAAGTACACCAGCGCATCCACACAGGAGAGAAGCCCCATCAGTGCTCGGAGTGTGGGAGGAGTTTTATCCAGCTCTGTTCTCTTCAGCAACACCAACGAATCCACACAGGAGAGAAGCCGTATCGCTGCTCAGAGTGTGGGAAGAGCTTTACTAGACGCCATACTCTCACAAAGCATCAGCGCCTTCACGTAGAAGAGAAACCTCGTCACGTTCATGCGGTGGAAAACGTTTTACTGACGGGGCTGCTCTCAGACCACAGCTCATTCATACCCAAAAGAGGTCACATCACTGCTCAGATTGTGGAAGGAGTTTCAGTCGAGTAATCTCTAACTGATACACTGACACAGGGCTGAAGCCGTATTAGCGCTCAGAGCGTGGGATGACCTTCAGATGTTTAGTAAATGGAGTACATGTAGAGGGAGGTGTAAGCTCATTAGGCCATGTGTGAAAAAACCTGTATTAGTTCATTAGTTAATTAGAGCTGAACAATTTGTGTAAAACGTCTACTCAAACAAGATTCTACAAGCTTAGTGTTACTCAATGGACTCCAAGACACTTGTCCTGCAAGTATGTGTAATACAAGATACACAATAAGATTATTATTAATGTTATCAAGTCAATTCTGACTCCTGACAACCATGTTGATCATGTTTCCCTGGAATATCCTGTCTTGTGTTTGGGTTAGAATGGCTGGCTCCTGATTCTTCCCATTGTATCCATCTATCCTGTTGCTGGACCTTCTCTACCCACAACTGTCCCAACCATAACAATCTTTTCCAATTAATTGATTCTTCTTAGAATATGTCCAAAATAACAGAGCTTCAGTTTGGTCATCTGGATTTCAAGTTAGAGATGAGGTGTGGTTTAGTTGAGGATCCATTTGCTGGTTTCCTTTGCTGTCCAAAGCACTCTCAAAAGTTTGAACAAAAGACAAACATGTATGCCCATTTTTGTCAAGTTTTACTTTTATACATCATTTGAACACAGCAGGTGCCGATTACTTTGATTGCATTACATTGAAGTATAAGAAATGGCCCAAAAGTCTGGTTCCATTGACTTGCATTAATGTTCAACCAGGTCTTTGCCCTCTCCTGTAAAATTGCAATATTTTTGGAGATACATGTTTTTCGTTGGACAGCGACAGTATGTTTTTACATACGTCCATCTCTATTTTTGGAGTTATCCCTAGGGCTGTATGGATTTTTCTTATTGCAGTAAAATAGCAACATAGCTTTGTGGTTTGGTGATTTAATGCCAAAAATTACAGTGATAACAAGCTCAACCCCGGTAGGCATCACACATAACCACAATACTATGGTAATGCAGTTATTGTTACAGTCCTAGTTATAACTTTGTAAAGTTTTATTTATTCGTAGTAGATCACTGTTGAGCTCAAAAATAAATTATATGTGCTATTTTACACATGGTTAGGTAACTGTTATCACACCTATTAAGTGTATCAGTAAATAAAATACTTGTGATTTCCATTGTTCTCGGTTTGGTTGAGTTGGTAGTAGGGATGTGTGTTGTTACCAAAGGTGTCCACTGCAAGTGAAAATTGCAGGAACATTCTGTCCCCTCTTTATGCCTAAACTCGTTGGGTGTTGTATTACTTTGGCTGTTTTTTGTCGTACTTGGCTGTTTTCAAGTGTGCCTTGTTAGTTCTTTTGATTTTTGAAATTTCCATGCTTTTGTTTGTTGATGAATTTGCCTGTAATTTGCACATCTGCATATACCGCCTTTTGCAATTCAACAAGTAAAACCCCTTACACACATTGGAATTATTTGATTTTAAAAGACATAATGCAGCATTTATTTAATTAGAAGGTTTTGATAGATACTTAAATGATAGATTATCTAAATAATATAGCTAATTGCTAGTTGAGCTTCTTTAAATCGGCTTTACTTGCTTAGCAGTTTTACAGTTTAACTTGGGTTAATGGACAATGTTCTTAGGGAGGAGGCCCTTTTCTTTCCCATTATGTATAAGTTTTGTCATATATCTTTTGCCATTGTGTCCCCTTATTTTTCATTTTCAGAAGAAGATAACCTCCCATTGCAAAACTTCACTTGCTCCATGTGTTCACTTTACCATATCCCTGCTGTGTCTGATCCACTCACACCACTACCACGTCAGTGTCACTGCAGTGCTGAGAATGATCCATCACCCACATAATACCTGCTCTGTGGTGGTCCTGACCATTGAAGAACAGGGTAATACAGTATACAGAGAAACAGATGGACTACATTCTGTACCTGTAGAACTACTTCTCCTCCTCCTCCTCCTCCTACTACTACTACTATATGGTAAGTAAACAGATAAAATGGACAATGAATGTAGATACAATGAGGTGGTTTTTAATGTTATGCCTGATCAGTGTATGTGGGACATCTGTAAATGTTGCCCAAAAATCATGAAGTGGTTGTATGAATAAATCTATTCAAGACAATTTGCTATTGTGGTCTTTTTGGTCAACATGTGTTTATCACATACGGAATGTTATATTGCAGTTTTAACACGTAGGTTAATGTAACGTCTTTATATCTGGAGTAACTAAAAAATTCAATAGTAATCTAATATGAGCTAGCTGTTTATAACTGTATTTTAAAATAACATTTAGATTTTTATTTTATTTTATTTTTTCTTATAATAAGACATTTTAAGTAATATAGACTTACAGTATAATAAGTGGTCATTAATGATCTAATTAAACTAATATTTCATGAAATTTTTCTACAAAGGTTTTTGACAAAAATTGGCTTTACAGAACTCCAGGTCCCGGTTAATGAGAAAGTAGAGGGCAATGAAATACTTCCTAAAAGCATCATAAGGAAACACCAAGAACATCCAAGACTCAAAAGGATAAAAAAAGGATAAAATTTAGAAATGACGAAGAACCTCAAGGGGGAACAAAAATGAAGCAGAACTGATTCTGGTGGACACAGCAGATTTAAAATGAAAAAAATAATTGTGTGAGAAATATACAATGCTTTGCATAAGTACTATCAAATAATACTATCTAATCACTAATGAATGTTCCAGTTATATACACTAGCACAAAAGGAAAGAACAAGTCTTCTACAGTAGAGGCTTCTCTTAACTGTAGATAACTGTTAATTTAGCATTTTCCTTCAAAGTGAATTCCAGAGTCAACAAAAAATCTGACCGTGATTTTCACGTAACAAATTAAAGACTGTGACTGATTGTGCGGCACCAGGGTGATCAAATGTGTTTCAGCTATAATGATTATTAAATATGTATGAGAACACTTACGAACATATAAACATAAGAAGATACAGCCTTCCCACATAAAGCACAACTAGCATGATGTGGCAGTTTTTTATCGTCATTATAATTTTTTTGGATCTTGAGGAATGGTGGGGGCAGTAGTGTCCTGAGATTCATTCATTATTACATCTGTAGAAATTTATCATGCAACAGTACTGAGGTCAAGTAAAGTTATGTGCTCTATAGGTGAAGGTCCCAAATGGAATTCGGGTACACAGACCATAGATAAGTACCTGATTAGACCCGCTCCTGTCTCCTTTAGTCTCTCTCTCTTTCTCTCATTGCCTGTGGTAATCAGCACATTATTTATAGTGAAATTAAGAGATTTAATCAATAGAGCAATCACTTATTTTTGCATATACATTGGCTGGCTGAAACCTTCTCACCTTAAGTGCTGCCACTCTCTAAGACGTCTCTGTATAATCAACACTGGCTTAAATTTACTATCAACAACAGTCTTTGGCTAACTGACAGGATTATTTCAAACCCTGAGGAGAAATAAGAGCATAATGAATGACAAAAGCTGCCAACAATGTCATTCTGCTCGTTTTTCATCTTTGAAGAACCTTAAATTCACATTCACACTACAATCAGTCAGCTAGTTTAGCTAACGTGTTAGCTTACCCGCTTACCTCAGGTAAACCTCGAATTAGCTAGCTCATACTAAAGCTAGATAACGCTAAGTAAACAGTAAAAACTCGCTCGCTATATATTCATCTTAATTTGACATGAAGTCGTAATAAAGGTCCGTTTTTCCACTCTTTAACCTCTCAATCCTTCCCTCTGTGTGTTACTCGTCCGTTTCTAATAAGGCCTGTTGTGTATTGACTGTTAGCCTGTCACGGTTTCAGCGGTTGCCGACTGACGTATATTTGCAGATCGGCTAGCAACAAACCCCGCCCCCACGCGTGATACGATTTGCTTACAACTCGCGAGGTCTGATATGATTGGCTGAGCCAGTCGCCATGCTTTCCCCCAACGTGTGTACTACAAACAAACTTCAAATATGACTTTCACAGTGTAATACCGCACTGTATGTCCAATATGGTGCCACGCGGCCTTTAGCTGAATCCCAGGCAGATCTCTCGGACGTTTAATGCTCTATTTTGATGTAGAATAAATAATTCACTACCTCTAAAGCGCTCTATATAGGGAATTCGGAGCCATTTGATATTAAAACCTCTCTGGTGGTACAGCTAACCCCAGGCATTTAGTCCCTTAGTCCTCTACAATATCACACAAGGCATAAAACTAGACATATATAAAACTTACAAACTCAGCCAGTACCTGAGCACAGCATGACTCTGAAAATGAATTTAATTTCGTTTATTGTGGAGACAGCAGTGTTTACAAAGTTCACAGACATACAGCAACACTAAAATAACGAGCTCCATCCAGTTTCACACAAAGAAATCAAGTAAAAAGTAGTTTTAAGATGCTAGCGAAAGGATAAAATAGTGTTTTCATACAACTTTAGTCGATTTATATAAGGATCCACATGTCTTTATTTCTAAACTTGATTTCTTTTATTTATTTATTTTCATTATCATTATTATTATTGTTATTATTATTACTATTATTACATTTACATTTATGGCATTTAGCTGGAAGGTTAGAGTCTAGAACTCACCTTGAGCTCAGACACTGCCTGAACAAGGGCCAGTGTTGATACCTAGAAAGAACAATACAAAAACATATATATAGCATAAGTGCACTACCTAGCAACCCCAACCCAGCACTCAAAGCTAGAGAGAAGAAAGGTTATGGTCAGTATAAGTGCAAAAACAAGTATTTGTTTGCATTTGAAGATTTTTATTACTATTATTATTAGTAGTATTATGTACATTTGTTGAGGATCATGGTCTCAAGAAGCAGCTGTGTCTGTTTATTTGCACTTTGGACAGAATATAATGTGATAATGCACAACAGTCTATAACTTCCTGCACACATTTTTCTGTATATGTTTTCGAAGGAGACTTTTTTTATTGTAGATATAGTGGTAGGGTATGCGAGGGGCTTGTATTTAATGAGTCATTGCAAATTCAAGTGCTATTTGTTCAGCTGCTTTTTACATGTTCAGTGTAACAACGTCTTTGAGCTGCCTCTGGATTTGCCGGCACAGTCAGAGGACCCAGGGCCTACTGGGCCGGTCAGTATTACATGTCTTGACCTTGACAAAACAGAATCAGAATCAAGCTTTACTGGCCAAGTATGTTCACACATACAAGGAATTTGTCTTTAGTTACATTAGCTCACACGCCACAATTTGTCTGAACCTCAGACAAAACATAGGAAATATTTTGGGTTACGACCACGACGGTCAGACCAGAATGCCTGTGTGTGGCTACAGCAACGAAATACATGAAGAGCTGTGACTGAGGAACTTTCACAAAGAGTATTTGGTTGGAGAGATTCAGGAAGGTTGTAACTTTCTGTGATGGCCTCAAATCAGTGGTTGTCAAGTCCACAAACTTTTACATATTTTGCAAAGAAAACGTCTACCTCAGATTCAAGATGTGCTTGGTGCGTTTGAGTTTTTGTAGATTCTGTTCTTACCCAGGATTGTCTGTATCTTCCAGAAACTGCAAAAGTTCTAATAAGAAAATTCTAAAGAATAGTTGAAATGATGAGATGTAACCTGTTTGCCAATACCAGAACGAATGAGTGGGTGTTATTGTACTGTGTTTTTCAGTTTTATGTGATGTTCCAGAGTAGGATCATCCCATGAGTTGCATGGGCCCAATCCCAGGAACACCGAACCACAAGCATCACAAAATCTAAACAGTTTATTCAGTGTGCAAAAGGTGTCTCCTTACTGGCTGCTAACTCAGTCACCACTACTGATGCTAGCTTCAATGTCATGTGTGATTCAATGGAAATACACTTACCTGATTGGGTAATACATTCTTTCTCATACTAATTAAGATCTTATAAGCATCTACATTAGTTTTCTAGCTCCAGGACCTAAAGGTGCAAATTCTTGTGCTAAGGCCTTGGCTCAACAAGTGAGAAAAATAGACAATAAACAATATAAATAATAATCCATATAAACCCAATAAAACTAGTTTGTGTAAGTGACTAGGTTTTTATTTTATTAGAGACACATCATGGGTTCACCCTTCCTTTTAAGTGCACTTTCATGTGAGTTCTAAAGGAATTCAACTGCCTGAAGTCCCGCCCACACTCTGGGCAGTGATGTGGCTTCGTTCCGATGTGAGTGTACAGGTGCTGTTGGAGGTTACCCTTTCGGCTAAAACTCTTTCCACATTCTGTGCAGTAATACGGTTTCACTCCTGTGTGAACGCGCTGGTGTGTTTTGTGAGCACCTCTGTCGCTGAAACGTTTTCCACAGTACGAGCACTCATACAGTTTCTCCCCAGTGTGAATGCGCTGGTGTGTTCTGAGAGCACCACTGTCGCTAAAGCATCTTCCACAGTCCGAGCACTGATAGGGTTTTTCTCCAGTGTGAATGCGCTGATGTGTCTGCAGATGATTCTGACGACTGAAACTCTTTCCACACTCCGAGCACTGAAACGGTTTCTCTCCAGTGTGAATGCGCTGGTGCGTTATGAGATTACCTTTGTCTCTAAAGCTTATTCCACACTCCGAGCAGTGGTGCGGCTTGTTCCCTGTGTGAATGCGCTGGTGCGTTTGTAGATTCCTCTGTTGATTAAAATGCTTCCCACACTCTGAGCAGCGATACGGCTTCTCTCTTGTGTGAACGCGCTGGTGTTCTTTCAGAGTACTCTGTTGCCTAAAACTCTTCCCACAGTCTGAACAGCAATGCGGTTTCTCTTCTGTGTGAATGAGCTGGTGTCTTTTGAGAGTGCCCTGGTGAGTAAAACTGGTTCCACACTCTGAGCACTNAGTCTGAACAGTGATACGGCTTCTCTCCTGTATGAATGCGCTGGTGTACTTTGAAATGACTTCTGTGGATAAAACTCTTCCCACAGTCTGAACAGGGATACGGCTTCTCTCCTGTGTGAATGCGCTGGTGTCGTTGAAGACTACTCCCTAGACTAAAACTCTTCCCACACTCAGAACAGTGATACGGCTTCTCTCCCGTGTGAATGCGCCGGTGTTGATTGAGGTTACCCTCTAGACTAAAACTCTTCCCACAGTCTGAACAGTGATACGGCTTCTCTCCTGTATGAATGCGCTGGTGACGTTGGAGAGAACTAGGCGCAGTAAAACCCTTTCCACACTCCGAGCACTGGTGAGTCTTTTTGATATTGTTTTTCTGCATTCTCTGGAGAGATGCGTTACTGCAGACAGTTCCGGGAGACGTTTGTTGAGATGCCATTTTCTCTTTGTTGAACTCCTCTGATTTCAACAGCCTGACTTCACCTTTGGGTAGCATCGCTTTGTGTGTCTGTAGAAGTAAATTCAAAAGGAAAGTGACCAATACAGGCAAGAGAAGGCTNAAAACAACACCATTAGAACCATTAAGATTACTTTCTAATGGTAATTGACTAAATGTCCACCGTTAGACACCATTCGTTTCTTATAGGACACCTTTAGATCCTACTAGAAAACATCAAACACATCTGGAATCACTCCCAGGTCACCTGTAAAACCATTACAATCCTTTATGCTGTGATATCAAACCATCAAGAAAAGCCAAAACACGTTACACCACCATCAGAAACACTTAATGGTTTCTATTTTGCTGATTTTTGGAGGTCAGTTCCCCATCACCTTCATTCTGAGGAATTCTCCTTTCTTTACAATGAAGCATTCTCATAAAAACACTCTAAATTACTTTGTTTACATCTTAATAACTGAATTATGTAGAAATCAAAATAGTCTGAATTCTTATTTAAGCTTTGACTTTATTTTAAAACATCTTTAAATGTTACATTAACACTTAGTACAGCATACATAAGCACTGGTCAGAACGTGAGAATGGGTTGGAGTTTTGAGCAGGCTTTTAACTATGGAGCCTGTATTCATATTGAAATGTGTGTGATAATATAAATGAAATAGGAAGAGTTCAAAAAACAAACAAACAATAAACCCCTAAAATCCTACATGAAAGTTTTCTAAATTAATGTTCTCTGAAGCAAGTAATATTCCTGCAAATGTTCAGATTTCAGTGTCAGTATCAACCATGAAAGAGATAACTGAAGTCTAAGAGACTGGAAACACTGGCCTGTCCCAAAGTCTATACTTGCAGTTTGTGGTTTTGCTGAAGCACATGTGATATAATTCTGAATTGATAAAAATTGTATAAGCACTTGTTCAGCAAGTTTTTTTTACTCTTCATACTATTTTGGAAATTTTGGCCTTTTAAGTCTTGGTTCCTCTCTGGGTTTCTTCTTCATGCTCTCAGAAAGTATTTCCTGCCACAATACCAAATACCAAAATTACTTTGTCAGGTTTATTCAGAGAATGCTCAGTTCATTTGCCATTCTGTAGTTTATGTAGTGTCCATATTTGGATCTGTAGGTCTAAGTTTGATTTATCTATATCAAAAACAAATAGAGTTTTCAAAAAGTAGCCTCTGCCCGCCCTATGTGGTAAATAAAAACATTTAGAACCCAATACAGCATTGGAATGTTGAGGTCATTAAAGAGTCGTATTCTTGATGTTGCTGCATGTACAAGGTGTGAAAAACTCCCTTTGTACTGACTCCCAACTCACCAACGACCTGAATCAGTTTTACTGCAGATCTGAAGACACAAAGGACAGTCTTCAGACTTTCTTACCCAGTCAACTGGCCTCCTCCCCCACCCTCGCTCTCTCACCGCTGTCCCAAACTCATCTCACCTTCAACAAGCAGAACATTAACAGGTTTTTCAGTAGTCAGAATGTGAGAAAGCTCTGGGTTAAGCCCCGACTTAATCTCTCCATCCACCTTAAAAGATGGCTGTGAACAATTTACACCAACAATCCACTGTCTCTCACTGTGCCCACATACAGAACTTTAGGGCTCATTAAGCACAATGGACATGTGGCACTTCAAACTTAAACTAACCAAACAACCATTTTCTGTTGATTTAGTTTTGTATTTACAATTTTAGATTAGTTTAAGGTTTGTTTTTTCAAAAATTGTGTCATTTCACTTCATTTTCAGCATTGAAGTGAAACTGGATGACTTCTAAACTGCAAAAATGTTAGCACATGCTAATGGGATTCCCCAAACAATATTCCTATACACTGCATATACCAATAAGAATCTTAATTCATCAAAGCAGTAGACTCACAGTCTTCACATCCTTATTTCTGTGAATCTTTGTACATCGTGCAGGAACCATGTCAGTGCAATCATTATTTTTCCCTTGTAATATTTCTATTACCCCCCATTCTTTCTTTCTTTCTTTTTTTTTTTACCATTGTTTCAGGTACACATCTTGTTTTAACCAGATTTGTAATAGTTCTGGCTCCCTAGTGTAGGACTGAGGTATTTAGTGTTTTGGATTTCCTCATTTTATTTGTTGGTGAGTTATTGACATCTTACATTAGAGACTGAAACTGTAACACCGTAAAAAATTAGTCACGTCACCAAAGTGGCACGTAAATGGCTGAAAGGTCACAGACCATGTCATTTTTTCAAATCCAGGATGTGTATGTCGTTTTTTTTGTAGTAGCCAATACCTCGTCCGGTACCGTCTGGAGCAACCTGCTTAGCATTAAGTAGTTCCAATATAGCTTAACAGATAAAATGACGTGCATTAGCCAGCTAGCTCAGTAAGGCCACAAACAAGCGTCACACAGATGTGGTTTGGAATGCTGTTGCGTTCAAAAATGCAAGACAACACGATTCATAACTCAACACTAGCACAAGCTGCAAAGGATGCTATAATAAGAGCACGGCATGTCAAGCTGCTTTATACAGCCACCAATGTTTCTCAACTGCCCAAGCAGCTTTCAGTCTCACAGAAATGGTTTGCTTAAATAAACATCAAATACATTATATGTCCATGTTTAGCTGTTGTGGCATTTTGGAGTAACTGTAGACCCATGTATCCTCTATCGCCTCCTCGAGTACTGAGTGTTTTAACTGCCACAGTAATGTAAGTACACTGGTTGAGATGGCACAGAAGGTCTTGAGTGTGAAATCCATTGGCTGGGCTTGTCTCACACGTTTCTGGCCTAACACTTCTCTGTGCAAGCAGAGCATCCTTCATTGCCTGCTTGAGTTCCTTCTTCATTAGCGTAGCAGGTTACGCTCTGCTTACCTTGTGCGGTATCTGCTGGTATCTGATGTTGGCATCTGTACCTCCTAATAAGGTTGAATACAAGCAAATGAGCACTGTATTGGGCCGATACCCAATACCAGTATCGACATCAACACACAGGGTACAAGAGCTTGTAGTTACAACAAGAGCGTTCAGTCTTATCAACCACAGGGTCCCACAGGGCTGCTTGACAAGCAGGGGCCCACCTGCTTCCATTTGTTTAATCAACTGGCCAGTTGTCAAACTAAAGTGCACCTGCTTTTTTTGGAATCGAAACCTACAGCCACACTTTACCCTTTCGGATATGACTGGACGCTTAATCTTTACATGCTTAAACAACAACCAAACATACAGGGCTAAGTTATAATAAATGACATGATCATTTATGGATGAAAGTAGCCATCAATGTAGTCATCTATTTACAATGTAAACAAATCAGTAAAAGCCACACAGGGGTAGGTTGTCTCCTTCATACTGAAGTTAAAAGGCTAATATAGCTAACAAATAACAGATGTCTAGACCCTGTCCCAAATGGCACAGTTGCAATTTGGCTGTCCTCATTAGCACTTCTGCAAATACCAGAAGGTATGTCCAACAAGAGTGTCCAATATGGTAGTCTTCGGCAGGTACCACATCGATGTGGGCTCAGTTTTGTTCGTTTACACACTGATGCCATCACAGTCTTGGAGGAGACCCGCAGAGCTTATGGCACCCTTTGCGACAGAGCTTGAGCAGTGGTACAGCTCGGTGTGAATGTACTGGTGTCGTTGTAGATGACTCAGTTGAGTAAAACTCCTTCCACACTCTGAGCACTGATACGGCTTCACTCCGGTGTGAATGGACTGGTGCACTTTCAGACTGCTTCTGTCTCTAAAAGTCCTTTCGCAGTATGAACACCCGTACGGCTTCTCTCCCGTGTGAACGCGCTGGTGGGCTTTCAGCGTGCTCTGTTGTTTAAAACTCTTCCCGCACTCTGAGCACTGATACGGCTTCTCTCCGGTGTGGATGTGCCGGTGTTTCAGGAGATTACTTTTGCCTCTAAAGCTCGTCCCGCACTCCGAGCAGTAATACGGTTTTTCCCCCGTGTGAATGCGCTGGTGCAGTTGGAGAGTATTCTGTTGAGTGAAACTCTTCCCGCAGTCTGAGCAGCGATAGGGCTTCTCTCCCGTGTGGATGCGCTGATGTTGCTGGAGAGTGCTCTGATGTTTAAAGTCCTTGCCACACTCGGAGCAGTGATACGGCTTTTCTCCTGTGTGACTGCGCTGATGCTGTTGGAGATTACTCTGTCGGTTAAAGCTCCTGCCACACTGTGAGCACTGATACGGTTTCTCTCCTGTGTGAATGCGCTTGTGCTCTCGGAGGCTGCTCTGTCTGGTAAAACTCTTCCCACATTCTGAGCAGTGGTACGGCTTCTCTCCTGAGTGACTACGCTGGTGTCTTTGGAGATCGCCCCATTGGGTAAAACTCCGTGCACACTCCGAGCACTGGCGAGTTCTCTTTTTACCTGTCGTCTTCTGCATTCGTTTACAAGGCACGTTAGTGCGAATAGTACCAAAGGACATATGCCGAGACCCTACATTCTCATACTTTAAGGATGCCATATTCTCTTACTTAATCTCCTCTGATTTCAGCTGCCTGACTCATTTTTCTTGGTGGCATCTCCTTATGTGCTTTCAGCTTTGGTGGATGCCTTCCCTGGCACAATTCCAAGGAGAACTGCTGGTAGACCCATATGCCCGTACGCTTCCATATACCTGCAGATTCAGCTACTTCCTTCACACTATGGTCTTTGGCACGCCCAAATGCAGTCACTCCTTTTAGCCAATCATTAACATCTGCTTTGGAGCCATTTTCCACACATGGAAAGAGACATTCCCTGCACTGTACCACCTCTTCCCAATCTATGGATCCTGTCACTCACACCCCACAGGTATGTATAGCCCCATCATCCTCGCATAGCGCCATCTGAAGTTACTACCACTTTAAACACCCAGGTGACTAATTTTTGTCTGTTGAGCTTATTTAATGCAGGAATTTGTACAGGAAAGGGAAGGCATGGACCAAGAGAAGCCTTGCAATAGTTGGCCATTCAGTTCTGGAGAAGAGAAGACAGAAAGAACAGATATAAGTCTGTGGAACATGCAACAAATCTATATTAAAACTGGTAGAGATTATATCTATGAACCACGTGAATGATGAGCTAGCAGCACAAGAATCAATGCTCTCAGTTGATTGGAGGAATACAAAACATATGAAGGTCAAAGGTCAGCAGAAGATGGTGACAAGTGCAGCTGCAGCGACCACTTTGCTTCCATTAGGCAAAAAGAAAAGTTGAGTATGGAGATACTTTGCATTCGAGGTGGACCATCATAGATTAATAACCAATTCACGAAAGCCTTTAAATGGTGCCATAAATCTTTTGAGACAAAAGGAGGAAGGCAGAGTGAGTGAGTTCAGTTCATACTAACATCATATTAATAATGTTTCCAAAGTGTTATCGTTATCCATAAATACACATTACCGTTGGTTTTGTTTGAGACAGCTGGCACGGCTGTGTAGTCAACTGTGTACCACATGGCTTGTAATGGCTAAATGCTAAAGGCTACTGTGTTTACGCTAACATAATTTAATCATAGCTCACAGCATTAGACCACCACGATTATCATTCACTCTGCGTCATCTGGACAAAAGTATTGGGACACCTACAGGTGCTTTTATGACATCCATTTTAAATCCATAGGCATTATAAGGGAGTTGTTCCCTCTTTGCAGCCATAACAGTTCCCACTCCTTTTGGAGTGTGCCTGTGGGAATTTTGGCCCATTCTTTAAAAAGTGCATTTGTGATGTCTGAGACTGATGTTGGACGAGAGGGTCTGACTCGCAATCTCTGTCTAGTAATACAACTTACAACTGTTGCAACGACAGCGTCCCATTACAGTACTATGCAACATAAGCGTTTTTAAATAAATATTTCTGGATTAAGGGTTTTTCACCATTTCAGTAAATTTAAACTCTACTCTGGGTATATAGATGTGTTTGCATGTTAGATTGTGGGTCAGTTCCAGTTCACATTTTAGCTAATTGTAATTGTCCCATCAACCTAATATTGAGAATCAGCCAAAATCACTTTACTGTGTAAGACATTTGTCTTGGTCAGTGCCCACATGGATGTAACATACTAAGAAACCAGACATGCACATTGACGATAACAGATATTTAAAAGACCTCTAGATATTCCTCACAACAATCTGACTCACAACAAATAGGAAAAAAGCAAAAATGCGGACCGTCTTGGGGGGCACGGGAGATAAGATATTCAGACAAGCTAAAAAGCCATGTTGCAGCAAACAACCCAACTTCAGTTTGGACAGACCTTGGGATATTATTCTTCATCAACTGGTGCAAGACAAGGGCTGAATTCATTTGACTAAAGTTAGATGACCTAAAATTTACAATGTTGATCCTATGTCCAGCATTGTATGACTATTGGTTAGGAATCTTTCATACCGTCTCAGACAGTATAAGGA